>JAVIAB010000124.1:63857083-64148770 GCA_032433765.1 Megaustenia siamemsis
CAGAATAAAATCAATACTGAATTAGGGGAGGAGCAGCAATTTGATTTAGGAAAACATAGCGGGGACAAAAGAAGCCATATTCTGCATGAGAACATTAATCAAAAAATACCACAGAATTAACAAACCAATATATGCCTGCTTCATAGACTACACCAAAGCTTTTGATAGAGTACACCCACAAACAACTTATAGAATGCCTAAAAGAGATACATCTAGATGACATGGATATACGACTAATATGCAATCTATACTGGGAGCAAACAGCAATAATAAATATAACAAAGAGTTCTCTACACCCATTGATATAAAAGAGGAGTAAGACAAGGATGCATCCTATCACCAAGCTTGTTCAATCTATACACTGAGCAAATCTTTAAAAAACATCATAGAGATGCCAGGCCTACAATTAATGGAAGATAATCAATAACCTAAGATATGCTGACGATACTGTACTACTAGCAGAAAATCCTAAAGACTACAACAATTACTTAATGAAATAAACACGACAAGCAAAAAATATGGACTAGATATGAATATCAAAAAGACTAAAACTATGATCATAAACAAGAAAATACGAAAAAACTCAAAACAAACCCACAAGTGGATATCAAAATTGAAGGAATAGACCTTGAGACAGTTCAGAACTATAACTACCTTGGACATACTATAACCAGTGATGGAAAATGTACAACTGAAATAAACAAAAAGAATAGGAATGGCAAAAAGTAATTTTAATGTCATGAAGGACATACTAACATCAAAACAAATAACACCAGAGCTAAAACTAAGAATAGCAAAATGTTACATCTTCTCAATATTCCTATATGGTGCTGAAACATGGACATTAGACAAGAAAACAGAACAGAGAATTGAAGCCTTTGAAATGTGGATATATAGAAGAATAGGTAGAATTGGATGGAAGGAAAAGAAAAACAAACGACAAAGTCTTAAAACAACTAAAAATGAAAAGAGAACTTCTGAACACAATTAGAACAAGACAAATGCGATTCTTAGGCCATGTTAAAAGACACACACGCCTACTGAAAGTGATCCTGGAGGGAAAATACAAGGTAAAAGAGGCAGAGGCAGACCAAGATTAACATGGACGAGTAACATCAAAAGATGGACAAATCAACCGATGACAGCCTGTACCATCAAAGCAAGAGATAGAGCAAAATGGCGCTCCATGGTAGCCAACCTTCGTTGCGGAGACGGCACTCAATGATGATGATGATGATGCATTGTGTCATGGCTTGCAACAAACAGTGACATCCGTTTCTCTCAGCAGAACACATCCAACTTAAAAGAGCATTTTGACACCAGCTTTGCTTTTTTTTTTTCATTCATTTCCCACTCACTTGTCCTGATTAGTTAGTTAGTCTTCAATACCTTTTTCCAACTCTCTCATTCTCCAGATATATGTTGTGAGCACATATTTAAACAGAGTGTAAATGTGACTTAAGAAAGTACCTTTTGAGTTGGAGGTAGGTGCACTGTTCGTGGTTTTATGGGTACGTCCCAAGTCTTGGTTTTGGGAAAGCAGAGTTCATGTGAGTGAGTGGCTTTTGTGAATACTCTGACTCACTAATTTGGAACTTGCTAACTGTGGAGACAATATTACTGTTAAGGTTGATGTATTGTAGAACAATTGCTTATCACACTTAACAATGTGTCTTATTATTTAACTTACACACCCCCACTGTGGATCTGAAGGAACAAGAACTGTACTCATCATGAGTGTGGACAATTAAGATAAAAATGCATTATTCTCTTGTCACTAACTCCAATGCACTATGGCTCAGAATGCGATTATCTTTCTTCGTTAAGTTTTTGGTTAGATACTGAAGTCTTAGAGAAAAGGTTCTTCAAAAACAAAACAGCATGCAGCTGGTGAGAAGGTATCAGCACCTTGTCTTTGTTTCTGTATCTTGGGGTATAGAATAGTGGCTAACTTGTATCCTACATTGAAATAACTGTCAATTTTCTGGCTCTAGGAAAGGAAGGGCTGAAAATTCAAAGACTCGACCACAGCCATCCCCCATCCAACTTTTTCCATCCCAGCATATAAAAAACTGTATGCTATGAGTCAACAGTTAGAGCCCACAGTCAGTTCAAACAAAAACAAACCAATCAACAAAATTAAAGTCTTCTTTAAAACTTAGCTTATTTGACTTGTCTCCACAATGAGCTTGATGCAAGTCATAAAGAAAATATGGATTTTCTTGTGTTCTTATTTTAAATAAGATTTGAAAGATTAGCATTTTATTACACATTATTAAGAATAAAAATGTATTTGAAAATTTCCCAAAGTAAACATTAACAATTTACAAAGGCAAGGATGGTAAATTTGTCCTTTCAATTTAAGCTATATCATTAGTAGTAGTAGTAGTAGCTCCTTCAGTCATTGTTGATTATGGATTTTCCAGCGCCCCTAGAAATGTTACTTTTTCTTTTCTTTCGCTGTGTATTCTCTTTTTTTATGTATCTGTCTGCTTCTGGTTGAGTTGGAGCTTTAGAGTGTGTTTCCAAAGATTGCGGTCTGCAGCTATTTCTTCCCATACTGCAAGGTTTATGTTCAGAGTCTTCATGTCATTTTTACATACATCTACAAATCGAAGTTTGGGTGCCCCCTAGTTCTTTTGCCATCTACCAGTTGTCCGTAGAGTATTACTTTGGTAGTATACAATGGCTGTATACCATTAGTTGAAAGAAAAGGAAGGTATGCATCAAGCCTTCTGGTATATCGATAACTTGACACAACTCCCAAACATCCTGTCTATATGAATTTCGTAGAAAGTTGAACAATTGGTAATCCCATGTTTGCCGAGCCTTTTACAAGATAATTGGGGGTGGGGTGTGTGTGTGTGTGGGGAGAAAATTATGAGAAATCACATAATATGAACATTAATATGCAAGACAAGAATTTTAGTTCATTTAAATTTAATCTGAAGACTATACCAAATTTCTGTCTAGTATGACACCATTTTGGAAGCTAACAGTTAAGGGCTCTTCGACAGAGTATCTACAATTGATTGTTTTACTATAAAATGTCATCTAATGATTCTGACTACATCCCTATTTTGTATTTAAGTACCAATAGTGATATCATCACAGACAAGGAATTGTTAACTGAAGATGACAAAGATATTGAATCTGATTCAACAAACTCAATACTCAGAGCAAGGTATGTTGACATTGTGGGTATGTGTATGCCTCAATTGCAAAGCAAGTTTTTTTTTGCTTTGTTAGGTTTCTGAAAGCAGTTTCTGTCCTTTTTCTGTGCTTTTATTGATATAACAATAGTATTTAATAATTGAAACAAAAAAATTAATGTTTATGTTTTATTTAATTATTTTCTTCCAACAGTTGCTGTGGAAATGTTTGCAACGGTTCACTACTAATAAGGAGGTCATTTTTTTTACAATGATAATGATGGTAAACCAGACAATTTATTATTACAAAACATTTTAAAGAAGAAGAGTTAATTTATATATTTTTGTCTAGTAATGCTTTGCTAACTAATAAATACATTTTGTAGCTTTTGTTACTACATAAATATTGATCTAGTCCTAGTAATGAATAAATGCTAATTTATTTGTTTATCAACAGAGGTCTCAACATTCAACCACCTGTTCATGTGACTCAAGTTTCACTTTTATGCTGATGGATATTTAGACAGTACATCAAGGATACACCAACAAAATGGAGAATAAAATTATGGGTAGCAAAAGATCATAGATACAGTAACAAGGTATACATATAACTTTGAACTATACACAAGGAAAGATTCAGCTCCTCAACACAAAGTCTGGGATCTGACGCTATGTTGTTGTTGTTGTTTTATGGATCCAGTGACCTTTGAGCTAATGCCCTTTACCCAATGCCATGTAGTAGTATCTGCAGGTATTTGCTGTTGTTCCGTACAGAGTATTCCATTTGGAGGGTCTTGGGGAAATAGTGTTGATCTGATGTCAGTGAGCTCAGGGCATTGAAACAGGTGATGTTCTACAGTTTCTTATGGGTGATTACAGAGTGGACATACTGGGGTATGGTTTTGTTGTATTCTATTAATGTGGTTATTTAGCATAACATGTCCTGTTCTCAGTCTGAAGATGGTGGTTTGGTCTTTTCTTGTTAGGTTGTTGATGTTGTCTTGTGGATTTGGTCTTGTCATATATTTATAAAGCTCTCTCCCTGTTTTTCCTAAGGCCCATCCATTCAGCCACTCATCCCTACTGTTGGAGTTTATGACTTGTTTGGCTGTGTCTAGTGTGATGGATGTATGTATCTGTGTCTGTCTGGATCCTCTCTTAGCTAATGTATCTGCCTTATCATTTCCTGGTATATTTGAGTGTCCCGGGATCCATTGCATTACCAATCTTATGTTATGAGTTTCAATGAGTTTGCCTGTGTCTATAAGCTGTGAGTTCTGTTTTGTTCGTGTTGTTCTCCAGAGCCGATTTGGAATCCGTAAATATAACTGTGTTTGTTTTCTTCGATGGTGTGGTATCGAAAATTGTATTTAAATTATAAATTGCTGTTTCAATAGCTGTTATTTCTGCTTCATTATTGTTACAGACTTCACCGCAAGGGCCACAAATTTCTTCTGCTGTTCCATCTGGATAGTGTATTAATATTCCGTATCCAGCTTTTGAAGTAGCGTTTGTGGCTGCACCATCTGTGTATATATGTATCCAGTCTTCTGGATAAGTATCTATTGTTTTCCTTGCTGCTAGTGTTACTGATACTGGGTCTGCCCTTTTATCTGTTTTGTCACATATCTCTACATTTATTTCAGGTTTTTTTATAATTCGTACTTGGTGGCATTTCTTTGATGACTCTTGATGTTTTAGTCGTTTTTCAGGTAGATGGAATTTCTTTTGTATATTTCTAACATGTTGTAATACTGACATCTGCTTAATTCTTTGTTTTGGAGTCCATGTATCTACTAATTTTCTGTTAGGGTGGTCCTTCTCCATTCTTTTTTGTCTTTCATAGAGAACCATAGCGGCCTTGTTTCTCCTCAACTCTAAAGGTTCCACATTGCAGTGGATTTCGCAGGCTGCAACTGGAGTGGACCTCATTGCACCGCTGATGAGTCGTAATGCATTATTTTGTATCTTGTCCAGTGCCATGTTAGTTGTTTTGCTGCATGTCACTAGGAGTGAGCTACCATGGTCCAAAACAGTGCGAACATATCCCAGATATAGATTTCTAAGTGTTTATCTGCTCCCCACAAGGTACTGGAAAGCCTTTTCATTAATTGAAGTCTTTGTGTTGCTTTCTTAGTGAGATTCTCTATGTGTTTCTTCAGGTTCAGTTGTCGGTCTAGTTGTATTCCTAAGTATGTAGGGTGTTCCTCTTTTAGAAGACTATTGTGTTGGAGATTGAGTTTGATGTTTGCCTTAGCTATTTTGTTACTTCTAGTAAATACTGTATATACTGTTTTCTGTACATTTATTTTTATTTTCCAGGTATTACAGTTTTCTTCTAGGTGCCTCAGGTCTTTGTTTAGTTGTGCTTCAGCTGTTCTAATATTTTCATTCGTACTCCACATGACCAGATCATCCGCATAGAGAGCTTTTTTATTTATCAGGGATCTGACGCTATAAAATTATGTAAAAACCTCTTCTATCAGATAAATAGAATGTTTGTGGATAATTATTATACTTCCATTCATTTATTTATAAATTTATTAAAAAGAAAGAACATTAGCGTGTGGCACCATATTAGCAAATGATAGGGGTATCCAGAGGAGCTAAAAATATGCGGTACCAGGAAAAAGTGCAGGGAAGAGATGGTTTAATAGGAACAATATAGAGATTACTCAGTAAAAGAATAATAAAGCTGTTAATATGACTATGACTATGCTCAAATTCTAAAACATGCATATGTAGAACAAAATATAATAGTATCTTTTGAAATAAATGTTGACCTGCCAGTTGCTGTCAGTGATTATAATAAGTATATGGGAGGAGAACATTGGTCTGATAATTTAATTTCTATGTACAAATCCCTTATAAAAACCAATAAGTGCTGGGAAATTGTATTTTATAGTCATAGCTAGGGTTAATGCTTTTATATTATTTCAATAACAGAAAAAAAAAAAAACCATCCAGATATACAGCTTTAGCACGGCCTAAGAAGTATGACAGCTTCAGTTGACTACTAAGGAACTCATAAAGGAACTTGCTGGTATAGATAAAACTATTACTATCCCACTGTTTGACTTTGTACAGAAAGTAAATGACTGCCATCTTATATATCTGATTTGTCACTAAATTGTTTCTCTGTTCTTCTGCCTTTCAACTCCCTGTGGAGCGTAGGACTTCAACAAACACATTCCAAGCCATTCTATTTCCTGCCATTCTTTTAAGATTATTCCATGTCTTCCCCATCATCTTCATATCTGCTTCCATCTGTCTTCTCCAAGAATATTTTGGTCTTCCTCTTTGTCTTTTTTCTTGGGGATTTAAAAATGGTACCTGTTGTGTAATACTCTGTTGTCTTCCTCAGTGTATGTCCTATCCTGCACCATAATCTTCATTGTATCTCCTTGTATTTGACAGGTACTATTCCATAATTTTATGTTAGTGATTTTATCCTGCCATTTCCATCCTTTTATTCTGTGCAAGCATCCATTAATGAAGGTCTGTATCTTTATGATTGTTATTTTATGTTGTTCTCCATTTTTTACAGCCATAAAATAATACTGACATAACATTGGAGTTGACCATCTTTATTTTGTATTTAACCTAATTTCTTTGGACTTCCATATGTTTCCCAGTGCAATAAATGCTCCTCTTGCTTTTGATATTTTCATAATCCATATATGGGTAGTAGAAAGAGAAATAGAGATAGAAGACATCCCTGCCTTACTCTTGTTCTTATTTCAAATGCTTCTGTAAGCTCCCCTTTGTGCACAAATTGTTTTCTCTGTTACCAAAACAAACAAAAAATAGAAATATGAAGTGAAATTATATATCAGGCAAGCCAATAAGCATTTCTGCTACAGTAGCTAGATAAATTGGCTTCCTGCAAGTCATAATAAGACTGATAACTGATGCAGATGTTTTCCTAACCAGCTAGTCTCTTTCACTCATTGCATGTTTGGATGTGCACATATAAGTTAAGTAACAATTTTATTATGTTTTTTATAACCTTTGTGAATATATATATCACATTATATGATTTCTTGTCAAATGAATTATGACAAGATCCTTTCTAACATTAGATGTGCTGAAAATGTATCTGTATGACAGAAAGCAATATGAGTATAATTTGTCAACTGTATCTTCTTTTTCTTCTTCTACCTTTTTAGCTCCCAGTGGAGCATAGGTCTTCAACAAACACTTTCCAAGTCGTTCTGTTTTTTGCCATTCTTTTAAGATCATTCCATGTCTTCCCCATCATCTTCATCTCTGCTTCTACCTGTCTTCTCCAACAATTCCTTGGTCTTCCTTTTTGTCTTTTCCCCTGGGGATTCCAAAAAAGGGCCTGTTGTGTAATACTCTCAGTTGGCTTCCATAGTGTGTGTCCTATCCAGCGCCATCGTCTATGCTGTATCTCTTTATCCACTGGTGTTTGACTGGTACATTTCCATAATTCTATGTTAGTGATTCTGTCCTGCCATTTCCATCCTTTTATTCTGCATAAGCATCCATTAATGAAAGTCTGTATCTTCGTGATTGTCAATTTTGTTGTTCTCCATGTTTCACAGCCAAATAATAGGACCACCTTAACATTGGGTTGAAAATTTTTATTTTGTATTTAACCTAATTTCTTTGGACTTCCATGTTTCTCAGTGCAATGAAAGCTCCTCTTGCTTTTGATATCCTTATTTTGGCATCCTTTTCTGTTCCTCCCTCTTTATCTATATTACTGCCCTGATATATGTAAGATTGTACATCTAATAGAGGTGTTTCTCCTAGTTTTATTTGGTTATTGCCACCTGTATTAATTCTCATAATGTTGGTCTTATCTCTATTAATCTTCAGTCCTAGCTGTTGTGATCTCTCATCAAGTATGCTCATTTTATCCTGCATCTGTTGATGGCTGTGTGATAGGAGAGCTATGTCATCAGCAAAGTCTAAATCATCAAGTTGTTTGGTCAGTGACCACTGGATTCCATTTCTGTTGTTTTCTGTTGTCAACTGTATATGTTTTTTTAATGTGTACTCCAAATTTATTTTTTAATTTTTTTTCCAATGTATTTTCATTAATTTGCGTAAAAATGAAAGTTGTAAATGACTGTATTTAAAAATTGCACCTATTTTAAGAGGCTGATTAAACTTTAAAGCCGTCTCAATCTGAAAAATATGTTTGCCATATTTGAGGAATTGAACACACAGACCCACTAAAATAGCAGACAAAGCACTGGTCACTAACATGGCTTTCCATGAGTAGTTTATTTGTGCAAATATTGAAAGCTAAAATATTCTAAAACAAATGTGGATGTAGAACCAACTCTTCCTTTGTGATTTGCATTTCCAACTTGTGAAAATAGTTATCAATGCCAGAACCCATCATTATCAACTTGTGTGACTGTAAGTGCTTGTCTCAAATAAATATATGTCAAGGATTAAGGAATAAGACAGTAGAATATACATCTTCTGTGTCTGAGGTAGGGAGCTTGTCACTGTAGGCAAACTTGTTCTTCTTCAGTGTTTACCTGATGATTACTCCACTTTTTTATCTGCCCTTAAAAGAATGTTAAGTGGATGTAGCTATAAAGCTTTAATATCTGCACATTATGGACCACATCTGATTTCAGCTGGTGTTTTGGGATATCAGTTTGCCATCCCAATTGATTGCTCATTTAGTTAGACTGGTTAGTCAGTTAATAGAATGATCAAGGAGCTATCTTTAAAATTAACCCGCACTATCAACTTCAGCTTAGTCAGTTTACAAAGCTTTAAAAAAGACAATGGTGTATCTCATAATTTACTGAGTATAATAGCTGTCCATCACAAATAATAACAAATTCAATCTTTTCATGTGCAGACATAACTGTAAAGATCAATTCGGCATAGAATTCCATACCACATATGGACTGTATGATCAGAATTGGCCATATGTGCTTGAGTGTTTATCCTTTTCAGCTGTTTTCTTCGTGCCAAGTCAACTCAGTATTTCTCGGTAAAGCATTTTTAGAAATGTTACTTGAAGTTGTCCACACAAAGATTTCTCCAGGAAGTTATGCTGACTTTGAAGCCTCTTAGAGAGACATTGAGAGAATCTTTGAAGCGTTCCTTCTGCATACTGACCAATTCATGTTTGTTGAGGTCACTATACAACAGATAACCTGCAATACCTAACAGCTGAGCATAAGAAACTAAATGAAGAAGAAGTGGAGGCCAGCACAACTTGGAGAAATAAATGTTCCCCTTCCAAGTCAATAGCCATATAATCATGTTACAAAGTTTCCAAAGATAACACACAAAATAGATCTGACTGACAGACATTAATCTAAGATTTACAATTTTGTTGGTAAACAATAAAAAGTGACAAGTTCAGTTTGGTTTGATAATCTATTTTAAACATGGTGTTAGAATCCTTGGATAAACTCACCACAGTTTATAAATTCTGCTATTATAATTAAAAGACTAGAAAACACTTTACAACATGAAGATTCAATATCTTTAAAGATTGTTATCACTAATACTACCAGCGATGGTGCAGGCTTAAGACTATCTGGAACTAAACATTGAAAGTCAACCTATAAGGTGAGCAAAGCATGTGCACAACCAGCTAGCTAATAGAATTATCATTGTATACACAGGTTATCATCCCCTGAAAGAAACTCAGAACCTACACTTTTGCTCCTACAATGCTCTAATGACAATTAATAATTCAGCGATATAACCAATTTGAATCTAATTTCTAAAAGAATTTTTAACTTGCTGCTTTTTGTATCAATTAGATTACCAAGGTTAACTTTGGATGTAACAAAACATGAAAACCATGTGGAGCCACTGGAAAGCTGGTATCTTGATCCTTCCAGTGCTGCTAGCAGCTAGATGTCACATAGGGTTTCTATTGTTTTTGCCAACCATCTCTATTCTGGGCAAGATGTTCAATCTTATATAATAAAATGGAATAACTTCTTCCTCTTCAGAGTTCCAAGTCCTGTGATAATGTGAACTTGACTCTCTGTCCTGTTTCATGATAGAGGAGTAAGAGGTATATCCAAAATTATCTGATTCTGCCACGAGAGAAGCTGCTCAGTAAAACAGCATCAAACATAAGACAGTAATATGTCTTATGTCTAAACTACTGACAAATAATGATTGCTTGCTACCGACCATCTGTCAAGATGTCAAAGGCCATATAAATTGTAAATTGACATCAGACAGAAAGATAACAACAGATAGGACTTTCTCTGGAAAGTCATCATATCAAACAGCAGAAGAGAAAAGACAGAGTAAATTTTTGCAGTAAGAATGATTACAATTCTCACAATAGTAATAATTAATATTTAAAAACACTTAATAACACTTAATAAATTAAAACACTTTAACTAGGAGCTAATTGTGTAGGAATATCTAAATTAACATAACAATATTTTTTAAAGAAATAAAGTTGTTTTTCTTTTTCCATTAAAAAAATTACTTTTTTGACAGATCATGATTTAACTTCTGCAGTAAGATAGTTTGGTGGCAGCAACTCAGCCTTAAATCAGAATAATACTTGCAGTGTATACATATGCGATGCTGAATTTTTTAAAAATACAATAAGAATATAATGTTAACAATAATTAAACAAAATCACTGAATCTTTCATAGATTACACATTACCTGTATCTGTGGATGACTTCAAAATCCCTTTTGCAGCAGTGGATATATTTTCAACAACTTTTTCATGTTTCAGAGTCTCCTTTGCAGAAGTGGATACATTTTCAACTATTTCATTTATGGATTCTTTAACTTTTAATTGAGCAGATGATGCAACAGTTTCATCTAAAACTGATTTGACTGTGGAGGTTACAAAGTTCAATGGTGGTTCTATAATTGTTTCTGTCAGTCTGGTAGCCTCCAACTTTCTGTCCGAGTCATTTTGTTCTTTGTAAGGATCTGTGAATGGACAGAGAAATGTTGTCTGACTAGAAGCAGGTTTGTGAGAGAACACAGAAACATTATAAAGAATATTACCAAAAATTAATTCTGTGAAGGACAAAATAGCACAGAAAGAAAGAGGTACAACAATAGATTTCTGTGTGGCACATAGGAAATATGGCATTCTATCTATCTATCTATTGACCTTTCAAGCCGTAGCCAGCCCATAGGGTGTAGACCAAGATACTCCTCTTATCTGAATTTTTGTTCTAGTAGTTTACAATTCTTTTAAAGATATTTTATCAAAATCTCGCCATTTGTCTCTGTTCTGTGCAAGCAACTCTATCTCATTGAGGGAGTCGATCCCTGTTGCTCTTGCCTCTCTCATCAATGTTCTTCTCAGTGTCTCTCTTGGCCTTCCTCTTTTCCTCTTACCTGTTGTTTCCCACATGAGGGCTTGCTTTGCTATTCGGTTATTATCTCTTCTCATCACATGTCCAACATATGACCATCGTTTTTTCTTTATTACTGAAGATATTAGTGGTTGATTGGTGATTTCTCTAATTTCCTCGTTTGTTTTGAATTCGTTCCACGCTATACCAAGTATTTTCCTTAGACATTTATTCTCGAATGCGTTCAACTTTATTTCTGTCTCTTGTTTTCCAGCTTTCACATGCAAATGTGAGGGTTGATATTACATTTGATTCGAATAGTCTAAGTTTTGTGTTTGTGCTGATGAGTTTTTATTTCCACAACTTTTCAAGGCTTCTGAAAGACACTGCTGCTTTAGCTATTCTGATTCTAATTACTTTGCTTGTATCCCCTTCTTGATCAATGCGACTTCCAAGATAGATAAAGTGATCGATCTCTTCCACTGGATCCATGTATATTTTGTCGTCTGTAGGAATTAAGCTTTTCATGACTTTAGTCTTTTCATGATTGATCTCAAGCCCAATTTTGCTGGCTATTGATGATAGTTCACTTGTGTTTTCCTGCATCGTTTTTATCTGACTGCTGATAAGAACTATGTCATCAGCAAAATCGAGGTCCTCCAAATGGTCTTCTTGTATCCATTCGATTCCTTTGTTACCACTGCAGTATTTCTTCATTATGAAGTCATTAACAACTCCAAATAACAAGGGTGATAAAATACATCCTTGTTTAACCCATTTCTATTTGGACACATTCGCTCAGTCCTTCCTCTGTTCAAACTGCACACGTGTAACCATCATACATGTCTTTAATAATATTTATGATAATATTATGTAAAAGAGTTCTTAATGTTATGTAAAGTCAGTCTTAACATATGGATGTGAATCATGGACAATAGGACAACAGACAAGAAAATCACTGCAGTCTGTAGAAATGTGGTTTTACAGAAGAATGTTGAGAGTACTATGGACAGCTTAGAAGAGTAATGAAAACGTTTTGAAAGAGGCCTAAGCCAAAAGAGAGCTAATTTTATTCCAATATTAGGAAGAGACAATCATCATTTTTTTGGCCATGTAATGAGAAGAGAACAGCTGAATATATTGTGACAACTGGAACAATTGAGGGACGAAGAGATAGAGGGAACCAAAGATAAAAGATACCAGACAGCTTAAGAGAATAGCTTGGCAGAAGGTCAACAACAGCAATGATAAATTGCTGTTGAGATTGAAAGTTGTGGAGAGACATGATTATCTCGCAGATATGATACTTGATGATTTGTGCTGAATAAGATATCAGAAATAAAATACAATAAATAAAAGTTAATGTGAAAAGAGTTCTTTAATAACACTACACAAAAATTACCTGAAGTGTTTAAAAAAGTAGAAGTCTGAATAATATAAGATTCCGAAAGTCTGTCTGCACTGCTGTAATGTGAATTATTTGAGTTCTGGTTTAAAGATGAAGTACTGGATGTTTCATCACATCTTGAATCAGCAGAATATCTGTTGGTTAATGTAGACACTTGACTTTTCACTGTACTGATGGTTTCAGAAACATGACTAACTGTTTGCTGAACAGTTTGCTGCAAGAATATACAACAAGAATATAAAAACAAAAAATACTTTTATAAAATGCTAACAAAATACAAATTAAAAATATAAAACACAAGTCTTCTTCAGCGTTCACTTTACAACTACCCCTTTTCATCATCCACTTTTAAAAGAAAGTTAGATGGGTGTGGATACATTGTATCAATATTTACTGCAAGTCACAATATTTGTACCTCTCATTCCAACACAGCTATTGTCAGCATGCAAAACAGAAGTAAAGCAATACATGCTCCAAAGTTTCTAAAATTAGTTCCTGATGAGAACATTAAAGACCTTTCATTACTTAACAGTAAATTTCATTGACTACTCTAGCACTGAATGTGTTCAATGTGTGAAAATCAGATGTCACTTCCAAAGCAAAATCTGAACCTGGTTACAGCCATTAATGGTTATGGTAGGCCCCAGTATCGCTGCAAACGAATTAAAATCCATAATTGCTCAAGCGCCCGTGCCAGTGGAATCATCCAAATTACTATCTCATCTCCAAAACAAAGAAAGGTAGCTGTAGTCCCCATCATAGCGGTCTCAGCACATGCCAAAAGACATAAGGTGAAACCGCACAGAAAGTGAACACAGCCATCTGTTCTTCAACATACGATATCATCATTCATTGTAAATAATTGGAATATCGAAACACGATCAAAACAGATGAAACGCACAGCTCACAGTGTGCACAGAGCACTTAACTCAGTAGCTCCTGCAACAAGCTGGACTTGGAATGTTAGGAAACTGCAACAAGGAACACTTTTCAAACATAGCCTTTAATGATTCCTGCCGCCTATCCACCATATTGACCTTTCCTGCCGCCTATCCACCATATTGACCAGAAGTTCACATCCCTCTGAAAATGATGATCATCATATTTTTTTTAAATGTATAGCGCTTGATGATGTTAGGATATCATTTTGACTCCAAATCCGAACATATGGAACTCAGTCGGATTATTCCCGTCGCACACATCAAACAACAGACTAAGATCTCCCTGCAAAGTGAATTTGTGAGCCATTAATATATTACCATTAATATATTATTATTATTATTAATATATTATAAACAGCTACAATGGCAGATGGATGCAAGACGAGCCAAGGATATTATAATCTTGATGGGAGACCTAAATGCTAAGGTAGGATCAGACAACAGAGGCTTCGAAGAGATTATGGGAAAACATGGACTTGGAGATATAAACGAGAATGGAGAGATATTTGTGAATTTCTGCGCCCTTAATCAAATGAGCCTAGGAGGAACAATATTCCAACATAAAGAATACACAAAGCTACATGGGTGTCACCAGATCATAGAACGGAAAATCAAATTGATCACATATGTATTAATAATAAGTTTAAGTCATCCTTACAGGATGTAAAAGTATATAGAGGGGCAGATATAGCTTCTGATCATCATCTTCTGTTAGCCAAACTTAAAATTAAATTAAAAAGGTATAATACAACGAATAAGGGTAGAAAGTATTTCAATGTAGGGTTTCTTAAAGAACAAGGAATTAAAGATAAATTCGCAGTCACAATATCAAACAAATACCAAGTCCTCCAACAACTAGAAAATACAATAAATATAGAAGATCATTGGAAACAGGTAAAAAATATATGGAAAGAGACATGCGAAGAAACACTGGGGAAAGAGAACGCCAGAATAAGGCATGGATGACAGCAGAGACCCTGGATAAAATTAAAGAAAGAAAGAACAAGAAAGCAGACATAAATAAAAGCAAAACAAGAAGTAATAAAGCCAAGACACAGGAAGCTTACACAGAGGTGAACAAAGAAGTGAGAAGATGCATTAAAAGGGATAAGAGGAAATATATAGATGAACTAGCTAAAGAGGCAGAAGAAGCAGCAAATAAAGGGAATATGAAAGAACTGTACAACAGCACAAAGAAATTAGGTGGAAAATACAAACAGATCAACGCCTTTATCAAAGACAAGAAAGGAAATCTGCTTAGTAATATAAGGGAACAAATGGAGAGATGGAAAGAACACTTTGAAGAACTTTTGAACAGACCCGGCTCAAATAATCCTCCAGATATACTACCAGCAGAAGAAGAGTTACACGTTAACTGCGGAAAACCAAGCAAAGAAGAAATAATGAAAGCCATCAAATTATTAAAAGATGGTAAAGCCACAGGACCAGATGAAATTCCTTCGGAAGCCATCAAAGCAGATATTAACACCTCTACCAAGATGTTACAGGATCTATTGGATAAAATTTGGGAGAGGGAAGAAATACCTAAAGACTGGAGAGAAGGTTATATGATCAAACTACCAAGAAAGGAAGTTTACAGGAGTGCACAAATTATAGGGGAATTATGCTACTATCAGTGCCAGGAAAAAATATTAGGCAGAATCATTCTGGAGAGACTAAAAGAGGCTATAGAGAAACACTTGAGAGATGAACAAGCAGGTTTTAGGAAGAACAGATCATGTGCTGATCAAATAACTACCCTACGTATAATAGTTGAACAAAGTTTAGAACTAAAATCCCCACTATATATTGGATTCATAGATTACGAAAAGGCATTTGATAGTTTAGACAGAAGAATGCTTTGGAAGTTGCTGAGTCATTACGGAATCCCCATAAAGTTTATTAACCTGATAAAAACAATGTATGAAGGAACAAAATGTAGTGTGGTGCATGAAGGACAGCTTACAGAAGCATTTGAAATAAGAACAGGAGTAAGGCAAGGATGCCTCCTGTCTCCATTTCTCTTTCTACTGGCCATAGATTGGATTATGAAAATAACTCAAAACAACAGAAATGGGATCCAGTGGTCACTGACCAACAACTTGATGATTTAGACTTTGCTGATGACATAGCTCTCCTATCACACAGCCATCAACAGATGCAGGATAAAATGAGTATATTAGATGAGAGATCACAACAGCTAGGACTAAAGATTAATAGAGATAAGACCAATATTATGAGAATTAATGCAGTTGGCAATAACCATATAAAACTAGGAGAAATACCTCTACTAGACGTACAATCTTATATATATCTGGGCAGTAATATAGATAAAGAGGGAGGAACAGAAAATGATACCAAAATAAGGATATCAAAAGCAAGAGGAGCTTTCATTGCACTGGGAAACATATGGAAATCCAAAGAAATTAGGCTAAATACAAAAATAAAAATTTTCAACTCAAATGTTAAGTCGGTCCTATTATATGGCTGTGAAACATGGAGAATGACAAAATTGACAATCACGAAAGTACAGACTTTCATTAATGGATGCTTGCGCAGAATAAAGGGATGGAAATGGCAGGACAAAGTCACTAACGTGGAATTATGGAAATGTACCGGTCAAATACCAGTGGATAAAGAGATACAGCGAAGACGATGGCGATGGATAGGACACACACTACGGAAACCAACTGAGAGTATTACACAACAGGCCCTTTTTTGGAATCCCCAGGGGAAAAGACAAAGAGGAAGACCAAGGAATTCTAGGAGAAGACAGATAGAAGCAGAGATGAAGATGATGGGGAAGACATGGAATGATCTTAAAAGAATGGCAAAAAACAGAACGACTTGGAAAGTGTTTGTTGAGGACCTATGCTCCACCAGGAGCTAGAAGGTAAAAGAAAAGACATCAAACAACAGACTAAGATCTCCCTGCAAAGTGAATTTGTGAGCCATTAATATATTACCATAATGAAAGGGATGGGAATGGTGCTGCTAAAATAAAGTTGGCAAGAATAAGTAAAATAGGGTGCAGAGGAGGACCCATTTTTAGAAGTCACATTGTCACATTTAGTAAAAAGGGAAAAGTTGACAAACATTCAAATAGAAAAAAAGACTGCAACAACATTTCCCATCAGTATAATTGAGTTTCACTTTATTCAAAAGATTAAACATTTTAATGCAACATGAAGTCTTGTCATTAAGTGGGTCAAATGAAAATAATTATTGGTTTCCTGGCAACATGTGTTTAAAATAATGTTATTACTAATAAATATGGAGTTAGTTCCTCTCGGGCTGAACGTGGTCTCATAACTTTCCATATCTGATGATTCACTGCCAGGTCTTGTATTATATTTTTCTTAAGCCCATAGTCCAGCCTCAGTTGTGGAGCATGAGTGGTTAGTGTGCTCACTTCCTGATCAGAATAGTGTGGGTTAAATTCCCTTAAGTGACTGATTTTTTGTTTGGACTGACAAGGCTCCGGGGTTCATCCAGCCTCTTTAAATGGGCGCCAGAGATTTTTCTGGAAGTTAAGGCAGCCTCGTGTGATACCAACCGCATCACCCAAAAATGTGCCATGGTCATGGACAAATATAGCCATTAAACATCATATTCTCCATATGCCTAGCAATGCATGGAGGGAACCTTTACTTTTTTTTTTACATAGTTCAGCCCTCTCTATTAATTTATTTATACTATCTCTTTATCTATGCCTTCTCATTCATCTAGATTTTCCTTGTTTTCTTTTGCCACCTAGTGTCCATATAAAAATCTGAATTGGGAGTCTTCTAAGTTCTTTTGCCCATTCTGAGCACATGACCGAGGTGCTTCCAGCATCTTCTCCGTATAAAACCTGATATATTTTCATTTGTATTTATATTTGTTTTTTTCTCTTTCATCATAAAAATATATATATATGTAAATAGAGATGGGCTTTACAAGGTGTTAGAAAGCATAGGCTGCCCATCTAAATTACTTAAGCTGATTATGTCCTTTCATGAAAACATAAATGCAAAAATCCACTTTCATGGGAGTTCATCAGAGAGTTTTAAAGTCAACAATGATATCTGTAAATCATCTATGAATGACTTCTCCATCTGTGAAAATGACTGGGAACATCTGGCAAGTTATCGCACATCATGGACAGCATGCATGAGGAATGGTATAACATCATTTGAGACTGTGCTACGGCAACACTTAGAAGAGAAAAGACTCACGAAAAAGGATGGAAATCCTGTGGATCAGTGGGCCTGACTTGTTCATTCTGTAGCCGAGTGTGTTTGTCAAACATTGGTAGAATTAACATCAATAACCATGCTATCCAATATTTTCTCTCTTTGTCATCCGTGATCTCTCTTTCCTTTTATTTTGCCAGTTGTAACCTAGCATTCCAACTTTCCTCTTCTCATGATGTGCCCGAAAAATTATTGTTTCTTTCTGATGTTTTTTAGGAGCTCCCTCTTGTGTTGGCCTCTTTGAGAATTTCCTCTTTGGTCTTTTTAGCTGTCCAGGGAAATTTCAACATTCTTCTGAGAAATCCCATCTCTGTGGCCTCTAATCATCTTTTCATCTGTTTATCTACTTTCCATGATTCACTTCCATAGGTAAAAATTGGTTCTATATAGCGCCGATGAACTCTCTTTCTCATTTCTATTGACATAGATTTGTTGCATAAATGTTTTTCATTTTCTGAAACGCTATTTTGGCCAGAGCTATTCTGCTTTTTATTTCTGTGGTGCATCTTCCATCTGTTATTATTGTGTCCAAGTATTTGACATGTTTCACTTGCTTCAGATTTGTCCTGTTTATTTTTATACTGCATAATGATGATGATGATTGTTTCTTTGATATGACCATTACTTCTGTTTTCTTACTATTCAAACTGAGACCTGTTTTTGTTGCTTTCTTTTACTATTATGTCTAAAATTTCTTGTAGTTCATTCTCTGTCTCTGCTATTAAGACTGTGTCATCCGCATATCGCAAATTATTTTATGTTGTGACCGCTGACTTCAATTCCTTTTATATTTAATTTTTCTTTTAATGTAATTCCTATATACATACATATATATATATATATATATATATATATATATATATATATATATATATATATATATATATATATATATATATATATATATATATATATGTATGTATATAAAAGTAAAGTACCCCCGTCACGCCTAGTGGCGTATAGGGAAATATGGTGTTAGTGACCCTATATTTTACAGACCTACAGCACATGATTTTTGGGGTAATGTGGTCGGTATTACGCCCGTGCCGCTTACTTTCCCAGAAAAAAATCTGGTACCCATTTAAGGCTGGGTGAACCCTGAAGCCATCGGTTGGGATTGAACCCTACCCCTTGTCCTTTGTAGTCCAGTTCACTAACCACTGAGCTATCGTGGCTCCCATATATATATATATATATATATATATATATATATATATAGGTCCCATATATATCTTCCAGGCATGTCGTAAGAGGCGACTAAGGAGGTTGATCGATGGCTTGACAAGCTGTCATTGTAAAAAGCATTGTTATGGAAACAGACCATAGATTTTAGAAGCAGTGATCTCTGCAATATGTGCCATTTTGGCATGCAAGGTTTCTGTTTTTGAGATTGTGGTTCTGCCCTATGTGCCGTCTTCGGCTCGAAAGGACAATAGATAGATAGATAGATATGTCCAATACAGGACTTGCATTCAAGCTGACAATGCAGACAAACATTTGACAAAAGACTTTTTTTTTAAAATAAGAAAGAAAAATAAAAGCAGATGGAAAAATTTTCAAGTACAAATAATATTTTCCTGATCTCTCCAAATAATTGTGTACCATGTCCAGCATGTATGGTAAGGAGAGAATGCAGCATGGACAAGGAATCTAGGCTTCTCAATATAGAATCACATATTCTATCTAGCTATTATCCTTTCAAGCCTAAGATAGAACATAAGGCAAAAATTCTAGACTATGTCTGACGATCTTTGTTATCATATGTCAGACCTTGCATATGACCCACATGTATCTCACCCGGCATCCCTGTTCTGGACTTGTTGCTCAATCTTGGGAAGGAAGCTGCCTGCTGTTGTTGCCTTTCACTTTAGTGTTGTTTTTAGCGTTTCTCTAGGTTGGTCTCTTTTTATTTTACCCTCTAGTTTCCATTTGAGGGCTTACTTTCAGACTCCTGTGCTCTCTATTTTCATCACTTGGTCAATATATGACTACCATCTTCTCTGGATTATCTATGATATTTTTGGATGCATCATCATTTCTCATATTACATCAATAATAATGTATTAAATTGAATTAAATAAAGCACACACAAAAACCCAGACCATCATAATCAGTAACAAATTAAAGAACATAATATGCATAAGCCTCAATCAAAAACATGTAATAATGATGCCATTATTAGTAGATAAATATCTAACTAATAATGAATATCTACATGAATATCTTTCTGGGAGATTAACATTAAAAATAGAACAACATGAAATAGAACATCATAAATATTTATACCTGTACATTTTCTGCCCTAGCAGATGTTACAGAGCTCAGTTTGCTTTCTACTTTCAACTCCACACATTTTACTGCTTCTATAATGCTTGAATTTTGCAAGATTCTAGTTAACTCTCCCCTACGATGCTCTAGCAATATTCGAGCTATCAGTTCCACTCCTCGAATAAAACCAGACAAATCACTTCCTCTTGACATCATTCAAGACTGATGCTTTCAAGATGGCTGAAATAATAATAACAATTAAAATAACAGATTCACTACAATCAGATTTTAATTGTGTAAAAATGTAATAATAGTAATTGACCTTTACATCTATATACATGTTATTAAACTGTTAATAATTTTATCTATGGTTAACTGCCATTTATTCTAGCAAATTTTCTTGTGATTAAATGTATTATAGAATTTCTACTCTTGAGATATATAAACAAAAACTAAGAATGTGTTTGTATGTATTTCATAAATTTATTTCACATCAAAATGCTAATTGTTTCAATACTTTTGTAACTCTTCTTGATATACAACTACTTTTTAAATATAAATTGCTGATAATTTACAGAAAGTGACTATCATATCCTAAAGTGAGGACAAGACTCCATTTTGTTTCATTTTCAGTTTATGTATGACTCAAGGGAAACAATTTACCCATGACATTGGTTATATCCAAAACTAACTTTTCTTCAACAAACACAATCCTTTAATACTCTTAAATGTAGTATGAATAAGGTTGGGTGGCTGTAAAGATGGATCTGATTTAGTATGAATAAGTTTGGGTGGCTGTAAAGATGGATCTGAGGTGTGAAAAATCAAGCTATGCAAACAGCGCTATTTACAAGTGCAAAACTATCTTTTAGAAGGATTAAGCAGCTTAGATTGACCAAAAGTATCTTGATTTTCTTCTCTTCAGCATTCAAGTCTTTTCATTATGTGGACTCTTTGCCCTGTTTTTTTTTATAAAGGAATAAGAACATCATGAAATAAGATGAGCTGATCAAATGGCCGGTATCCATGTGTGTTTGTCCTGATTTTTTACCTAAACCTGCGCCTTGGCTGACACATTTCATGTGCGCCAGGCTGGATCTTGATTTGATGTAGGAGTTTTCTTTCTCATGAGTGGATGTCGGTCAGGGCTATTGAGCCCATGCTGCCAGTGGTTTCTATATGGGTGTTCTCTTGTAGCCTTTCCTTCTCATAATGGCAATGGCAAACACCAGGGATTTATTTTCCATGGTGTCCTACCAATGTGATTTGATTTATGAGAAACTGCTTCCCATGGACAGTTTAAAATTAAATATTGCAAGAAAACTCAAACAAACTATGTCAGGCAAACAAAAACTACTTATAAGAAAAATCGAAGGCAAGTGAAGCAGACTGCTGACAAAGGCTGAGAGATATATACAAATCATATACAAATTAAAGGAGTAGATGCACCAAGATGCATAGAGATGCGAAGCTGATGATAAAAACAATTTTTAAAAAAAGAAGGAAAAAAGTGGTATGGTAACAGTGAATCATAGGAGGAAGAGGTATGTTTTACAGCACTCAGAAAAAAGTGACAAATATCCTCGCCTCGGAAGTTTCCCTCTATAATAATATTCATTTATTATTATTTTTGTCCTGGTATGGTAACAGCTTTACGTGGTAATTAACAGAACAAAAGTCGACGTTTCAGCCAAGTAGGCTTTCAGCTGGAATAACAAACAACAACACAAAAATATATATACGGATATGTACACAAATATAAGAGAAGACGCCTCATAAATGGAAAAAGGAATCATTGTTAAGATCCCAAAAAAGGGCAATCTTAGAGATTGTAACAACTGGAGAGGCGTGACACTTTTGTCAGTTGCCTCAAAGTTATTCTGTAAAATCATCCTAAATAGAATAAAGGATTCAATAGATACAGTAATGCGTGAAGAACAGGCTGGGTTTAGAAAAGGGAGAAGCTGTCTTGACCACATTTTCACTCTACGACTTATATTGGAGGAACACATTGAAAAGCAAAAACCTTTTGTACTTAACTTCATCGACTTCAAAAAAGCATTTGATAGTATTCATAGAGATTCTTTGTGGAAAATTCTGAAGCAATATGGTTTACCATCAAAAATCATAAATATTATCAAAGACATGTATGATGGTTACACATGTGCAGTTCGAACAGAGGAAGGACTGAGCGAATGTTTCCCAATAGAAACTGGGGTTAAACAAGGATGTATTTTATCGCCCTTGTTATTTGGAATTGTTATGGACTTCATAATGAAGAAATGCTGCACTGGTAATAAAGGCATCGAATGGATACAAGGAGACCATTTGGAGGACCTCGACTTTGCTGATGACATAGTTCTCATCAGCAGTCAGATAAAAACGATGCAGGAAAACACAAATGAACTATCATCAATAGCCAGCAAAATTGGGCTTGAGGTCAATCATGAAAAGACTAAAGTCATGAAAAGTTTAATTCCAACAAGTGACAAAATATACATGGAAAACAAACCAGTAGAAGAGATCGATCACTTTATCTATCTTGGAAGTCACATTGATCGAGAAGGGGATACGAGCAAAGAAATTAGAATCAGACTGGCTAAAGCAGCAATGTCTTTCAGAAGCCTTGAAAAGTTGTGGAAATCAAAACTCATTAGCACAAACACAAAACTTAGGCTATTCAAATCAAATGTACTATCAACCCTTACGTATGCGTGTGAAAGCTGGAAAACAACAAGAGATATAGAAACAAAGTTGAACGCATTCGAAAATAAATGTCTAAGGAAAATACTTGGTATAGAATGGAACGAATTCAAAACAAACGAGGAAATTAGAGAAATCGCCAATCAACCACTAATATCTTCAGTAATAAAGAAAAGACGATGGTCATACGTTGGACATGTGATGAGAAGAGATAATAATCGAATAGCAAAGCAAGCCCTCATATGGGAAACAACAGGTAAAAGAAAAGAGGAAGACCCAGGGAGACACTGAGAAGAACATTGATGAGAGAGGCAAGAGCAGCAGGAATCGGCTCCCTCAATGAGATAGAACTGCTTGCACAGAACAGAGACAGATGGCGAGATTTGATAAAATATCTTTAAAAGAAAACTGCTAGAACAAAAATTCATATAGGAGAAGGTGTATCTTGGTCTACGCCCTATGGGCCGGTTACGGCTCAAAAGGTCAATAGATAGACACAAATATAACTACATGGTGATAATATGCTAGATACTCAAGAAAGGAAATAAAGAAAGGTCACTTCCTTATGGTCCAGAGAGTGGTCAGCTTCTGAATGAACTAAAATAAGTGGACGGGCTGACCAACTATATATCTCACTGACTAGGCAGTCGGATGAGAAGACAGGAGGGTTCTAAAAATAAGAGGAGGTGGATACAAGATACAAAATGTCCATTTGGACACCTTAGGATTTTCTTTTGTGTGCTTTGTGGTAATATATACGGATTTATGCTTGTACGCATTACACATCTATTTGTTGTGTCACACAGTTAGATATACACAGTTTATGCATATCTTGTACCCACATCCCCATATTCTTAGAGCTCTTCTGTGGTCTCACCTGACTGCCTGGTCAGTGAGATATATAGTTGGTCAGCCCGCCCACTTATTTTAGTTCATTCAGAACCTGACCACGCTCTGGACCACAGAGAAGTGACCTTTCTTTTTATTTCCTTTCTTGAGTATCTAGCATATTATCACCATGTACTGAAGGGAGGTCAAAAAGTAATGCACACCAATTTTTTTCTCGGAAACTATTCGGGCAAAATGTGTGAAATTTTCACAGATTGTAGCTGAACATCCCCTTTACACTACCTATTTTTCAACATAATCTCCGTCCAAGCGTATTGCCTTACGCCAACGCGAAACTAGGTCATGAATGCCTCGTTTGTACCAAGTTTTGTCCTGCTCGCGTAGCCATTTTTTAACTGTACGGATCACATCCTCATCATTGTCAAAGTGTTTCCCACGCAGGAATTTTTTGAGTGGTCCAAACAGATGGAAATCTGAGGGAGCCAGATCAGGGCTGTAAGGAGGATGGGGCAGTACAGTCCAACCAAATTTGTTGATTGCTTCCCGTGTTACCAGACTTGTGTGAGGGCGTGCATTGTCATGTTGAAGCAACAAATCTGCAGATGGCTTATTAGGCCGAACTCTGTGGAACCGATTTTTGAGTTTTGTCAGTGTATTGATGTAAGCTGTCGAGTTGATTGTCTCACCTCTTGTCATTACATCAACAAGAATCACACCATCAATGTCCCAGAAGACAGTGATCATCACCTTTCCGGCTGATGGAGATGTTTTGAATTTTTTTTCTTTTTGGTGACTGCGGATGATGCCATTCCATTAACTGCATTTTTGTTTCAGGCTCATAATAATGTGCCCACGTTTCGTCACCGGTAACAATTTTTGGACAAAAACATTTCTCCTTCAACACCGAAACGCTCCAACAATTCAGAACAGAATGTTTTCCTTTGAACTCTGTGATCATTTGTTAGGCACCGAGGAACCCATCGAGCGCAAATCTTTGAATATCCGAGAGTTTTAAAAATTGCGATTGCACTTCCCTTGCTGACTGTAAGCTGCAATGCCAATTGCTGACTAGTGATACCCTATCCTTACGAATAATGGCATCAACCCGGTTTAACATGTCTGTTCTGGTAGCCGAGGCAACACGTCCAGAACGCGGTAAATCATGCAGCTCCACTCATACACTTTCTGCAGCTTTAATTCTCTGAACCCAGCGACTAACTGTGCTCCTATCGACTGCAGAACATTTGTACACTGCACACAGTCGTTTATGAATGTTTGCCACAGTTTCTTTTTCCGCAACCAGAAATTCTATGACAATTCCCTGTTTGTAACGGACATTGTTGACAAGCTCCATTTTAACGGTTCATAGATTGCGTAATATTTTTTCAGAATGCTGTGCAATTTGGTGCACATAATTGGAACATGTCATATTCCAAGTGTGCAAAATTTCAATTTCCTATCTTTATTATTAGCTGAGAAAAAAATTGGTGTGCATTACTTTTTAACCTCCCTACGTAGTTAGATTTGTGTACATATCCTTATATATTTTTTTTTATGTTGTTGTTTGTTGTTCCAGCTGAAGGCCTACTTAGACGAAATGTTGGCTTTTGTTTTGTTAATTACCACGTAAAGCTGTTACCATACCACTTTTTTCTTCTTATTTTAAAATGATCATATAAGAATTGACAAGACAATGTATTTGGAAAATTTAATGAAAGAAAAAATGTATTATAAGTATTGAAAAGCTCAAAAGAAGGCAGAAGGCTGTGAATCGCCAGTGAATGGGATTAGCCTGTCATTCAATATCAAAAGTCATGCAGGTGCTATCCTCACCTGTATAGTACCAATATGCTGTTTTTTTTTTTTCTTATGACATGTTTATTTTAAATTAATGTTAATAAAATCAAATTAATTATACTGTATTATTTTTAACATAAAGTTCATTTTTACCAAGCAATATTATTTATATAATATTATATAATCTATATAATAATATATAATAATTTAAATATAATATTACAAACTTTAATAAACTCTGAAAACGTAAAACTGCCATGAACCTTGAAACTAGTGGCCTTCACAAATAATAAAGAGAAATGGCCAAACATTAAATTTATCATTATAACTATAACTTTTTACAAAGCTAACAAAGACAAAGACAACATAGAAATCTCTTTTAGAAAAATTATTATATTAAATTAATTATTTACTACAGCGAGTTTACATAAAATCCGTCAGAGTAAATAATAAACGAACAGGAAAATGGAAGGAACTAATGAGAAGAATTAGACGTTAAAACTTTTTTAAATCATTAAGATTATCAAGCTAAAATCATTTAGAATATCACTCTACTCTATAACTCTATAGAATATCTATAGTAGTCAGTATCAGTTCAGACGTTCAGTTATTATTGTTATTAATAATAATAATAATAATAATGTAATATTATTGTAATTATTATAATATATATAATATTATAATATAATATTTAGCAAGTTTATTTTATTTATTATTCAAATTTTTGCAACAGAAAGAATAAACGGTAACCGGTAAACTGGTAAAGTAAACGTTACTCACTCAACTGTAAAGAAGACAAGACAGTTTATAATAATTATTATTTATTTTGATTTGACTGATTATAACTATATTATCATCATGAACTATGAACAATAGCGGAAATTTCAGTTTTGGTAAATCCACAAATCCGGCCAACCGCAACATCGTACTGAGTGAGCAACGAAATACATCAACAATCATCATAAAATATAAAACACTTACACTTACACATCGTCATATTTTATATTTATATAATAAAAATAAAAATTGTATTAATATATTTATTAAAATTATAATTTTAATTCATTTTATATATAAAATTTTAATATATTTTAAAAATAATATATGCAGCCCGCCCTAATTTAAAAGATACAAGCGTTTATTTGTAAGCATACTTATACTTTCAATTTTGATTGCAAATGTGTTCCTCAAACGCTCCAGCTCGCAATCCGTTATGTTTTTGTTGTGGTTGAGAGGTTTTCAAGGATGTAACGAAGCAGACATGTGGGATGACCTTGTACTTTCTGTTTCGTACATGCATCCACTGCTAAAGGGACGTCACTACAATAATCATTATTATCTAAGTCGAATTGTTACGTTCCCCTGACAGAAGAGATCAAGCGATAATCGTGGCTGCTGATAATACACATGATGGAGATGGGAGTTCAGATGGGAACAGCCAGAGAATGAAAAACTTAGTGGGCGTGTAAGAAGACTTATCAACCAATACAGAACTGGAGTCGTCAGTCGCTGGACACTGAGGAATTGCTGAGGAGGAGATTGAGTTATTTGCGGGTCATCATCATTACACTCCGAACATGTCCATAAGTGCTCAGATCCCCTCCTCAGCAATTCCCTCAGTGTCCAGCGACTGACGACTCCAGTTCTATGTTGGTTGATAAGTGTTCTTACACGGCCACTAAGTTTCTCATTTCTGGCTGTGCCCATCTTAACTCCCATTTCCATCATCCGAAGAAGTGACGTGGATCTGTGTTTGTCGAAGTCCTGTGTTCTTTCCACCTCTCGGAGGGCATTGATGATGCCCTCCCCCCCCCCCCCCCCGATCCAGCTAGCCAACCTGTCCGCTCTTCCATTTCCTCATACTCCCGCATGTCCAGGGACATAGACGAAGGTGACCTTACGTATTTTGGATTTCTGCAACGACTCTACCCATTGCATGCGTACAGAGCCCGCCTCCACTTTTTTTATCATGCTCACCGAATTACTCAGTATACATGCGTGGGTGTAGTCTTGTGACTCTAACCATTTGAATGCCTTGGTCACTGCCATCGCCTCCATTGTCATGCTACACGTGGTCATGACGTATGCACCACTGTCTTCCTTGACTATTCTGCCTGCCGAGCGTGCTGTAAATGCCCATGCACTTCTTTGGTGTCGTCTTACAGATCCGTCTGTATAGATGACTGCATCTTTCTCATCGGTGTTATCGCAGATGAGACCGTTGACCTCAGCATTAACCACGACCGGGTTATGTTCCCTACTTTTCCTGTCGAGTGTGACAATACACGAGAAAGTCCCCTTGAATGACGTAGGCACCGCTATCCACTCCTCATCAACGCTGATATTGGTAAGACCCCAGGCCTGTTTGATGACATCTTCTGCTCGACCCACCCATGATTTGCCTCTTTTTAGCCTGGCACCTTCCACTGTGTTGAGCACGTGGTGCAATGGATGCTCTGTATCTATACTAATCTTCAGGTATGCTCGTGCTCTCCAGATCTTGATTCTGTCATCCATGGTTGGAAAGTCAAGAAGATACCTCATTGCTACACAGGGAGTGTCCCTCGTACATCCCAGGATAATGCGCATGGCTTCATTTTGTATTTTCTCCAGCCTATCAATTTTGATATTGAGGAGATCTGAGCACCTATGGGAATGTTCGGAGTGCAATGATGATGACCCGCAAATAGCTCAATCAACATCGTTCGTCGTCGGGTGAGAGTAGGTGGCCGAATCGATAACTTATCAACATCAGGAGACCGCGGGTTAGAATCCCGGTAGGGTCAACAGTTTTTCCTATTGGGGGTGTTGGGGGGGGGGGCAGATGCGTCTGCGACCTGCGGTCGCAATAGCAGGGTCGGCGCACCAAGACCTACCTCCTCATGATCTCCCCTGGTAACAGTCTGCGTCAAAACAACAAAACAACTAGCTAACAGAAGGTAGGATCGCCGTGTTCCCTGTAGTGGTGGCTGTTACTGATATAAAAGACCCAGTAATGCAGTATCTCTGTGCTGGACTAGTAGTTTACAAAAATAGCCTACTTCAACATCTCCAGTAAAAGCCGGGAATATCAAGAAAACCATTACGACCCGCCACATCAATGAGTCAAAGGGGCCCTGCCCGCATCAACTCGTGGCATTACGTCAACAACAACTACCTATTGGGGGTGAAATTAAAACTCAGACCCGAACATCTGGTGACGATTACACTGGACAAGCGGCCTTTATTCTCCGGCCCTACAAGTCCATCCGGCAGACCCCAGTAATGAGAAAATGCCGTAAAAATAGTTTAGTTATTATTAATTATTATTATTCATGTGCCATACCGTTTGGCGTTACCGATCATGTCCTTCCACAATTTTTTAACCTCGTCACATTGCTTCGTATCAAATTATATTCTGTTTGCGAGTGTTTACTATTTCAAAACACAAAACTATCTAGTATCTTAGAAGATAAGCATATTATAAATATGAAATACTATGCGTGTATAGTTGCAAAACACGAAGAAAATAAACATAAAATGGTATATAGCAGCTAAACAGAAAGACAAGACAAGCTACAAAGTTTCGACAAAATCGTTCATCAGACATACAAACAAACTATACACATTAAACACAATTTGAGAACAACCCTGGACCAACTATGCAGTAACTTCCAAAGAGTAGTAAGTCGGTGGATACCATCGCACTGTAATATACACGGGAATGAACGCGCAGACAAATTAGCTAAAGAGAGAGGGAGATTACCACAAGAGAACCATCCGCTCAGTTATGATGAAGCCAAATCCATCCTCAAAGGCCAGTACCATGAAAAATGGAAACGAGAACACTCAAAGCATAACGAGAGGGACGGACACCATCAACTGTCAAGGAGGGATCAAGTCATCATACTTCGCCTACGCACTGGCCACAATAGAATGAGTAATCACATGTTCACCAAATTCAAAATAGCTACAACCAGCCTATGCCACAGTACACTGTACAATATGACTACAAAACATGTTCTACAGGATTGCCCCCAACACACAGACCTGAGAAGAGCAATGTGGTCCACGTCCACCTTCCTGGAAGAAAAACTATATAGGGCAATCGAATCACTCAAACAGACAGCTGACTTCATGATAGTCTGGAATCCTACTCTGATTGAGTCTTGATCGCAGAAAGAGAAACACAAAATTCCTGGTTAGACTGCACAACGACACCGCTCTAAAAAAAAAAACGTCGAAATTTACTATCTATTTTTTTAAATAGTATCTTTTCTCTTTGTCGTTCGCGATCTCTATAAAGAAACAACATATAAATGGTTTGGTTCAAGAGACTAATAACACTATAGTCTTCGCAATCAGCAGTGCCTGACTTCTTCGGTATGGCTACACAAAAGATGGGTTTTAATACATTTTTGAGTATATGTCCTTTGTTGTATATGCCAATTGAATAGTTTTATCATGGCCTGTACTCCAGCTCCTAATGTATCTATCACTTCCACTGTTATATTGTCGAGACCTCGAACTTTTCCTCTTTTCATGTGTTGGATAGCCTCCTCCACTTTACTCTGCATTATTGGTGGCCATGTGTCTTTGAATTGTTTAGCTCTGGTCTTTCATTATCATAGAGTTGACAACTATTCTGCCCATCTTTCCCTTATCGTCTCTTCTCCCATTATTATTTCCCCTTCCTTTGATTTCACACATCTTGAAACTTTAACTTCTTTCAATCCTTCTAATTCATTTCAATGACTGCATAAATTGTGTCTTTCTCCGGTTGTCATCAACCAGGAAAATGCATTCGACAGAGTAAACAGAGAACAACTGTGGGAGATACTAACAATATATGGAGTAAGCCAACATCTAACCAAGCTAATTAAGAGTTTCTACATCAACATCATGGACATGGACAATAGGACAACAGACAAGAAAATCACTGCAGTCTGTAGAAATGTGGTTTTACAGAAGAATGTTGAGAGTACCATGGACAGCTAAGAAGAGTAATGAAGATGTTCTGAGAGAGGTCAAAGCAAAAAAAAGAGCTAATTTCCAATATTAGGAAGAAACAATCATCATTTTTTGGCCATGTAATGAGAAGAGAAAAACTAGAGTATATTGTAACAACTGGAAAAATTGAGGGACGAAAAGATAGAGGGAAGCAAAGAGAAAAAATAACAGACAGCTTAAGAGAATGGCTTGGCAGAAGGTCAACAAGAGAAATGATAAATAGCTGCCGAGATCGAAGGTTGTGGAGAGACATGATCACCTACGCCAGTAGGCCCGGTACTTGATGATGATGATGACATCAACATCAGCCGCACAGTCAGAACAGCAGCAGGCTACACAGACCACTTGAAGTTATATCAGGTGTAAGACATTGGTGCGTACTATCCCCCCTGCTGTTTATTACATACATGGACTATATATGCAAGCCAGCCAACTCATCAGAGACAGAGGAGATCAACGAGCTTTTATTTTCAGACGATCAGACACTAATACATGAAACAATAGATGACCCACAACAACACTTAAACAAACTCATCAGCTCAGGCACAAAATGCAACATGAAAATCAACATCAACAAAACAGGAGTCATTAATGTCACCAAAAATAAACAGAACATCAACATAACTCTAGAAGGCAGACAGCTAAAATAAGTAGAGGAATTCAAATATCTAGGAAGTTTAATGACAAACGATAATTCTCAAACAGCAGAGATAGAATCAAGATGCAACAAAGCTTGTCAAATCATTGGACAGTTAGTTATCACCACTATTGTCCAACAAGGAAATAACTCTGGAGGCAAAACGAGCACTATACCGTACAATCTTCATCCCAACGTTGTGCTACCAATGCCAGACCTGGACCCTAGATGCAAGAACAATAAAAAAAAAACCTCTACAGAGATAAAATGTGTTAGACGAATGATGGGAAACAGTCTGAGAGATAAGATAAGAAATGAAGAACTGAGAAAAAGAAAGCTAGGAATAGCCCCCGCCATTGAATATATAAGGAAACAACATATATCATATATCAACATATATCATATATAACATATATTCAATGGCGGGGGCTATTGAATATATAAGGAAACAACATATACAATGGTTTGGCCACGTGACAAGGTAAAAAGATCACAACAATAATATGGTTATTTTATGACAGATGACCTTATTTATATTGCCATGAATGGGTTCTGAGTCACTCAGGTTTGCAGGTTTCTGAATTTCAGAGCATAGATTGTTCCAGTTTTCATTTGCGCTTCTTCTTGCTTCGCGTTGCAGTGGCTTTTGTGTGTCTAAGCTAAGCTGGACCTTGGTGCTTTAGTTAGGGTTGTTTTTGAAGTTCAGTAGTGTTTTTTTCTGATTAACTATTAGTGGGTCTAGTCTTGTTGAATTTGTTTCGACTCAGTTGTTTTTTTTTTAGAACTTTTTTTTTTTTTTTGGGGGGGGGGGGGGGGCGTAAATAGATAGAGCGCCAATATAGATGTGTGCTTTCAGAGAGTTCAATGTCATCTACACTTGATGAATCTTCTGCTTCTTCAAATAGTTCTTCAAACTTAGTTCTAAAAATGTCTTTTTTTTTTAATGAGATATCAGTCGCTGTGATGTTGAACTTTGTCTCTGAAGACTCTCTTGATTTATAAATGCGACTACTTCTAGCTTTGATCTTATTGATGATGAGAGCGTGGTCTGTGTTGCAGTCTGCGCTGTGGCATGCTCGTGTTATTCTGATATTATTTAAAGACTGTCTACGTGTAAGAACTAGGTCTAGTTGGTGCCAGTGCTAGCATGACGCCATGTTAATTTATGTTTATGTTTTTCATTAAAGTAGGTATTAGTTTTTCAAACAGATGATTGACTGAACACAATTCTAGAGTCTCTTGCCATTTTCGTTAATTTGTCCAACGCCATGATGGCTTAGGCATGTTGGCCAAGATTGTTGGTCGGATCCTGTCATCATCAAGTACCGTGCCTGCTGGTGTAGGCGATCATGTCTCTCCATCATTTTCGATCACGACAGTTATTTATCATTTCTGTTGTTGACCTTCTTCTTTGTTGATTTTCTAAAGCTGTCTGGTATTTTTTTTCTCTTTGCTTTCCTCTATCTCTTCGTCCCTCAATTTTCCCAGTTGTTACAATATATTCTAATTGTTCTCTTCTCATCACATGACCAAAAAATTATGATTGTTTCTTTCTAATATTGGAAATTAGCTCTCTTTTTGCTTTGGCCTCTTTCAGAACGTTTTCATTACTCTTCTTAGCTATCCTTGGTCTTCTCAACATTCTTCTGTAAAACCACATTTCTACAGACTGCAATGATTTTCTTGCCTGTTGTCCTATTGTCCATGATTCACATCCATATGTTAAGACTGACTCTACATAACATTTAAAAATTAATTTTCTTATTTCGATTGTCAAAAATGGATTACATAGTATCTTCCTCATTTTTTGGAAAGCTGCTTTTACCTGAGCAATTCTGCATTTCACCTCTTTTGTACATCTTCCGTCTGAGGTTAACAAAGTTCCCAAATATTTAAATTCATTTACCTGTTTTAATATTGTTCCACTTCTCTTTATTTTGCACTGAGGTGATGTCTTTTTCTTTGTTGTTACCATTACTTCTGTCTTTTTGCTATTAAGGCTGAGTCCTTTATTTTTGCTTTTTTTCACTATAATGTCCAACATTTCTTGTAACTCATTTTCACTCTTAGCGACGGATCCTGTACGTGCATTGAAATCACCACGTATATACAATATCTCTTGTTTTGGGAGTCCTGCATATAATGAGTCTATGATCATCGAAATTGTTAGTAGAAATTGTCTTTCTCTTCGCCTGATGCAGCCATCGTTTGTGCATAGGCACTGATGATGTTTATTAATCCATTCTTTGTAAGCAGCTGAAGTATCATTGAATGTTCGGACACTCGGTGTGGTTTTAGAATTTATATGTTTGTTCGAAGCCTACTCCATGTAGACGTGACTTTTCAGAGCGTAGGCCCGACCAGAAAAAATAGTATAGTTTTCTTCCTTTACAGAACTATAGTCTGAGAGTCTTGTTTCTTGGAGGGCAGAAATATCGACATGTAGCCTATTTAGTTCTTTATCTATGAGGGCCGTTGTTCTAATTTGCCCTTCTTTCAATGTGTTAACATAAACAAGTTCATGACACATGGTCCTTACGTTCCACGTGCCAAGTTTACTTCTTCTTCTTTTCACTTTTCACTGATACCTGAAAGGTTTCTTGGTTATATCATTTGTCGTTTTTGAGCTGCTCGAATTGTCTGAATTAGTAATTTTCCTCTGTTGTTACATGTCACTGTCACAGTATCTATCCATCTTCTTCTGGGTCTTCCTCTTGGTCTTTTCCCATGCATTCTCGAGAAGAACGCCCTTGATGGTGATTGGTGAGGATTCATTCTGACCAGGTGGCCAAACAATTTAAGTTGTTGTTGTTCTATACATTCTTGGCAGGGTTTTGTTCCTACCATTTTTAAGAACGCTTTAATTTCTTTTACTACGGGCATTGAAATTCACGTTCAAGTTTACACATTGGTTTATTTCTTCCTCATTTCACTGTGCCTACTCTGCATGAGTTCATTATATGGAGATAGTGCTTTACCCAGTCGCACTATCCCCCTCTAGAGTTCATTTCAAGAATTTCCGAAGGAGGGACAAGGTCCATATGTTCGGAATTGAAAGAATGTGCAGAGAATGCAAGAAAGAAGGTTAGCGCCATCTACTCATCGAGTACCGTCTCCGCATCGAAGGTTGGCTACCATGGAGCGTCATTCCGCTCTGTCTGTTTGCTTTGATGGTGCAGGTTGTCATAGGCTGGCTTGTACATCTTTTGATGTTACTCGTCCATGTTAGTATTGGTCTGCCTCTGCCTCTTTTACCTTGTATTTTACCTTCCAATATTACTTTTAGTTAGTAGGCTGCTGTGTCTTTTAAAATGCTCCAAAAATCCTGACATAAGTTAGAATATTTCTAGATGACTTTCTTTGGAATAGTCGTGATTAGGCTCAAATCTCTTTCGCGATGCTCAGTATATTCGTCTTTCGTGCCCTGAATATGTCTCTAGTGTAACACACACTTTGCTATTTTCGTTTTCTGAGCCTTTAATCAAACGGGTTAGTTGAGGTTATTGTGTATTTTTTGTTGTTGGAGGTTTTGTTATTGTCGAACAGCTTCTCTCGTAGCTGATTCTATCAATGTTTGACGGACACATTCAGCCACAGAATTAACAATAAAACCCACTGATCCACGGGGTTTTTAATCTTTTTTTTATGAGTCTTTTCTCTTCCATGTTTTGCACTAGTAAAACTCCAAATTATGCTATGCCATTTCTTATACAGGCTCTCCATGATGTGAGATCTCTTACTAGATGTTCCCAGTAAATCAGAGACGATTTACAAATATCTCTATGTCATAGTTTAGGTCTGCCGATTTGTCTTTTTCCGTGTATTAGTTCACTTTATAGTATTTACATAGGAATGCGGTTTTCTTCCATTCGCTCGACGTTATTGAGTTATTTGCGGGTCATCATCATTGCACTCCGAACATGTCCATAGGTGTTCAGATCCCCTCCTCAGCAATTCCCTCAGTGTCCAGCGACTGACGACTCCAGTTCTATGTTGGTTGATAAGTCTTCTTACACGGCCACCAAGTTTCTCATTTCTGGCTGTGCCCATCTTAACTCCCATTTCCATCATCCGAAGAAGTGACGTTGATCTGTGTTTGTCGAAGTCCTGTGCTCTTCCCACATCTCGGAGGGCATTGATGATGTCCGCCCGATCCATCGGTTGCCCGTCCTCAACGACAGCGCAGCTAGCAACCTGTCCGCTCTCTCATTTCCCCGTACTCCCGCATGTCCAGGGACATAGACAAAGGTGACCTTACGTATTTTGGATTTCTGCAACGACTCTACCCATTGTATGCGTACAAAGCCCGCCTCCACTTTTTTTATCATGCTCATCGAATCACTCAGTATACATGCGTGAGTGTAGTCTTGTGACTCTAACCATTTGAATGCCTTGGTCACTGCCATCACCTCCATTGTCATGCTACTCGTGGTCATGGCGTATGCACCACTGTCTTCTTTGGCTATTCTGCCTGCCGAGCGTGCTGTAAATTCCCATGCACTTCTTTGGTGTCGTCTTACAGATCCGTCTGTATAGATGACTGCATCTTTCTCATCGGTGTTATCTCAGATGAGACCGTTGACCTCAGCATTAACCACGATCGGGTTCTGTTCCCTACTTTTCCTGTCGAGTGTGACAATACATGAGAAAGTCCTCTTGCATGACGTAGGCACCGGTATCTACTCCTCACCAACGCATATATTGATACGCCCACAGACCTGTTTGATGACATCTTCTGCTCGGCCCACCCATGATTTGCCTCTTTTTAGCCTGGTACCTTTCTCTGTGTTGAGCATGTGGTGCAATGAATGCTCTGTATCTGTACTAATCTTCAGGTATGCTCGTGCTCTCCAGATCTTGATTCTGTCATCCATGGTTGGAAAGTCAAGAAGATACCTCATTGCTACACAGGGAGTGTCCCTCGTACATCCCAGGATAATGCGCATGGCTTCATTTTGTATTTTCTCCAGCCTATCAATTTGAGTGGTACTGACAGTAAGAATGGCCAGGGCATACTCGATTGGTGCGAGGACTAATCCCTGGAACAGAAGAGTAAGTAGCCTCTGCTCGATGTTGGCAGCTGCCATGACCTTCAAGGCAGCTAATCCTTTGCGGGATTTTGTTATCATATGGTCGACGTGTCCCGAAAACACAGGCTGCGATCAAACTTAACTCCGAGGTATGTCATAACTTGTCCCTGGTCACCTCATCAGCTCCCATTCGTACTACCGGTGTGGTCATATTAACGATATGATTGTTAAGGGAGAACCATGAAACTGATGCTTTATTAGGATTAACCAAGGCACCTGAAACCCCACACCAGGAAGAAATGCGATCGAGTTCATCTTGCATTGTGAAAGCGATTCCCCGTCTGTCTCTTCCCTGTCGATATACCAGAATATTATCAGCAAAAGTCATAGTTCTTCCCCTTCCATCCAGCTGTTGTTCCGTGATTGTTATTGTGTACACGTTAAATAGAACTGGTGACAATGGTGAGCCTTGTGGCAGCCCAGGACAAATGGATGTTGGCTCGGAAGACCAACTTCCACATCTGAGTATCACCTTCCTTTGAAACAGTGCCGCGGCGATCCATCTAATGAGGAAGGGGTTCACCGCCAGTTTGAGAAGCATATGCATGGAATATTCAAATGGTACCCTGTTGTATGCATCCTCCAGATCTATAGCAGCAGCACATGTCTCCTCTCGTCGTCGCTCAACGTGACCCAGCCAACTTAACTTTCGGATTCTGAGCATTGATATGTTTGTTAGGGTCTTAGCACGTTGCAGGACTGTTAAGTTGGTTACTTTGTCCTGCCATTTTATGTGCATTATTCTGCGGAGTCATCGCTTGTGGAAGATACATATTTAGTCTGTTTTTCCCGTGATTTGAGCATTTTGTCCAAGTTTCAAATCCATATAACAATGTGCTGAGCACACAGGCCTGATATACTAAGAGTTTGGAGAGATGTGATATCTTCTTCTTCTTCTACATGGCAACTACATGTGGTGCATAAGTCTTCAAAAAACACTTTCCAAACCGTTCTGTTTCTTGCTATTCTTTTAAAATCATCCCATCATCTTAAATTCTGCTTCCATCTGACTTCTCCTCAAAGAATATTTTAGTTTTCCTCTTTGTCTTTTCCCCTGTTGGTTAAAAAAAAAACTGTCTGTTGTGTAATACTCTCAGTCGGCTTCCGCAGCGTGTCGTAAGTAGTATAGCAGGGTCCATTTGTTATTATTAGGCCCGTAAATTAACAAAGATATATAGTAGGCGTATTTTACGCCTAATGTACATGAGAGACAGGGGGAGTTAACCATGACGGCTCGTGTCCAGATGTTGACTGCTAGTCCCGGTGACCCCGGAAGTGACGTGTTTATGTCTGGTGTGTGCTGACTTTGGAGTTCTTGATGTACTTGATCGATAGTGATAGGTTAGTAGATTATACAACATCAATGAAAAACAATCAATATAAAACAGAAGACAAAGCTATATTTTATTCTTTTATTATCTCAATAGGTGTATAACATACATTGATATTATATATCATTACAAACATATTCAGTACATTGAGTAAATATATAGTACAAGGATAACAATTATTTATAGCTATGTAGTTGGGTGTCTGCATAACTATGTGTCATCGATGAATCATAAGGGGTGAAACTGTTAGAGATTCCCGGTTAGTCAAAGCTGGTAGTGTAAAGAGTTAAATATCTAGAGGCGTAGTCGAGACGATATCATCAGCTACCTTTCTTTTTATATAGAAATAGGAAAGAGCATTTCTTGTTTCACTGTAGGAAAATATAGAATTATTTAAGACTTTGAAACCTACATTTTTCCCACCCTTGGTCTTTTGCGTGACGAGAAACTCTAAAAACATAACTTTATTTAATTTGCTGTGCTGCTTGCTTAACCCTTTAAAACTGATTTTATTGTAATCCCCACTACAATGGTACGTCTTACTACATAAAATAACAAGAGCTGTCCCTTCGTACTCTAATTTAAAAAGACCTGGCGTTCGTTTAGTGTACGCTTTTTGTAGTAGTAGAAGTTGTAGTTGTAGTTGTTATAGAAGTTGTAGAGGTAATTGGTTGTGGACGTTGTAGAGGTAGTTGGTTGTGGAAGCTGTAGTTGTAGAGGTAGTTGGTTGTGGAAGTTGTAGTTGTAGAGGTAGTTGGTTGTGGAAGTTGTAGTTGCAGTTGTAGATGTAGTTGGTTGTGGACGTTGTAGAGGTAGAGGTAGTTGCTTGTGGAAGTCGTAGTTGTAGAGGTAGTCGGTTGTGAAAGTTGTATTTGTGTTTGTATAGTTGGTTGTGGAAGTTGTACTTGTAGAGGTAGTTGGTTGTGGAAGTTGTAGCTGTAGAGGTAATTGGTTGTGGAAGTTGTAGTTGTAGAGGTAATTGGTTGTGGAAGTTGTAGTTGTAGAGGTAGTTGGTTGTGGAAGTTGTAGTTGTAGAGGTAGTTGGTTGTGGACGTTGTAGTTGTAGAGGTAGGTAGTTGTGAATGTTGTAGAGATAGTTGGTTGTGGAAGTTGTAGTTGAAGAAGTAGTTGGTTGTGGAAGTTGTAGTTGTAGAGGTAGTTGGTTGTGGACGTTGTAGTTGTAGAGGTAGTTGGTTATGGAAGTTGTAGTTGTAGCGGTAAATGGTTGTGGAAGTTGTAGTTGTAGAGGTAGTTGGTTGTGGACGTTTAGTTGTAGAGGTAGTTGGTTGTGGAAGCTGTAGCTGTAGAGGTAGTTGGTTGTGGAAGTTGTAGTTGTAGAGGTAGTTGGTTGTGGACGTTGTAGTTGTAGAGGTAGTTGGTTATGGATGTTGTAGTTGTAGAGGTAGTTGGTTGTGGAAGTTGTAGTTGTAGAGGTAGTTGGTTATGGAAGTTGTATTTGTAGCGGTAAATGGTTGTGGAAGTTGTAGTTGTAGAGGTAGTTGGTTGTGGACGTTTTAGTTGTAGAGGTAGTTGGTTGTGGAAGTTGTAGTTGTAGAGGTAGTTGATTGTGGAAGTTGTAGCTGTAGAGGTAGTTGGTTGTGGAAGTTGTAGTTGTAGAGGTAGTTGGTTGTGGAAGTTGTAGTTGTAAAGTAGTTGGTTGTAGAAGTTGTAGTAGTGAAAGTTGTGGAAGTTGTAGTTGTAGACGTAGTTGGTGTAGAAGTTGTAGTAGTGAAAGTTGTAGTAGAGCAGGGGATACCGTTCAAATTAACAGACGACGACTTTTATTCGACTGACTCAACAAGCAAGTTGGGAAATGTTAGTTTTGTATTTAACCTAATTTATTTGAATTTTTATATCTTTATCACTTGATTGAATGACAGACAACAGTAAAGGTGGTCATTTCAGGAACGAAAACTTAGTTCCAACGCCCAAAATTTGGGCTCATAACCAAAAGTTGAACTCAAAACACTAAAAATCTAGGTCCAAAGTCGTAATTGTTAGACACGAAAGTCGTAAATGTTATATGCAAAGTCCAAAAGTTTGTCAAAAAGACAACCCAAACTCAGAATTGTTAGACACAAAGCCCAACAGTTTATATGCAAAGTCCAAAAAGTTACTCCAAAAGACAACTAATGTAACACTTACCCCAACGTTTCGTCTCATAACCAAAATGTTGAACTCAAAACCCTAAAAATTTAGTCCCAAAGTGATACTAGTTCGACACAAAAGTCGCAAATTTTATATTCAAATCCAAAAGTTTGTCCAAAAAAGCCAACCCAAACTCAAAATAGTTAGAAGCAAAGCTCAAAAATTTATATGCAAAGGCCAAAATGTTACGCCAAAAGACAACTAATGTAACACTTAACCCCACAATTTCGTCTCATAACCAAAAAGGTGAACTCAAAACCCTAAAAATTTAGTCCTAAAGTCAAAATAGTTCGACACGAAAGACCAAATAGTTATATTCAAATCCAAAAGTTTGTTAAAAAGACAACCCAAACTCAAAATAGTTAGACGCAAAGCTCAAAAATGTATATGCAAAGTCCAAAATGTTACTCCAAAAGACAATTAATGTAACACCAAGCTCTAAAATTTCGACTTATACTCACAAATTTGGACACAAAACCCTAAAAAAACTAGACACAAAGTCCAAAAACCAAAATAATTTAACCCCAAAACACAAAAATCTCATCTCATAAGCAAAAAGTTGAAAATGCTGACATATCCCAAACTTTATATTAGACATCCCCATAGCAAAATTTTACTTAAAAGCACTTTAAGATTGTTCCCCCCTTACCATTTTTGAGGGATACGCCCATGAAATCGATAAAAATAGTAAATTTACACTATAGGTTTACTCTAAACTTTATATTAGGCATCCCCATAGCACAATTTTACTTAAAAACCACTTTATGATTGTTACCCCCCACCCCCCTTGTCAAGTTTTGAGAGCTACGCCCATGAAACTGTTAAAAATAGTAAATTTAACCTCTAGACATATCCCAAACTTTATATTAGACATCCCCATAGCAAAAATTTACTTAAAAACCACTTTAAACATTTTTACCCCCTTACCCATTTTTGGTGGTTACGCCCATGAAACTGTTAAAGATAGTAAACTTAACCTCTAGGATTACTCTAACCTTTATATTAGGCATCTCCATTGCAAAAAAATTTACTTAAAAATCACTTTTATGATTGTTACCCCCCTTGACAATTTTTGACGCCCATGAAATCGATAAAAAAATTTAAATAACCTATTGGCATACCCGAGATTTTATATTAGGTATCCCCGTATCAAGAATTGACATAAAAAACAACTTTTATGATTTTACCCCTTACCCATTTTTTAGGGCTACGCCCATGAAATCGATAAAAAAAGTGAAATTTAACCTATTGGCATACTCTAAACATAATATTTGACACACCCTTGTATCAAATTTGCCTGAAAAATTTTGGGAAAACTTGACAAGGAGGGGGGGGGGGGGGGGTAACAATCATAAAGTGGTTTTTAAGTAAAATTGTGCTATGGGGATGCCTAATATAAAGTTTAGAGTAAACCTATAGTGTAAATTTACTATTTTTATCGATTTCATAGGCGTATCCCTCAAAAATGGTAAGGGGGGTAACCATCTTAAAGTGCTTTTAAGTAAAATTTTGCTATGGGGATGTTTAATATAAAGTTTGGGATATGTCAGCATTTTCAACTTTTTGCTTATGAGATGAGATTTTTGTGTTTTGGGGTTAAATTATTTTGGTTTTTGGACTTTGTGTCTAGATTTTTTAGTGTTTTGTGTCCAAATTTGTGAGTATAAGTCGAAATTTTAGAGCTTGGTGTTACATTAATTGTCTTTTGGAGTAACATTTTGGACTTTGCATATAAATTTTTGAGCTTTGCGTCTTACTATTTTAAGTTTGGGTTGTCTTTTTAACAAACTTTTGGATTTGAATATAACTATTTAGTCTTTCGTGTCGAACTATTTTGACTTTGGGACTAAATTTTTAGGGTTTTGAGTTCAACTTTTTGGTTATGAGGCGAAATTGTGGGGTTAAGTGTTACATTAGTTGTCTTTTGGCGTAACATTTTGGACTTTGCATATAAATTGTTGGGCTTTGTGTCTAACAATTCTGAGTGTGGGTTGTCTTTTTGACAAACTTTTGGATTTGAATATAACATGTACTACTTTTGTGTCGAACTAGTATCACTTTGGGACTAAATTTTTAGGGTTTTGAGTTCAACTTTTTGGTTATGAGACGAAACGTTGGAGTTAAGTGTTACATTAGTTGTCTTTTGGAGTAACTTTTTGGACTTTGCATATAAATTGTTGAGCTTTGTGTTTAACTATCCTGAGTTTGGGTTGTCTTTTTGACAAACTTTTGGACTTTGCATAAAACATTTACGACTTTCATGTCTAACAGTTACGACTTTTGACCTAGATTAATGGATAAATTAGGTTAAATACAAGACTAAAATTTCCCAACTTGCTTGTTGAGTCAGTCGAATAAAAGTCGTCGTCTGTTAATTTGAACGTCGTCCCCTGCTCTACTACAACTTTCACTACTACAACTTCTACACCAACTACGTCTACAACCAACTACTCTACAAATACAACTTCCACAACCAACTACCTCTACAACCAACTATCTCCATAACCAACTACCTCTACAACTACAACTTCCACAACTAACTACCTCTACAACTACCACTTCCACAACCAACTACCTCTACAACTACAACTTCCACAACCAACTACCTCTACAACTACAACGGCCACAATTAACTACCTCTACAACTACAACGTCCACAACCAACTACCTATACAACAACAACTTCCACAACCAACTACCTCTACAACTACAACTTCCACAACCAACTACCTCTACAACTACAACTTCCACAACCAACTACCTCTACAACTACAACTTCCACAACCAACTACCTCTACAACTACAACTTTCACAACCAACTACTTCTACAACTACAACTTCCACAACCAACTACTTCTACAACTACAACTTCCACAACCAACTACCTCTACAACTACAACTTCCACAACCAACTACCTCTACAACTACAACTTCCACAACCAACTACCTCTACAACTACAACGTCCACAACCAACTACCTCTACAAATACAACTTCCACAACTAACTACCTCTACAACTACAACGTCCACAACCAACTACCTCTACAACTACAACTTCCACAACCAACTACTTCTTCAACTACAACTTCCACAACCAACTACCTCTACAACTACACCTTCCACAAGCAATTACCTCTACCTCTACAACTTCCACAATTAACTACCTCTACAACTGCAACTACAACTTCCACAACCAACTACCTCTACCTCTACAACTTCCACAACCAACTACCTCTACAACTACAACTTCCACAACCAACTACCTCTACAACTACAACTTCCACAACCAACTACCTCTACAACTACAGCTTCCACAACCAACTACCTCTACAACGTCCACAACCAACTACCTCTACAACTTCTACAACAACTACAACTACAACTTCTACTACTACAAAAGCGTACACTAAACGAACGCCAGGTCTTTTTAAACTAGAGTACGAAGTGACAGCTCTTGTTAGTTTATGTAGTAAGACGTACCATTGTAGTGGGGATTACGATAAAATCAGTTGTAAAGGGTTAAGCAAGCAGCACAGCAAATTAAATAAAGTTATGTTTTTAGAGGTTCTCGTCACGCAAAAGGCCAAGGGTGGGAAAAATGTAGGTTTCAAAGTCTTAAATAATTCTATATTTTCCTACAGTGAAACAAGAAATTCCCTTTCCTATTTCTATATAAAAAGAAAGGTAGCTGATGATATCGTCTCGACTACGCCTCTATATATTTAACTCTTTACACTACCAGCTTTGACTAACCGGGAATCTCTAACAGTTTCACCCCTTATGATTCATCGATGACACATAGTTATGCAGACACCCAACTACATAGCTATAAATAATTGTTATCCTTGTACTATATATTTACTCAATGTACTGAATATGTTTGTAATGATATATAATATCAATGTATGTTATACACCTATTGAGATAATAAAAGAATAAAATATAGCTTTGTCTTCTGTTTTATATTGATTGTTTTTCATTGATGTTGTATAATCTACTAACCTATCACTATCGATCAAGTACATCAAGAACTCCAAAGACAGCACACACCAGACATAAACACGTCACTTCCGGGGTCACCGGGACTAGCAGTCAACATCTGGACATGAGCCGTCATGGTTAACTCCCCCTGTCTCTCATGTACATTAGGCGTAAAATACGCCTACTATATATATCTTTGTTAATTTACGGGGTTAATAATAACAAATGGACCCTGCTATACTACTGTCGTATCCAGAGCCATCGTCATCGCTGTATCTCTTTATCCACTGGTATTTGGCTGGTACTTTTCTATATTCTATTTGAGTGATTTTGTCCTGCTATTTTCTTCCTTTTATTTGTCGCAAGCATCCATAAATGGTCTGTATCTTCATATTAAATAATCTAAGGTATGCTGGTGGTACAGTCTTAACTGCTAAGAGTGAACATGAGTTACAAGAAATGTTAGACATTATAATGAAAGAAAGCAAAAATAACTCAGCCTTAATAGCAAAAAGACAGAATTAATGGTAACAACAAAGAAAAAGACATCATCTCAGTGCAAAATAAAGACAAGTGGAACAATATTAAAACAGGTAAATGAATTTAAATATTTGGGAACTTTATTAAGCTCAGACGGAAGATGTACAAAAGAGGTGAAGTACAGAATAGCCCTGGGCAAAAGCAACTTTCCAAAAAATGAGGAAGATACTATGCAATCCATTTTTTTTACAATAGAAACAAGAAAAAAGAGTTCTTAAATGGTATGTAGAGCCGGTCTTAACATATGGATGTGAATCATGGACAATAGGACAAAAGACAAGAAAATCACTGGAATCTGTAGAAATGTGGTTTTACATAAGAATGTTGAGAATACCACGAACAGCTTAAAGGAGTAATGAAAACGTTTTGAAAGAGAATAAAAGCAAAAAGAGAGCTAATTTCCAATATTAGAAAGAAACAATCATCATTTTTTGGGCTATGTAATGAGAAGAGAACAGCTGGGATATATTGTGACCATTTGGAAAATTGAGGGACGAAAAGCTAGAGGGAAGCAAAAAGAAACGATACCAGACAGCTTTAGAGAATGGCTTGGCAGAACGTAAACAACAGAAATGATAAATAACTGTACTGATCGAAAGTTGTGGAGAGACATGATCATCTACGCCAGCAGGCTTGGTACTTGATGATAATCTTTATAATTGACATTTCTGTTGTTCTTTATGTTTCACAATCATATAATAGAACTGATTTAATTTGTGTTGAAAATACTGTTATCTTTGTACTAAACCTAAATTTTTGGATTTCCGTGTTTCCCAGTATTTTATATTAAAAATGGAGGCGAAGGCGCGCCTCCCAGCACCAGAGCTGGAAGTTGTCAGCGACCCACAGATGATGGCTTGCGCCAGGATCGGTGAACCAAAACCATCCAGACCCTGCTCCACCTCTCCGCGGTGCCTCCAGTAACAGACTAACCTGTCTAGTCTGGCCAAGCGAGCAGGGAAGGCAACCTGGTACTCAAAAATGTCGTGCTGAAGTCGAATGTGTTGGGCCGAAAGGCGCAAATATCACAGTTATACTGCAAACCACAACACAACGCAGACACGTCCACTTAACGTCCTTTTAAACGGATGACGAAAAGGAATTCTACAGTATACAAATACTGTAGAATACTTTAGTCATCGGGCGAACGTAAGCAAGCATATATCTCTTTCTGTCTGCGATCAGGACTCTATCAGAGTAGGATTCCAGACTCTCACATGAAGACAGCTGTCTGTTTAAGTGAATTGACATCATAATTGGTCTGTTAGATCCACTCTGCCTGAATACCTGTTAAAACGTTGCACTGTGTTCTGCTCCAGTGGCCCAGTGCGTCCGATTTCAGCCAGCATTTTGTTCAGGTTTGCTTTCCTCAACCTTTTATTATCTCCAATCTTCCTGCACGGCAGCAGATTGTCTTTTCTGTAGGGGGATTCTGCCCTTTGATGGTCGGCCCTCCCAGGTTTACGAGCACCATCTGCCCGAGTCACTAGAGGTTGACTAACACATACATGCACACACAAAGATATGAGATGTGACCAACACTGACATGCACACAACGATATGAGGCATGACTAACACTGACACACACCAAAATATGAGATATGACTAACACAGACACACACACTAAGATATGGCATATGACTAAACACAGTCATGCACACACAAAGATAAAGATAGGAGATGTGACTAACATAGACATGCACACACAAATATATGTGATATGACTAAACACAAACACACAAAGATATGAGACATGACTAACATAGACAGACACACACGAAGATGAGATGTGACTAGCATGGACATACACACAAATATATGAGATGTGACTAACATAGACATGCTCACAAAGATATGAGATATGACTAACACAGGCATGCACGCACAGAGATATGATACATGACTAAGACAGATACACACTAAGATATGAGATATGACTAAACACAGACACACACAAATATATGAGACATAATTAACACGGACACACACCAAGATATGAGATATGGCTAACATGACACACACCAAGGTATGAGCCATGGTCAGCACACACACACACACACACACAAGCTAAGATATGAGCCATGGCTAGCACAGAAACACGTTAAGATAAGAGCCATGGCTTCACGGAAACAAACCAAGATATGAACCATGACTATAACCCTGGCCAGCACAGTCACCCACCAAGATTAAAAATCTTGGTAAGATAAGAAGACTTATGTGGCATTTGGAGACAAAACAACAAACCGTACCACAACAAAGTGGCTTCCGTCAGCACAGATCAACTGAAGACCTGGTCACCTACATTGCACAGGAAATAGAGGATGATCTACAAGAAAAGAAACACACACTGGCAGTGTGGGTGACATGGAGAAGGCTTTTGATAGGGTTTGGCGAGAGGGTTTAAAGAACAAGCTTTTTAGATTTGGCATCCAGGGTCGTTTATTCAATTGGGTCTCTCAATACCTTCAGAATAGAACGACCAGAGTATAAGTTCAAGGTCAACTAAGTAAGAAGGTCTCTATCGAACAAGGTGTCCCACAAGGCGGAGTCTTGTCCCCAACACTCATTTTAATTTTCATAAATGACATCGTAAAGGACATTCCACCCAGAATACACTCAGCAATATACGCAGATGATCTGGCGTTATGGGCTCGCGAGGAAAGTATGTCTGTGGCTGGACCCAGGATGCAAGATTCCCTAGATGTACTTGAAAAATTGACGAACACCTGGTTCTTACCAATAAACGAAAAAAAAACTACATATACAATTTTCAGCCTGTCAAGAAACACACTCTCTGCAAACTTGAAGATAAAAGACCATACACTCCCTATTGACCAAAACCCAACATATCTTGGTGTCACCATGGATCGCAGAATGACTTGGGAAAATCAGATAGACAGAGCAAGGAAAAGAAGCCAAAAAGCGAACAAATATCATGAAGAAATTGTCAGGAACGGACTGGGGGACAGACAGCAATATTTTGAAAAAGACTATACATAGGAAGAGTCAGACCAGTTCTAGAGTATGGAGTCACAGCCTGGGCTATGGCTTCCAAATCACACCGTAGCAAAATTAACAGAACACAGAAACAAGCTGCCCGTATCATCACTGATGCTATGAAATCTACACCTATCAAGACTCTAGAAACAGTAACAGGTTTACAACCCTTAGATGACAGACGAGTCACTAAAGTATTGCAACAAGCGGAGAAATATAGAAGGCTCCTTAGCCACCACATGCACCAAAGAATATCTGGTTCCGGAATTGTAGGACTAAAGAGGAGCAACTTCGCTGCAATTGCCAATGAACTAACTACTGGAGACCCAGTACTTTCCCAAACAATATCGAAACCCTTGGGTCCATCTGATATGTCTCCTCATGGAAAGCATAAAATGCCAGAACTTAAGGAAAATATAGCAGGGATCATGAAAAAAGGCACCCAATCAGACATCGAAAGAAAACACGTAGAAGAAAAACACATACACGATATCTACCCACATGACTCTTGGCCCCACATATACACAGATGGCTCTGCTACAAATGCCACCAGCAATGAAGGGGGAGGTGTGTTCTTGACGCTTAATAATCAGGACGAGATCACCAAGTCAATAGCTACTGGAAAATTCTCAAACAACTTTAAAGCAGAAACTGAGGCCATTAGAGATGCTGCAACACTACCTACTCAACACAAAAATAACATGCACAATAAATTGGTGATTCTGACAGATGCACTGTCAGTATTATCAGCTCTAAAAAGCGGTAAGAACAATGAACTAGATGACTTGAGAACACTCCTGGACCAACTATGCAATAACTTCCAGAGAGTAGTCATTCAGTGGATACCATCATACTTAATATACACGGGAACGAACGCGCAGACAAATTAGCTAAAGAGGGAGGGAGATTACCACAAGAGTTATGAGAGTTATTATCCGTTCAGTTATGATGAAGCCAAATCCACCCTCAAAGGTCAGTACCATGAAAAATGGAAACGAGAACACTCAAAGCATAACGAGAGTGACGGATACCACCAACTATCAAGGAGGGATCAAGTCATCATACTTCGCCTTCGCACTGGCCACAAAAGAATGAGAAATCACATGTTCACCAAATCCAAAATAGGTACAACCAGCCTATGCCACTGTACACTGGACAATATGACTACAAAACATGTTCTACAGGATTGCCCCCCGTACACAGACCTGAGATGAGCAATGTGGTCCACGCCCACCTCCCTGGAAGAAAAACTAGATGGGGCAATCGATTCGCTTAAACAGACAGCTGAATTCATGAGAAAGTCTGGAATCCTACTCTGATTGAGTCTTGATCGCAGAGAGAGAGAGAGAGAGAGAGAGAGAGAGAGAGAGAGAGAGAGAGAGAGAGAGATTAAAAATAAACGTGTGTGTGTGTTGCGTCATCTATAAATAGAAACTTTCAATATATCCAATCCTAGTTTTCGAACTATCTCGTCCAGTGCGGGACAATAAAAACATGGCGTTAGTTAGATACCTTAGTGACGCCGGTGTTTTTAACATCTTGTACGCGCGACTATTTTCTTGAGATGGAATTAAAATAAACATATTAAGGTAACTTTAATTTAATAAATTACACGGCACATTTTTAAAATCTCTCTTTGCAGTCGTACATTATAGAGATTTTGAGACTACCTGCTATGAGATTCACAGGGGACGATCAAATAAAAATTGTTAAGTAGACTCCATCTCATCATCACAGTTCATTGTCATCCGATCGTCATCGTATGATCTCGTAATTATTTACATTAAATATTAAAAATAATAACAATTATCATAATTATGCACTACTTGTTACTTTTACCTTTAGCCTTCTGAACATTAACAATTTAATGCATTACAGATTACATTTATTTCATCTACAAATTAAAGATATTTAAGAATTAGAATTAGATTTGATTTGGATGTTAAATTCTTATTCAATTATCATGTTTGTTTGTTTTGATATTTTGATTTGATTTATTATTATTAATTATTATGTTATTTTAAATTGTATATGATTAATTTATAGCAACAGTAAGTTGAGTATCACTTTGACTTTGCCGTTGAATTTGCCTTTGAGATAAAGAATTCACTTAATTTTTTTTAATTTTAACTAAATAAGTAAGTAATTTAGTAACTTAGTAAGTTTTAACTTAACTACTCAGTGTCTTACTTAATTAATCTTAATCTTAAACTTAATATTTATATTAATTAATTTGTTGTTCTGTTCAATAATCAACACACATCAGAATCACTATTGAGAATCAGTCAGATCTGAGATCAATAGATTACTTACTATAATATATTATTTGGTTTGAATTGGTCAATTGCCATTGGTGGTATTTTATTAAATTATATTTGACAAAATGACAATTAACATGTTATAATGGCATTATAAATATAATTATTATTATATAATATTATTAATAATATAAGAATGAAGTCGTAAGCATGTAATTTATTGTAATATAATCATCATCATATATACATGTATATATATATTATATATTTATAATTATTATGTATCAATATATTATAATATGTATATTATATAATGTGTCATATATATAAACTATAATTTGACATTTGAATAGAGTAGAACAATGCTGTGGGCAACATGTTAATTTCTCCATTATAATTTATATTGCTAAATACACTAACCAAATTCCTCTTGGACGTATGCAAACAGACAACAATCAATGCAACAGAAAATTGAAGAGAAATATTCATTTGCCAAAAATACGGAACAGGCAAGACTCTCTGCGACAACAGGGAAGTACCCAAGTGACTTTAAATTTTAAGAGGCAGAAGCTCTAAAAAGTGAAAATCAAAGAAGAAAATATTACTAGAAAGAAATTAAACCTGAATGATATAAGACTTTAAGAGCAACACTTTACAAGCCACACAGAACTGTGATTCAATTTGTTTAATATTCCCAGAAATGATGAGGTTGAAACATTTATAAAGGAGAGTTGTAAACTATACCAACTAGATACAAGTACAGCCTATGGGGAGTTAAAACAGTTTGTCAGGAACAGATACATGAAGAAATTGGAATACACCATGGTTACCAGAAATATGATGCCTATTACAAGCAAAATTTTAGAGAATAAATAACACTCTGTAGACTCAGAACAGATAGAAGTATCTTTTTTAAAAAGTGAAGGATTTACTCAGAAATAGTATTTAAAGAACATAATATTATCAACCATTATTTATTGTGCAGTTTAAAAATAATAAACTATAAATTCATTATAAATATTACTCATTGCTTTATTTTAGCTTTTGCTTTAATATAGCTGTAATTACTTCCTTTTGTATATTGTATTTTATTACCTCCATCAAGTAATATAGATATATTATCTCTGTATATATTAATTATAAGTACATATTGCACATTGTTGTAGAAATAATTTCTGAAACAGTTATGGTTATGGAAAGCCCCGGTATCACTGCAAACGAATTAAAATCCATAAATTGCTCAACCGCCTGTGCCAATGGAATCATTTGAATTACTATCTCATCTCCCAAACAAAGAAAGGTAGCTGTAGACCCCATCATAGCATTCTCAGCACATGCCAAAAGACATAAGGTGAAACCGCACAGAAAGTGAACACAGCCAACTGTTCCCTGTCATACGATATCATCATTCATCGTAAACAATTGGAATATCGAGACAAAATCAAAATGGATCAAACACACAGCTTCAACAAACAACAAGGAACACTTTTCATGCAAAGCATTCAATGGTTCCCACTGCCTATCCACCACATTGACCAGAAGTTCACATCCTCCTGAAAATGATGATCGTCATATTTTAAAAAATGTATAGAGCTTAAAGATGTTAGGACATCATTTTTGACTCCAAATCCAAACATATGAAACACAATTAATCGTCGGATTATCCCCGTTGCTCATCAAACAACAGACCATAAGATCTTCCTGCAATATGAATTTGTGAAATTATAAACCACATATTGAAATGATAAAATCACATGTCTACCCGAAGGCGAAGGCACGCCTCCGCAGCACCAGAGTTAGAAGTTGTCAGCGACCACCATGGCTTGCACCAGGATCGGATGAACCAGAACTATCCAGACCCTGCTCCACCTCTCTGTGGTGCCTCTATTAACAGACTAACCTATCTAGTCTGGTCAAATGAGTAGGGATCGAAGAGAGATGACAACTCGGTACTCACAAATGTTGTGCTGAAGTTGGATGTTTTGGGCCGATAGGCGCAAATATCACAGTTATACTGCAAACCACAACACAACGCAGACACTCCCACTTAATGTCCTTTTAAGGGTGGATGATGAAGAGGTGTACTCCTTTAGTCATTAGGCGAACGCAAGTAGCAAGCATGTCTACCCTCAACCTCACAGTAGCCCTCTTGAATCTAGACAACATCCTTCCTGACTAACATGAAGTTCCGGGAGTCACTCTGGTGCTGCAGCCATGATCAAAGCTCCGATATTGTGCCTTTCATCATTAGCGTACGGCCGGACTAGGGATACACGATCAGTCATTATGATGACATAGCACACACATTAATGGCAGCGCCCATAAATTACCAATTACTCTAGTGAATGCAGCCTACAACGAATGAAACATGGTGCAAAATCTCTAAAGTGAAAATTTTGGTTGACTTGGCAGAACAGTCCATATTTATGAGTACATGTAAAAGTTTTAACATATGATATTTTATTCACTGAATGTAAGAATTAAATTTGCACACATATTCTAAACAGGAAATTTAATGATAATGCAATATTGTTAATGAATTTATATATTTTTTGTATAATACATTTTTTGTTTGTAATTACTCAAATTTTGCTTTAAATTACTCAAATTTAACTTTGATTATTCAAATTGAGCATCATGCAGCAGTTTGGATTGATTGCAAAACTGTGGAGTTTGTTGATGTAAAGAGTGTACAACATTTGCCTGTTGCAGATTGAGGACACATTGTTGATTTTTGGAGGACAGAGATTGCCACACTATAGACTGTCTTAGTAAACAAGGAATTGCAGAGTCATGCAGAACTGTATCTGAGGGTGACACGCTATATGAACACTTAGGTCTAATTCGCTTTGAAGTTCAAGGCTTCATTTATGGATGTGCAGATCATTTGCAATGTTGAGTCATTTCCTGTCAGCTCTTTTTCTTGGAAGTTCCTGCTGATGCTGGGAAGACATTTCTCATCAACTTGCTCCTGGCAAAGATATAGTAGGATGGTGCTATAGCCTTTGACTGATGCATTGTCTAGCATCACTGCTACACACTTGAAAGGAGGCAAAACGGCTCACACTGCCTTCATAAGCTTTCATATGGGATTCTAGTATAACAATGAAGTAATGGCTAGATTCACCATGATGCTCACAGGAGATCTCTGTTAGACCCTGTCAGTAGTACTAAGGGGAACTAGAGTTGATGAGATTCAGGCAAGCATCAAGTCTTTGTATCTGTAGCACCACATCAGGAAATTCTTTTTAGAAAAAAAAAACATGAGGGGCCATTTGAGAGTTGGTATCTTTAGTGAGTAATTCTTTGAACTCCTATTCAACAATGGGAATGGGCAGTATCCTGAGTCTGAAGCAAAGATGAGCATCTCTAAGGTCTTGAGCACAATAGTAACAAGTCCTGCAAAGCCTTATAGCCACACAATCTTACCACAAAGTTTGACTAGATTGGTCTCATTAATGACATTTTACTAAATTCAATCAATGAGTTACACATGAAAGTGTTGACGTCATGACATAAGCATATGATGCTATCCACTATCTGAATTGCCTGAACTCTTCTTGGCTTCCAAGCTCACAGACTTTTCTTGTCAGTACAGAAATAAGAAAAGAACAATGTGTTTTTATATTGATCACATTTTAAAAATATTTTCATCACATTCAAATTATTATGAATAATTATTGGGTGTTGCCTGTCATGGTGTATATATTTTTCAATACAGTTAGAGGAAATTTAATTGTAGTCAACATGGATTTCAACATCCAAATCCCATAGCAAAGGGTACAACACTAGTGTATATGTAAGCATACATATATATATTTGTCTGTGTGTGAAAAGTAGGAACATTAGGTGTTACATTATGCTACAATACTGTTGTCTTTGTTTTATATACAGTACTTCTAGTAAATCAATATTTCCAGTGTTCAGTGAATCTATAAGTTGTAGTGTATTGTGCGCCAACTGATCATTATGTTCTCCCACACATTGTTGGTTTGCATATTGCTTAAACAATATTTTTTAGTCAGTTATTGTATACTGATGTCTACTTTCAGAATCTTAATAACAAAAGTAAAAAAAAAATCTACATGAGGGTGAGCAACATCAGAATTTTTCACTTCTAAAGGATAATATATCTTTAAAAAAATGTAAGTAAAGCTTTTATTTACAGGTCTTCAAGTATTTTGATCCTTTTCTTTTTTGATATGAAAATTTTTTTTAAAATTATTTATTATAACTGTCAGTGTTTAATTACAAAATTCAGGTGTCTGTGTATGATGTTATAAGCTTTAAAAAATGGTTTAACCAAATATTATATGGTAGAATCCAGTTATAATGAGATAAGGACTATTGAGATATTGTCGTTATATCCAGATTATATCTGTGTCAGGTTGGGTGATTTTACCTGCTATTGTATGCAGTAAACAGTACAACCTGCGGCTGCCCTGCTGCCTTACAGGTATGCTCGAGAGAGTAAAAAGCTAAGGAAGGGTACCCTGAAGTAAAACAACCCAACTGCCTTGTGGGTGAGACTTTTTAGTCAAAGGCTAGCGGAGCCAATCGTAAACAAACTGATGGAAGGCAACAGAAAACCACCGCCGTAATTTCTTTGTACGATCATGAATCGCCACAATAATAGAAATCACGACAATATTAAGGGGGATTCCAATGGAAAACCCTTGTTCGGTAGGAGACATCATGTGCTACAGCTGATACCCAATCGTCATCAAGCTATTGTAAGCAAAATAAAGATAAAACAGACTCTTTTAATAGAAACAAGAAAAAGAGTTCTTAAATGTTATGTCCCTCCACATTAGGCTCACCTTGTTGTGGTTGGAGGGCTTGTGCGCCTCCGGGATCCAAGGAGCTAAGCCAGCTGGAGCTTAGCTCCTGGCGGGATCACCCAAGCTGGACAGGTCCTTGGTAAGGGGCCATACAATGGAGCCGGGAGTAGATGGAACCCTTTAAGTGAAGATGTAGTATCCACCGGCGAGTGGTATACGCTCTGGTCAGAACTAATCCATCCCCACTTCATGGGTTAAATGCTTCTTTGTCTTTTCTCCTCTTTCGTCCTCTATCAAACAGGCAGGTGGTGCTCTAGAGCTCTGAAGACCAGATCACCTATGAGAGAGAAAACTCTACATAAAGCTCGGGGGATGGTGCTCGTAAACCCTGGAAGGGCCAACCATCTAAGGTCAGAATCCCCCTACAGAAAAAACAATCTGCTGCCTTGCAGGAAGATTGTGAACAATCAAAGGCGAAGGAAAGCAAACCCATATAAAATGCTGGCAGAAATTGGATGCACTGGGCCATTGGCGCAGAACGTAGTGCAACGTTCTAACATGTACTTAGTCAGAGTGGATCTAACGGACTTTGGTTATGGTGCAATCACAGAGGTAATAGAGGATGCCCTACAAGAAAAGTAACACACACTGACAGTGTGGGTTGACATGGAGAAGGCTTTTGATAGGGTATGGAGAGAAGGATTAAAAAACAAGCTTCTCAGGCTTGGCATCCAAGGCAGTCTATTAAATTGGATATCTCAATACCTACAAGACAGAATGGCCAGAGTACAAGTACATGGACAACTAAGTAAGAAAGCCAGAATCGAACAAAGTGTCCCACAAGGCGGAGTCCTATCCCTAATGCTCTTTTTAATTTTCGTAATGGACATTCCATCCAGAATACACTCAGCAATGTACGCAGACAACTTGGCGATATGGGCATGTGAAAGCTAGTTCTAGGCTAGCTGCAGAATGCAGGATGCCTTCGGAAAACTTGAAAAATGGTACTACCGATTAATGAAAAAAACTACATACACAATTTTCAGCCTATCAAGAAACACACTCTCTGCAAAATTGAAGATAAAAGAACATAGACTTCCTATTGACCAAAACCCAACATATCTTGGCATCACCATGGATCACAGAATGACAAAAAATAAATCAGATGGACAAAACAAACAAAAGAGCTAGAAAATGAACAGATATTATGAAGAAAATAGCAGGAACCGACTGGGGAGCAGACAGTGATATTTTGAAATGACTATACGTTGGAAGAGTAAGACCAGTCCTAGAGTATGGAGTCACAGCCTGAGCTACAGCTTCCAAATCACAGCTTAGCAAAATTAACAGAACACAAAATCAGGCTGGCCGTATCATCACTGGTGCTGTGAAATCTACACCTATCGAGACTCTAGAAACAGTAACAGGTTTACAACCTTTAGAAGACAGATGGAAAACTAAAGTAATGCAACAAGTGGAGAAATATAAAAGCTTCTAACCACCCCATGCACCAAAGAATAACTGGTTTAGGAAAAGGAAGACTAAAGAGGAGCAACTTCACTGCAATCTCCAAAGAACTGACAACTAGTAATACAGTACTGTCCCAAACAATGCCGAAACCCATAAGCCCATCTGATATAACTCCTCATTGGAAACATAAAATACCAGAACTTTAGGAAGACATAATAGGAATCATGAAAAAAGGCACCCAAACATACACAGAGAGAAAGCACATAGCAAAAAATACATAAACGACAACTACTCACAAGACTCCTGGTCACACATATACACAGATGGCTCTGCTACAAATGCCACCAGAAATGGAGGAGGAGGTGTGTTTTTGAGGCTGAATAACCAGGAAGAGATCACCAAGTCAATAGCTACTGGGAAATTTTCAAACAACTATAAAGCAGAAACTGAAGTCCTAAAAGACACTCAAAAACTGGCTATCCAAAAACAAAAATAACGTGCAGAAGAAATTGGTGATACTAACTGATGCACTGTCAGTCCTAACAGCTCTAAAAACCCCCAGAAATTGTGAGCTAGATAACTTGAGAACAACCCTAGACCAACAGTGCAATAACTTCCAGAGAGTGGTCATCCAGTGGATACCATCACACTGTAATATACATGGAAACGAATGCACAGACAAATTAGCTAAAGAGGGAGGGAGATTACCACAAGAGAACCATCTGGTCAGCTACGTGAAACCAAATCCATCATCAAAGGCCAGTACCATGAAAAATGGAAACAAGAACACCCAAAGTATAATGAGAGGGACGGATACATCCAACTATCAAGGAGGGATCAAGTCATCATACTTCGCCTATGCACTGGCCACAACAGAATGAGAAACCACATGTTCAACTCAAAATAGGAACTACCAGCCAATGTCACTGTACCCTGGATAACATGACAACAAAACATGTTCTACAGGATTGCTCCCAGTACACAGACCTGAAAAGGACAATGTGGGTCCACACCCACCTCTCTGGAAGAGAAACTATATGGGGCAACTGAATCACTTAACAGACAGCTGCCTTCATAAGAGAGTCTGGAGTCTTAGTCTGAATGAACCATGATCGCAGAAGAAGAAGAAGAAATGTTATGTAGAAACAGTCTTTATGGATGTGAATTATTGACATTAGGACAACAGACAAGAAAATCACTGGAGTCTGTAGAAATGTGGTTTTATAGAAGAATATTGAGAATATCAAGGACAGCCAAGAAGAGTAATGAAAACTTTCTGAAAGAGGCCAAAGCAAAAAGAGAGCTAATTTCCAATATTAGGAAGAAACAATCATCATTTTTTGGCCATGTAATGAGAAGAGTTCTTAAATGTTTGTAGAGCCAGTCTTAACATATGGATGCAAATCATGGACAATAGGACAACAGACAAGAAAATCACTGAAGTCTGTAGAAATATGGTTTTACAGAAGAATGTTGAGAGTACCATGGACAGCTAAGAAGAGTAATGAAGATATTCTGAGAGAGGTCAAAGCAAAAAGAGAGCTAATTTCCAATATTAGAAAGAAACAATCATCATTTTTTGGCCATGTAATGAGAAGAGAACAACTGGAATATATTGTAACAACTGGAAAAATTGAGGGACGAAGAGATAGAGGGAGGCAAAGAGAAAAAAATAACAGACAGCTTAAGAGAATGGCTTGGCAGAAGGGCAACAACAGAAATGATAAATAGCTGTCGAGATCGAAAGTTGTGGAGAGACATGATCACCTACACCAGTAGGCCAGGTACTTGATGATGATGATGATGAATGAGAAGAGAACAGCTGGAATATATTGTAACAACTGAGAAAATTGAGGGACGAAGAGATAGAGGGAAGCAAAGAGAAAAGATACCAGACAGCTTAAGAGAATAGCTTGGATGAAGGTCAACAACAGCAATGATAAATAACTGTCGAGATCGAAAGTTCTGGAGAGAAATGATCACCCATGCCAGCAGGTCCGGTACTTGATGAGGTTGACGATTATCCAGTTTATGTCTAATAATAGGGGAGAATATTGTGTAAACAAAGAAATAGCTCTGAAACATGTTAAATATGGATGAGGTGAGCAATTATTCTCAATAAGTTCAATACTTCTTCTCTGCAACAATAATTTCCTGTCCTTCTTTTACACACATTGTTCAAATATTTGTCCTATCTCATCCATTATATTTGGTTAAACTTTTACCCTGTTCTTCTATGTTTAAAACAACATGGATTCTACAATTTTTGTATTGCGTGCAGGGACAGCTTGTTGACAGTGATTGAAATAGAAATTATGTTTTTTTGCAATCTTGTAACCACTGCACACTTCTCCTTTTTCAGTGAATGTGCTGTTTGGGACATGCTTATAAAAGAGACCTGTCTCATCCATGTATGGTGGCTTTTGCTGAAACGTTGTAGCTTGTCTTGTCCTTTACTTAGTCTAGCTGCTCAATACCATTTTATGTTTATTTTCTTTGTTTCTTTTGAAACTGACCCAGCCTCACTGCAGACTACTTTCTTTGCAATTCCATGTCACACTTTGAATTGGTTCAACCAGCCCATGCTTAGATTGAAATTGGTATAACCTTCTCAGCCAGCTCTTTTTCCTTTTCATTAAGGATTGGTCCTGAAATCGGGGTATTCTTGCTCCTAGCTTATAGGAACCATTTATACAAAACAACATCAACGTCTCCTTGATCTGCTTCCTAATTTTCTCTCTATTCTGTAAACGCCTACATAATGTCGTTTCTGCCCTTCAGGATTGTATGTTGTGTGTTTGAGGAATATTATGTTCCCGACATATTTCTGTTTTTAATTGAAATTTTTGTTCACTTTCTCTACCAACATCACCTTTGTTTTAGGTTGTTTGTTTGCATTCGCCAGCTTTATTTCTTTATTGAACTTCTGAGAGACATAATTTTGTATGAATATCACTTTTTCCCCTTTTTTTCGCACTGGCATTCATGTGCTCAGTTGACCCCTGCCTTACAGACAGATATTCTCTGACTTCAGAGGTACTCTCAAATTTTTTATCATTGAGAGTTTTAATGTTTTGTATAGATTTTTCCTGTTAATTTTGTCAGGCATCTGCCATTTTTTGGCCTACTATTTTTGATTTCCAACTGTCCTTGAATGTGCGCAGAATGTACACAGGACCTGTTTTTTTTGCCATTTTCGGAGAGGGCTGGCCATTGGATCTCAATACCCAGAGACCAGGAGATGGTAAAGCCATGGATTCAATTTTTATTTATTCCTTTTTTTTATTTTCCACCGCCTGTGTTGGGAATTGAACCCATGACCTTCTTGTCTAGAGGCCGATGTCTAGACCAGCCCCCCCCCCCCCCCCATCCCATCCCAACAAATTTAGTGACCTGCGAATAGATTTGAACAAGCGTTTAGAGAATTTTATGTGCACCAATACTCAGCCTTTATAATGAAAAGGTATTGGCCACTCGTCTATCTTTAAAAAAATCTACAGTCATTTCTCCAACCACTTCCACAACTTATACAGTAAGCTTTGTTTCCCCAAACCTTACTTATCTATCTACTACCATGTGCAAATTACCTTTACTGGTCATGTCTAGCCAGTGTGTCCTCACAATTTACACACAGACAAGAAGAAAAAAAAGCCCATGCTGTTATAACATGGGGGGGGGGCTGTTATAACATGGGGGGGGGGGTGGCACACACAAATTTCACATAATGCATGATAACCGATTTGCAGATTGGGTAATAGTGTTATAAAAGAAGTTTTCAAAATAAAGGATGAAGAAGAAAATATTCAGGTATTTAAAAAAAAAAAAATCTGGATTTTCATTGTAACCTGTCTTGTTATATGTGGATTCTACTGTACAAATTTCTGATATCTGTGTAAGGTCAGTAGGATTTTGCACACCTTAGATAAATGGTTCAGACAATGCCCTAATTTGTTTTACACGTGTTGCAGATTCCACATTTTGTTTTATTTACTCTGCATGTGTTGAACTTTAAGATTTAATTGCACAAAAGGTAAAGTTGATTAATAGTTGAAAGCCGTAAGTGCGGAATTACAAATCAGTTGATTTAAACAAGCATAATTGGTACAAGTATAAACAAACAAAATATGTATATTGTACCATTTCTCTATATCAGACTCCTGTAAAAAGTTGTCTTATCAAAGTTTGGCTGAAAATGATCAATATTTTCTGCCTTTTGCTGTGGTAGTAAATTCAGAGAGAGTTATTTTTCTGTTGTTTTTCTCCTAAATATAGTGCTGACATCATCTTGGCCTTCTGCCATAACACAGTTCCATTAGTATAGTGAAAGCTTACTGATTTAAGATTCAAAGGTATTTTATATATATTGAGTGGCAAGCATTTTTGTAATATACTGTCTTTTTTTTTCGTAGATATGTAGATAAGGCAGCAACAAAATATTGTGAAAACAATAGCCTCAGCATAAACAACAGTTAGACACAAGTAATTAATGTCTCAAAGATGATTAGTTTAATACAAAAGTTTAAATAAAAACAATAAAACTATTTCAATATTCAATAATATAGTGGTTGTTGCACTGGCTTGATGATAAGGTGAACATGGTTTCAATCCCAATCTGATGCTCTCCACTTAACTGAACTAAAAAGTGAATGGATTCTTGACTCATTGAGTTGGGGAAGATATTATGGGTGAGGAAGAGAGGAAAAACATTCATTTCCATATTTCCAAATGCTGTGAATAAGAATAATTTAATAATACAAATGGGATGACTTCTGTAGAAAAGTGTGCTCAGAAAAATCGTTAGCCACATTCTGGCGCCTTCATCAGTGCATGAATGGCACAACACGACACAGAGGCATACCAGACTTTCAGAGCACAGGCCAGATATGGCACAAATCTGATGAGAGCAAAGGGAAGGCCCTGCTTGCCTGCTACATTGAGCAGACGGACCAAAGAAATGAGGCTGTAAGGATGAGGATACGGGGATCACTGTCAAAATTGTGTAAGGATGTAGTGCTGGAAGAAGATCTCACAATAACAACCGATACCATTCGGACAACACTTAAAAGGTCACACAACACTGCTCCTGGTCCAGATGGTGTTCAGTACGATGGTATAGGCGATTTAGCTGACGACGACCTGATAAAACTGGCCAATGAGTTTAATGCCAGCATGCGGAGTGGCCAGATTAAGGAGGAGTGGCTACACAGCTACTTACTACCGCTACCGAAGCCAAACAAGGACCATTCTCAGATCAGTGCCTACAGAATCATCACAATGCAGAACACTGCGGGCAAGCTGCTGGAGAAAATAGTTACCTGTGTCCTCACCTGTCACCTTGAACAGAAACGTGCATTCCCAACCACACTCTGAGGTTATAGATATAACAAAGAGACGTGGCTCAATGCAGCAGTCTTTGCCTATGATGTCTTCGTAGGGTTCCACAGACGAGAGGAGACATGTGCTGCTGCTATAGATCTGGAGGATGCATACAACAGGGTACCATTTGAATACCTCATGATATGCTCCTCAAACTGGCGGTGCACCCCTTCCTCTTTAGATGGATCACTGCGGCACTGTTTCAGAGGAAGGTGATACTTGGATGTGGAAGTTGGTCTCTGAGCCAACATCCATTTGTCCTGGGCTGCCACAAGGCTCACCATTGTCACCAGTTCTATTTAACGTGTACACAATAACAATCACGGAACAACAACTGGATGGAAGGGGAAGAACTATGACTTTTGCTGATGATATTCTGGTATATCGACAGGGAAGAGACAGACGGGGAATCGCCTCCACAATGCAAGATGAACTCGATCGCATTTCTTTCTGGTGTGGGGTTTCAGGTGCCTTGGTTAATCCTAATAAAGCATCAGTTTCATGGTTCTCCCTTAACAATCATATCGTTAATATGACCACACCGGTAGTACGAATGGGAGCTGATGAGGTGACCAGGGACAAGTTGATGACATACCTTGGAGTTAAAAGTTTGATCGCAGCCTGTGTTTTCGGGACCACGTCAACCATGTGATAACAAAATCCCGCAAAGGATTAGCCACCTTGAAGGTCATGGCGGCTGCTATCATTGAGCAGATGCTACTTACTCTTCTGTTCCAGGGATTAGTCCTCACACCAATCGAGTATGCCCTGATAATTCTTCCTGTCAGTACGACTCAAATTGATAGGCTGGAGAAAATACAAAGGAAGCCATGCGCGTTATCTTGGGATGTACAAGGGACACTCCCTGTGTAGCAATGAGATATCTTCTAGACTTTCCAACCATGGATGACAGAATCAAGATTTGGAGAGCATGAGCATACCTGAAGATTAGTACAGATACAGAGCATCCATTGCACCATGTGCTCAACACAGGGAAAGGTGCCAGGCTAAAAAGAGGCAAATCATGGGTGGGCCGAGCAGAAGATGTTATCAAACAGGTCTGTGGGCTTATCAATATCAGCATTGGTGAGGAGTAGATACCGGTGCCTACGTCATTCAAGGGGACTTTTTCGTGTATTGTCACACTCGACAGGAAAAGTAGGGAACAGAACCCGGTTATGGTTAATGCTGAGGTCAACGGTCTCATCTGCGATAACACCGAAGAGAAAGATGCAGTCATCTATACAGATGGATCTGTAAGACGACACCAAAGAAGTGCATGGGCATTTACAGCACGCTCAGCAGGCAGAATAGTCAAAGAAGAAAGTGGTGCATACGTCATGACCACGAGTAGCATGACAATGGAGGGGATGACAGTGACCAAGGCATTCAAATGGTTAGAGTCACAAGACTACACCCACGCATGTATACTGAGTGATTCGATGAGCATGATAAAAAAAGTGGAGGCGGGCTCTGTACGCATGCAATGGGTAGAGTCCTTGCAGAAGTCCAATATACGTAAGGTCACATTTGTTTATGTCCCTAGACATGCGGGAGTACTGAGAAATGAAAGAGTGGACAGGTTGGCTAGCTGTGCTGTCGTTGAGGACGTGTGACCAATGGATCGGGCGAACATCAATGCCCTCCGAGATGTGGGAAGAGCACAGGACTTCGACAAACATATATCCACATCACTTCTTCGGATGATGGAAATGGGAGTTATGATGGGCATAGCCAGAAATGAGAAACTTAGTGGCCGTGTAAGAAGACTTATCAACCAACATAGAACTGGAGTCATCAGTTGCTGAACACTGCGGGACTTGCTGAGGAGGGGATCTGAGCACCTATGGACATGTTCGGAGTGCAATGATGATGACCCGCAAATAACTCAATTTAATAAATCCAATGGAGACATGATAGCTTATGCCTCGAGACATTGGATTTCATATCTGTTCATAGCATTCGATCTTGTGTGGTACAACAGTGGAACTGTTGATTTTTTCCCATGGCTTGCCTCAAATCATCCAGTATCTTCCCCTTTTTCTGCCATCTGTTTCTTCTGTTGTTTTAATAAGTATTCCAACCTGCCTCTTCTTGACACATAGCCTACTAATCTGGACTGTTTTCCCCTAATTGTAGATATAGGACAATAATTTAAAATAGGATGTCTCAACTTTGTGGAAAAGACAGAGTTATATTTGTTCTCATGCCTTTCATCAGTACACAACTGAAATCATACCATTTCTTTCCACTATTTAATTTCTTCTCTCCCTTTTGTCTGCTTTCCACAATTCACACCTATACTCTCTCTTAGATCCTCATTACTTTAGCTGTCCAATGTATTCTCAACATTCTTTTGTAAAACTATTTCTATGACCTCTGTTTCATCATCTTGTCTGTTGGCACTTCAGTATATAAGAGTTGACTTTATATAGCACTGACAAACTTTCTCATTTCTATTTTTTAAAGTTGGGTAAAATATTTTTTAACTTTTTGGAATACTGCCTTAGGAAGAGCTAATCTACATACTGCCTGTGATAATCCTGTACCATCCGATGTTATTAATGTTCCTAGGTACTTCTGTTAATTGGCCTGCTTTAATACTTAAGTATTACTTAAATGTGCAATTTGGAGAATTTTTTTTAACAGCCATTATTTCTGTCATTTGCTACTGAGGTTAAAGTCTTTCTATCTATCTTTTGTTTGCCTGAAATATTGTCTATATCTGCAATGTCGTTTCCTGTATAAATTTTACTATCCTTTGTAATTCTTGCAGTGACCCATATAGTTTTGTCTGTAGTGCTGTATCTATGGGCCAATGGATTTTCCTCAGTCTACTATATTCAGTGCAATCTTGAAGTAAGTGTTCAGCAGTCTGGGGCGCCTGTCCACATGTACAAGTAGTTGAGGTGCCGATCTTGAATTTTGCATACATGTGACTGTGGAGTCGATTGTGTCCTGTTCTGAGGCGTATAATGATAACTTGTTCACATCTACTCATATTACGAAAGGCATCCTGATTTGGGGCTTGTGGTTCTCTGATTGATTTGATTATCTGTTTCTTATGATGGTATGTAACCTGTGTATCTAGTTATGTGTCTGTTGAACCTTCCTTTGCCATCTGATCTGCTTTCTCATTTCCTGGTATTTCACAGTGAAATGGGATCCACTGCAGGGCAACCCTGTGGTGCTTGCAGAGTTCAGTCAATAAGGTCAGTAAATGTGGCAATTTTTCAGATTGTAGTGCCTGGAGTACTGATCTTGCATCTGTCAAAAACACTACAGGCTGTGGGCTAAGGTTATTGTTTAGCAGTTTTTCTATTGCCAACTTTATTGCTTGGATTTCTGCATCGTAATTGTGACAATATTTTACTGCTGCTATTTTATTCATATCCCTAGTGTTATTTGGATACTCTATGTATGCACCTGCTCCCCCAATCTTAATTGCATTCTGTGCTGATCGATCCGTGTATACATGAATCCATAGGTCTTGTGGGTATTCTTCATCCAAGAAATTGAGAGTTAATTGTTTTACGCTGTAGACTATTCTGTTCCTCTTTGTCAAGTATTCCTTTCACTTCTGTCCGTATTTGTATTGATAATCCTGATTCCTCTGTCCAGGGAGTCTGTTCTGGTATGGGCAGTAGGGAGTTAACAACTCTTAGCATGTCTGGTGTTTGTCTACAAATATGCAAGATTTTGGAATCAGTCCTTCATTGGATGTTTCGGCATGCATGACAATTTTTCTGCCTGTATCAGTACCTTTGTGCCCCTCCATTCTCTCAGAGCCTGGTGACTTTTACATTTTTAATTTGGATATTGCCAGCTCTAGTTCTCTTTGTATAACGGGTATTTCCATGACTTCATGTGGTCTCTTCGGTCAAGCATTTTGTTGTTTTAAACGGTTTCTGGTCATTTCTGTAGGTTTATTTCAATATTATTGTCATTTACAAAGGAGTCTGCAAAGTGATTTGCTGCATGCTTACCTGTTAGGATGTTTCCATCATTCTTCGGTGTAATTTTGGTGTTCCTTTCTGTACCCTCATCATTCAGCTGTTTTACAAGCTTCCACACTTTTCTTATATCTCGTTTTCTCTTTTCAGCTTCTCCGTCTGGGTTGTAGTTTAGCCCATTGAAATTTGGCTTTAGCATGCTGATAGTTATTGTGGTGTTCCTGGCAAGAGTTATTTTCTGCTTGCTTTCGAGATATTTCCATGTCATTGTGCAGTTGCTCTAGTTCACTACTCAGTATGATTCGTAGTGTTTCCGTGCCCCTCAAGGAAATGAAAACGGTGGATTTACATTTATTGGGACTGTGTGAAATGAGATACACTGGATCAGGGATCATTGAGTTTCTTTTGGTCTTCCCCATTTTCTTTTGCCATCTGGTGTCTACATAAAGGTCTGGGCAGGTCTGTGGGCTTACCAATATCAACGCTGGTGAGGAGTGGACACTAGTGCCTACGTCATTATGGGGAACATTCTCGTGTATTGTCACACTCGACAGGAAATGTAGAGGACAGAACTCAGTCGTGGTCAATGTGGAGGTTAATGGTCTCATCTGAAATAACACTGATGAGAAAGAAACATGCAGATCTGTAATACGACACAAAAGGAGTGAATGGGATTTACAGCACCCTCGACAGGCAGAATAGTCAAAGAAGATAGTGATGCATATGTTATGACCACGAGTAGCTTGACGATGGAGGTGATGGTAGTGGCCATGGCATTCATCTGGTTAGAGTCAGAAGACCACGTCCACGCCTGCATACCGAGTGATTCGATGAGCATGATAAAAAAAATGGAGGCGGACTCTGTACGCAGCCAATGGGTAGAGCCATTGCAGAAGTAAAAAAAATATGTAAGGTCACCTTTGTCTACATCCCTGGACATGCAGGAGTAAGGGGAAATATAAGAATGGACAGGTTGGCTAACTGCATTGCCGTTGAAAATGATCAACCTATGGATCTTGTCTGACATCGTCAATGCCCTCCGAGATGTGGGAAGGGCACAGGACTTCGAAAACCATGAGTCCACGTCACTCCTAGGGATGAAAGAGATGGGAGTTAAGATGGACACGGCCAGAAATGAGAAACTTAGTGGGCGTATAAGAAGATTTATCAACCAACACAGAACGGAGTCATCAGTCACTGGACACTATGAGCCTTGCTGAGGAGGGGATCTGAGCACCTATGTGGTGCAATGATGATGAGCCGCAAATACCTCAGTCTGGGAATCTTCGTATGCCCATTCCAAAAACATGAATGATGTGCTTCCAGTGTTTTCTCTGTATATAACTTGATACATGCATATTCTTGTTTTTTTTTTTAATTATAATTTATGTTTCATTTGGACACTATTGTTGGGATGAGGATTTTGTTGTAGAATGCCCGTTTGCTTCTAGTAATTGGTAATGCTTTATAACAAGAGAACACGAACGGTCAAAGTCTCAATAGTAAGAAAACAGAAGTAATGGCCATATTGAAGAAACAATAATCACCATCATGCAGCATAAAAATAAACAGAACAAATCTGAAACAAGGGCAACGCGTGAAATACGGGCACAATAATGGTTGATTGGCTGATTGCCGCGAGTTGATACGAGCTTGCTGCTCTTTGACTCATTAGATGTGGCGGGTTGTAATGGCTTTCTTGACATTCCCGGCTCTTACTGGAGAAGTTTGAGTTCGTCTGTCCCAGGCTATGCTGGGAAACTACTATAGCTCGTTTCAAATCATGTGCCCAACTTTTAAAATCGATATCTTTTTAATCTCTTTTTGTAATTTTTTCAAAATTTGCATGTAAAGTTATAATGATTAGAACCCAACAGGGAATTAATTTAATTTAAAAAAACATTTGGTTATTATTGTTGCTTATTTGATTTATATAAATTTATAACGACCCATTGATGTAGTCAAAACTTAATGTTTACTGTATTTTAAGTTAAAAATAGCGATTAAAAATCCTTACACGGTACAATTGACGTTTTTGCACACTTTCCACGTGGGCTTTCTGACACAATTAGACACTTGTAGAAAACACGAGACATTGTGTGTTCCATTTCCGTTCATTCATAGGTGGAGACGTGGAACAATAACATTTATCATGAGTCTTAAAATGAAATTCTGCAGTTTACAAAACATCGCAATAAAAATTTATGACTATTTTTGCAAAGAGGCTAAACGAGGAAGATTATTTCATTCTTTAGAAAACTCTGAGAATAGGACAAGACACATTTTGGATTTATCTAAACGGTCATTTAATCGCTGGATTCAAGCACGTGACCGTCAATGTTCAAAATATACAAAATCACAAGGAAGAGCAAAAATGTTGGATAATTTCGACAGTGAACTTATTAGAAGTGAAATTCGCAAAATGTTGGGTATGAATGAAACTGTTAAAATAATAAAATTAAAAGTATCGCTGAAAAAGAACAACAGTATTGAAATATCAAAGTCTACTTTATGGAGGAATGTGAGAGCTGCAGGCTTTACATTCAGAAAGTATTCCAATGGACGAAACATCATCTGTGAGAAGCCACATATAGTAGTCATGAGAAGCAAGTACTTACGTGAAGTAAAAGAGGTGCGCAAGCAAGGTTATGATATTGTGTACTTGGATGAAACATGGATCAATGCTCACCACACTAACCAAAGGGAATGGCAGTCATCAGATGGAAAGATTAAGAGATTAATACCTAGCAGCAAAGGACAGCGCTTGATAATTGCTCATGCAGGTAGTCGACAACATGGACTAATACAGAATGCAGAGCTAATTTTTCTTTCAAAATCCATAGACAATCGGGATTATCACTCTCAGATGAATGGTCACATATTTAGACATTGGATTGAAAATTCTGTTCTCCCATCACTAGATCGACCATCTTGCCTAATAATGGACAATGCAGCGTACCACAACATTGTTGCACTTGAAGATAAAGTCCCGACGTCATCCAGTACAAAAGATGCTATTAAGATATGGCTCACAAAGGAGCACATACAATTTAATAACATGTACTTAAAACCTGAATTACTATCTCTAGTAAAGCAAAAACAAAGGACAAAGATTTTTCAAATAGATAAGATTATCCAAGAGCACGGTCATATAAGTTTGAGGCTGCCACCTTGCCATGCTCATTTAAATCCAATAGAACTAATCTGGGCAAAATTAAAAGGACAAGTGGCAGATGAAAATACAACATTCAAAATATGCGATGTAAAGACTCTTGCTAATCTCGCTTTATTAAATATAGACAAAGATTATTGGGCTAAATGTGAAGACCACGTCTTAAAACAGAAAGAGGAATATTGGAAAAATGATGGTTTGTGGAATGTTCAACCCCAAACAGTTATTAATCTTTTAGACTCGTCTGATTCAGAATGAAAGTATATAGCCCCCACAATGTTGGCCCCTATATTACCTTAAATTAGTTCAACAAACGGTCCTTTTCAGGACCACACAACTATGAAAATTCGACATACAGGTATACCTTGATATTATCGTCCGTCCTCGAACTGAGCAGACAATAATTCTCCTGGTGTTTTGTTTTATCCAGTTATTTCCCCATTACGACCACGCCTTTACCTAGTGAAAATTAATCATAGACCAGCAACTACGGTAATTTCTATTCTTTAGCGCTTCACAATTTACAATTTTGACAAACATCAAAGAAATATCGCCGCTTTAAGAAAACTGCAGCTGCAAGATATTTGTTAAATATACATTTAAAGGGTCTTTTGCATTCTAATAACATTTGGAAAATTTCAAAAGTTTTTAACAAACGGTTAGAGAGTAATAGCGTTTTGAAGTTGGGCAGATGATTTGAAAGGAGCTATAGTCCAGCCCAGAGGTACTGCAATACTGGGTCCTCTATATCAGTAACAGCCACCACTACGGGGAACACGTCGATCCTAGCTTCTGTTAGCCAGCATGTTTTGACGCAGACTGTTACCAGGGGAGACCGCGAGGAGGTAGAAATGGTCGGCTGATTGTGCGCCGACCCTGCTACTGCGACCGTAGGTCGCAGGCGCTTGTGCACCCTCTGGGCACAATAATATCAGACGGAAGATGCACCACAGAAATAAAAATTTGAATAGCTCTGGCAAAAATAGCATTTCAGAAAATGAAAAAAAAACATTTTATGCAACAAATCTATGTCAATAGAAATGAGAAATAGAGTTCATCAGTGGTATATAGAGCTAATTCTGACCTATGGAAAAGAAGCATGGACAATAAACAAACAAATGAAAAGACGATTAGAGGCCACGGCGGAGATGGGATTTCTCAGAAGAATATCGAAAGTTCAGTGGATAGCTTAAAAGACCAAAAAGGCCAAAAAAAAAAGGGAGCTCATAAGAAGCTTCAGAAAGAAACAATCCAAATTTTTCGGGCACATCATGAGAAGAGAAAAGTTGGATTGGTTACAACTGGCAAAATACAGGGAAAGAGAGATTGCGGACGACAAAGAGAAAATACTATATAGATAGTTTGGTGTCATGGCATGGAAAACAGTCAACAACAGAATTAATACGATGCACGGTGGATAGGAGATTGTGGAAGGACATGATCGCCTACCCCAAACAGTATGGCGCATGATGATGATGAATAATATACAAAAAAAAGGGGGGGGGGGGGAAGAGATAGAGTGGAGAATTGATAGAGGCGTGGCACTGGGAAAAAAAATCGAGTGTTACTTTTGTACATCCTAGCGCACAAGATCAAATGTTACGGAGAGATCTGATACAGTATTATAAATAATGATAGCACTCATCACTGATTCCTTCCAATGGCGCCAGCGCTTCTCAAACGACATCACAAGACCATATGAACCCGTTCGTTATAAAAAAAATGGCTAGTGTTCTGTTATTTCCCAGTTATCATAGTTTCTGACCTTGTTTTATTTACCATCTTATGTTGAGAATTCCTTCCCCCCCCCCTCCCCGTTAAATAACTTCCACATGCTTTACATACTTATGTGTACAGCAGTGTTTTAGCCCTCTCACCCCCGTCCCCTCCCCCCTTTTTTTCTTCTTTCAATATTTTAAACAAGGAACACTCCTAGTTAAATAATGTTACATTACTTCCGTTCACTTGATACTCCCTGTAAAAAATGTAATATGGCCGCTTCCGGGGGATAGACGTTGTTAAGGGAACATTTTGTGGTGTTTTTGCCTGTCGTTCTTTTAATTATGAGGTAACTTACTTTTCTGTTTTATTGTTTCATTTCATAGTACATGTTTTAATTTAAATTCTTTTATGTAACTTTATTATTCAATTGCTTTAATACACCAGCCCATACTGAATTATAATTATGTTGTAATTCAATTATGTGAATACCCTGACTTTTTTTTAGTATTTTTTAGTGAGAGTTCACAGTTCAGTGAAAGTGAAAGACACTTGACTAAGACTTAGTCAGTGAGTCAGTGTCTTAGTGCTCTTAGACAGTTGTTTAATTTATTTTTGTTTTGAATAATTTTATAAATGAATCAATAATTAATTAATTTAATGTAATTAATTTTTTTCACAACTACTTACTAAGTTCATTCTTTCTTCAAATGGTGTAACTTCTAAATTTAATTAAATGAAAATTAGAAATTAAAAATTAAAATTTATTTTTATTATTTCAAACTAAAAAAATTCTGAATAATAAAAAAAAAAAACTTTTGTTATTGATTATTACAAACCTTTCAGAATAATGAAAAAAAATATAACACATACTAGCTTACTTACAGAGGCTAGATAGTAGATTTTTATAATAATTATTATGATTATAATAAATAATACTAGTTGCTAGATAGATAAATCATTATAAGTTTTGTTTTATTGATTTTAAATATTCTTGCCCATTGCAAATTTCTGCAGGCTAAAACAAAGTAGATATATAAAAAAAAGCAATATAGCCAAATCTAGGTCATCACACTGCCATAAACATAAGGAATGTGGAAAGGATGTTGTTGATAAAGTTAAGTTAACAAAAAGTTTAAATCAAAGTCAAAAGCAGAAATATGCAGGGAACATGATATTTCTTCACGCACACTAGATACAATCCTGAAGGACAGAATCTTTAGGTTGACATTTACAAGTATTGGTATTTGGACAAAATAGAAATAAAATTAGGAAGCCAGTTAAATGCAATGGTAAAGACTGCACTTTGCGTACATTTTAAAGGGGAAAAGAGCTAGCTGGCAGGGAGTCTAGACCATATGAACTTCAACTTAAGTATGGGCTGGCTGAATCAATTCAAAGTGAAAAATGAAACTGCAAAGAAGGTAGTCTGTGCTGAAGCTGGAACAGTTTCAAAAGACGTAGCTGTTTAGCGGAAGTAAAGTGAACCACAGGAAATCGCAAGCAGTTTGAACTAAAAAATATATACAAGGCAGATAAGACAGCTCTCCTTTATAAGTGTATCCCAGCTGCAAATTTGTTGAAAAATTTCATTCATGCAGCGGTTTAAGATTTAGAAAGACAGAATTTCTATTTTGATCTCTGGCAACATGAATGGTGACAAGCTGCCCTTGCTTTAAATAGGAAAATATGAGGAGTCGTCCTGTTTTAAAAATATCAAAATATTGCCAAAAGAGTACTAGTTTTACTAAAAAAAAATTGTGGAAGAAACCTGTTTTAATAAGTACATTCCCTTATTATTAAACATAAATTGTATATAACAAGATACAATTATCATCATCATCGAGTGCCATCTCCGTAACGAAGGTTGGCTACCATGGAGCGCCTTTCTGCTCTGTCTTTTGCTTTGATGGTGCAGGTTGTCATAGGCTGACTTGTCCATCTTTGATGTTACTCGTCCATGTTAGTCGTAGGCTGTTGTGTCTTATACCATGGCCCAAAAATTGCATTTGTCTTGTTTGAATTGTATTTAGTAGTTCTTTTTTCATTTTTAGTTGTTTTTAAGACTTCATTGTTTCCTGTTGTTTCCAAAATGGAGGAATTATTTTTCTCCGGCTTGGTATATAACCGTTGATCAGAGGTTTAACAAGCCGCTATCATAAAAACGATGTTGTTAATGAAACGTAGACCCCAGTAGAAGAGATCGATCACTTTATCTATCTTGGAAGTCACATTGATCGAGAAGAGGATACGAGCAAAGAAATTAGAATCAGAATAGCTAAAGCAGCAATGTCTTTCAGCAGCCTTGAATAGTTGAGGTAATCAAAACTCATCAGCACAAACACAAAACTTAGACTATTCAAATCAAATATACTATCAACCCTTACGTATGCGTGTGAAAGCTGGAAAACAACAAGAGATATAGAAACAAAGTTGAACGCATTCGAAAATAAATGTCTAAGGAAAATACTTGGTATAGAATGGAACGAATTCAAAACAAACGAGGAAATTAGAGAAATCGCCAATCAACCACTAATATCTTCAGTAATAAAGAAAAGATGATGGTCATACGTTGGACATGTGATGAGAAGAGATAATAATCGAATAGCAAAGCAAGCCCTCATATGGGAAACAACAGGTAAAAGAAAAAGAGGAAGACCCAGGGAGACACTGAGAAGAACATTGATGAGAGAGGCAAGAGCAGCAGGAATCGGCTCCCTCAATGAGATAGAACTGCTTGCACAGAACAGAGACAGATGGCGAGATTTGATAAAATATCTTTAAAAGAAAACTGCTAGAACAAAAAATTCATATAGGAAAAGGTGTATCTTGGTCTACGCCCTATGGGCCGCTTACGCTCGAAAGGTCAATAGATAGATAGAAGACTTCATAATTTATTTTCTTTTCTTTCCATCCAATTCTACCTATTCTTCTATATATCCACATTTCAAAGGCTTCAATTTTCTGTTGTTTTCTTGTCTAATGTCCATGTTTCTGCACCATACAGGAATATTGAGAAGATATAACATTTTGCTATTCTTAGTTTTAGCCCTGGTATTATTTGTTTTGGTGTTAGTATATTTTTCATGACATTAAAATTACTTTTTTGCCATTCCTATTCTTTTGTTTATTTAAGTTTTACATTTTCCATCACTGGTTATAGTATGGCTAAAGTAGTTGTAGTTCTGAACTGTCTCCATTATTCCTTCAATTTTGATATCCACTTGTAGGTTTTGAATATTTGCTTTGTTTATGATCATAGTTTTAGTCTTTTTGATATTTATATCTAATCCATATTTTTTGCTTGTCATGTTTATTTCATTAAGTAATTGTTGTAGATCTTTACGAATTTCTGCAAGTAGAACAGTATCATCAGCATATATTAGATTATTGATTATCTTTCCATTAATGTTTAGCCCTGCCGTCTCTGTGATGTTTTTAGAGATTTGCTCAGTGAATAGATTCAACAATCTTGGTGATAGGATGCATCCCTGTCTTACTTCTCTTTTATATCAATGGGTGTAGAGTTCTCTTTGTTATATTTTTTTTATTGCTGTTTGCTCCCATTATAAATTACATATTAGTCATATTTCCATGTCATCTAGATGTATCTCTTTTAGGCATTCTATAAGTTGTTTGTGGTGTATTCTATCAAAAGCTTTGGTGTAGTCTATGAAGCAGGCATATATTGGCTTGTTTACTTCTGTGTACTTGTCTATTAGTGTTCTCATGCAGAGTATGACTTCTTTTGTCCCGCTATTTTTCCTAAATCCAAATTGCTGCTCATCTAATTCAGTATTAATTTTATTCTGAATCCTTCCTTATTTTTCCTACAATTTTAAAACAACATTTTGTTGGTCTCGGGGATCTTGGTATAATCATATTCTGTGATCAGTTACTGTGAATTATTCACTCTTTGGCAGCAATTGTATTTTGTTGAAATATGAACTGGTATAAGCCTGAAAGAACTTGTGGCTATTTCATCCCAAAGAAGGTAGCTGGTTACAAATGTTTTGCTGGCAATCAGTGCTGTAACATTTGTGAAGGTGCTTTTCAGATGGTATTGGTTTATGCAGTAGAGACAGGTGGAGTTCAAAACTACCAGATTCTCCACTAGTCAGTATTCTAAAATCAAAGTTCCATGATTTGATGAACTGTATAGAGGCATGACTCCCGTGTGTTACCGGGGCCTCATTATGTGGGAAGTAAAGAATAGTGACACTGTGACCTTCCAAGCATGTCGTAAGAGGCGACTAAGGAGGTTGATCGATGGCTTGACAAGCTGTCATTGTAAAAAGCATTGTTATGGAAACAGAACCATAGATTTTAGAAGCAGTGATCTCTGCAATATGTGCCATTTTGGCATGCAAGGTTTCTGTTTTTGAGATTGTAGTTCTGCCCTATGTGTCGTCTTCGGCTCGAAAGGACAATAGATAGAGGCATGAACAGATGCCATCATATTCTTTAAAGAGACATGATTAGATGAATTTGTGGACATCAGAGAGACATGATTAGATGATTTTGTGGACATCAGAGACATGATTAGATGATTTTGTGGACATCAGGGAGACATGATTAGATGATTTTGTGGACATCAGAGAGGCATGATTAGATGATTTTGTGGACATCAGAGAGGCATGGTTAGATGATTTTGTGGACATCAGAGAGTCATGTTAGATGATTTTGTGGACATCAGAGAGGCATGATTAGATGATTTTGTGGACATCAGAGAGGTATGGTTAGATGATTTTGTGGACATCAGAGAGGCATGATTAGATGATTTTGTGGACATCAGAGAGTCATGATTAGATGATTTTGTGGACATCAGAGAGGCATGATAAGATGATTTTGTGGACATAAGAGAGTCATGATTAGATGATTTTGTGGACATCAGAGAGGCGTGATTTTGTGGACATCAGAGAGGTATGATTAGATGATTTTGTGGACATCAGAGAGACATGATTAGATGATTTTGTGGACATCAGAGAGGCATGATTAGGTGATTTTGTGGACATCATACAGACATGATTAGATGATTTTGTGGACATCGTACAGACATGATTAGATGATTTTGTGGACATCATACAGACATGATTAGATGATTTTGTGGACAGCATACAGGCATGATTAGATGATTTTGTGGACATCATACAGACATGATTAGATGATTTTGTGGACAGCATACAGACATGATTAGATGATTTTGTGGACATCATAGAGACATGATTAGATGGTTTTGTGGCCATCATAGAGACATGATTAGATGATTTTGTGGACATCATACAGACATGATTAGCTGATTTTGTGGACATCAGACAGACATGATTAGATGATTTTAGGCTGGTAGCAACCAGTAAAATTAGACCATCAAGGTAAGTGAATGAAAGTTATGACTCCACTCAAACACTTTCATGATATTCCTATGAGACTATCTTACCAAGAGATTAGAAATTTAAGAGAGAAAACAAATTCACATTAAAAGATATACCATAATAGTGTTAACTGTGTCTGTTTAATCTAAGGATGTAAAATTTGGTAGGAGAGCTGTAAACTCTGACACTCTCTAGCACATATCTTTTTCTTAACTGTCTAAGAAGTGAGAGATATGATAGATATATTATCTCTTTTCAGAGAATCTGTAAATGGTACAATAATGTCTTTCATGACAAATTATATTGATCCACAAGTTAATCTTGTGTTAATAACATGCAGTTTTTACTTGTAGGAAAACAAAAGGCAGGGATGGGTTGATGTGGATGTTTAAGTGAGTAACATACAAGTCCACCACACCACAACCATGACAACAGCTGCAACTGAGGACCTCTTACAGGCCAATCAGGTGGTCAAAGAAAGATTTAAAGTTGTAAGTATTAATTAATGAATATTCTTTGTACATGACTCAAATGACTTTTCATACTTATTATAATATGTTCAGATTTGTTAATTTCATTTCAATGGAAGCAAACTAAGTGAGAAAGAGAAATAATGAATAAAGCTTTTAAAAAAATTAATCAAGCATACAGTATTTGGAATATTTAGAGAAGTAATAGACAGAATTATGTGAGAAATAGTAAGAAGGCTTAAAGGAAATATAATATGCAAACTAGTGCCATACTGGCTGGAATTGGAGTGAATCTCTACTTATACAACAAATAAAAAGAAGTACTGTAAGACATAAAATGTGAAAAAGAGAGGAATAACTTGAAAGAGACTTGAAAACATCAGGCATTTAATATTTCTTGTCATAATAATGGCAGAGACAATCAACCTAGTATGTTGACTATTTGTTGAGAAAGGAATTTCTTAGTAGTTCAAGGCAGACAAATCTCAAACTATTGTTTTATGAAAATGATTTTAGAGAAATGTGTCTTTATTAAATAGATTTTAGATGGGATTAACCATTTTAGACTGTCAGTGTTAAAGACCACAATTTGTGTGTGTGTGTGTGTAAATAAAATGTAGGTATAATGATGATATGTAATTATGATTTGTAACAATATAATGCTGGATATTGATTTGCAACTTTCAGCTGAAGAAAATTGGAGGTGGTGGATTTGGTGAAATCTATGAGGCAAGTGATCTTGTTACCCGAGAAAGTGTTGCACTGAAGCTGGAGTCCGCTCGACAAGTAAAGCAAGTGCTCAAAATGGAGGTTGCTGTGCTAAAGAAATTACAAGGTAATGTTCGATCGTATTTATATTGTTTGAAGCTAATGTATGTCTTGTGAGCAATGAGGATGATCTGTCGATTAAATTATACTTATTTTATGTCTAAAAATAGTTTATAAGAATGCCCAGACTAGTAAATCGAGATGTTTTGATAGTTTTATATTTGCTGTTCTTCTCTATTGCATCATTTATACAACCACCATCAGTAGTCATATCCAAAGGTAGAAAATTTGATGTGGTTTGAGTAAAGATAATATGAAGGTATTTAAGATGAGTGTAAAGGTAGTTAATATTAAAAGGGTGAAGTAGTACCAAATATGAAAGATAGTTAATCTAAGGGCATAAAGATAGCTGGCATCAAGAGTTTAGACTAAGCAGCAAGATAGAAAGCTCTAAAGATGTATAAATATAATTATTTTAATTAAGGATACAGTGACAACACTAAGGTTATAATTGTAGATGAGAGAACAGGCAAAAAATTGTGACCCTTTAGTAAAGCCAGTAAGCAAAAATAAGATAAACAAATGAAATCTATTGTGACAATATAACTAAAAGAACAATACAAAATAAAAACTATCTTTTCTGCCTAATGCATGGATTCCACAGGAAAAAGAAATACAAAAATGGAACATCTCAGCACAAATAAGAGAAATACATCAAAGTCTAAGCTACATCTAAAAAGTGAATAAAATATATTTTAAAAAATATATAGCTACCAGGAGAAGAATCTCATAATCCTCATTACACATGCAGATGACACAGTATAACTAAGAAAGAAAAAGGGAGAGTTGTCAATAGACTGACCTAGACCACTAACTTAGAAACAAAAGCCGTGACCTATACAAGAAGAAGGTCAAATTATAGGGATGTGGGTGCCCGACCAGAGAAGTTTGTATAAGCGACAATTACAGCACACTGCAAACAATCACACAAATACTCATACCATTGTTTAGAAACATAAAAAATACACACACAAACACATATGATGTTAATATGTGCTGTGTCAATGGCATGAGGTTTATAGAAAATGTGATTGTTGTCTGTGACTTCTTGTTCACGATTTAAATAAAAATATAATCAACTGGAGCTGGTATCCACTATAGGATTAGTTCTGTCTTTTCTTACAGCAACCATGTGTTGTTCTTTATGCCCTGAATGAGTGTCCTGTTTCATTATATTAATTATTAGCAACCAAAGTAAATTTCATTTCTGGCATAATCATTAAGAAATATATTAATTAATAACCATCATCATCAAGTACTGTGCCAGCTGGCGTAGGTTATTATATCTCTCCATAACTTTTAATCTCGACAGTTATTTATCATTTCTGTTGTTGATCTTCTGCTAAGCAATTCTTTTAAGCTGTCTGGTAACTTTTCTCTTTGCTTCCCTCTATCTTTTCATCCCTTGGTTTTTCCAGTTGTTACAATATATTTCAGCTGTTCCCTTATTACATGGCTACAAGTGATGATTTGTTTCTTCCTAATATTGGAAATTAACTCTCTTTTTTCTGTGGCCTCTTTCAGAACGTTTTCATTACTCTTCTTAGCTGTCCAAGGTGTTCTCAACATTCTTCTGTAAAATCATATTTCTACAGCCTCCAGTCATTTTCTTGTCCATTGTCCTATTGTCTATGATTCACATCCATATGTTAAGACTGGCTCTACATAACATTTAAGAACTCTTTTTCTTGTTTCTATTGTCAAAAATGGATTGCACAGTATCTTCCTCATTTTTTGGAAAGCTGCTTTTACCTGAGCTATTCTGCATCTCACCTCTGTTATACATCTGCCATCTGAGGTTAACAATGTTCCCAGATATTTCATTTATTCATTTACCTGTTTTAATATTGTTCCACTTGTCTTTGTTGTGCACTGCTGTGATGACTTTTTCTTTGTTACCATTACTTCTGTCTTTTTGCTATTAAGGCTGAGTCCTTTATTTTTGCTTTCTTTCACTATAATGTCTAACATTTCTTGTGACTCATTTTCACTCTTAGCGATTAAGACTGCATCATCAGCATACCTTAGATTATTTATATTATGGCCTCTGATTGTTATTCCAAGCATGCCCCTTATGGATCTTAAAATAATCTCACTATACAATTAAAACAAATCTGGTAACAGCACACAATCTTGCCAAACACCCTGTTTTATTTGTTGAAACATTCCCAACTGATTTCCAGTTCTTGTTGCCAGTAAAGGTTCTTTATTATTTTTAGAACTAACTAATAACAACTGAACTAATTTTTCTTCAGGGCGTGATCATGTCTGCCGATTTATTGGCTGTGGTCGAAATGAGATGTACAATTACGTGGTGATGTCATTGCAAGGCAAAAATTTAGCTGAACTGAGGCGAAGTCAGGCACGAGGTTGTTTTTCACTTAACACAACTCTCAAGCTTGCCTCACAGATTCTGCATGCAATAGAGGCAATCCATGACGTGGGATTCTTGCACAGAGATATTAAACCTGTAAGCATTGTAATTGTTTCTATATTACCTTTTAAAACTTTCATAGGGTATGTTTTCTGTAAATTAACAAATATGGCTGCCACATTCATTATCCAAATGAGACAGAATCATGAGCAGTAAAATTATGGTTTTGAGAGTAGCACTAGTAATTATATATTTTTAACTTTACAATTTCAATTAAGCACATATCTTTCTTTGTCTCTATGGCAGAGAGGTTAGTGTGATCGCTTTCTGTTCAGAATGATATAGGTTTGATCCTCAAACGTGGCAGATTTTTGTTCTGGTTCAACAAGGCTCTGCCAATCTCTAAAAATGGGCACCACAGATTTTTCCTGGGAAGTAAAGGCAATCTGACTTGATACCAACCACATCACCCAAAAATGGGCTTTAGTCATGGAAAAATATGGTTTCTAACACCATATTCCCCTACACCTAGCAAGGTGTGGAGGGAACCTTTACTTTAACATATTTTTCCACAGTCTCCACTTCATGAATTCTAATTGTAGCTTTGATAGTTCTGTTCATTTTTTTTTGTTCGCCAAATTTCACCTCTGACAAAGTCCCTAGAGACTGGGAACTGAAGTTTGCTTGTTAATCTGTTTTTCCTTGGCAGCGGTGTGCACAGGGGTACCTCGCTGCACAGGCAGATAATTTTGTCTTTGGAGGTACTCATTTTTCCCGTCATGTAATTTTCGTTTCAAGCCAGTCCTCACTGCTGAGACCAGGGGTGTTTGTCGCAGAGTGAAATCACAAATAAAAATCCAAACAGGTGCAGCCGAGATTTGAACTCACATCCTCTCTGTCCCGAGACTAGTGGTTTGTCTCAAGATCAACCAGTCCCATTGTTCATTTTTATTGTTATAACAAGTACCTTTAGGAAATTTATTGACATTGTATTTAAAAATCACAGTTATGTTATGTTAGAAGCATCACCACTGCACTCTAAACACTTTCATTGGTGCTCCGTTTTCTCCTCAAAATGTTCATCACACAGCAACAAACTGTGCCAGTTTGGTGTTTTTGATAATCCCTCTCATTCATCCAGAATATGTTCTGTTCTGGCAATGGTCAGTCTTCACTCCATGTTCATGTGTTCTATATAGCAGATTTTACTTTTTTCATAAGTCCTGTATTCTACCCATATCGCTGAAGTTGTTAATGATATCTGCTGTATCCATTGGCTATCCATCTGCCATGATTGCAAAAATGGCCAGTCTGCCTACACTTGCACTCAGCACCAGATGACCCTAGATGAACAAGGCTTCTGATCCTTGACATTTTTAGTGACTCCAACCATTTCCTGCATATGGAGCCTGTCTGGACCTTGCAGATAAAGTACATCGAGTCAGTCATCACTCAGATGTGAGTGTAATTAATGAGTGCAGTGGAGATCATGGGTCAGGTTCTCTTCAGAAGTTCAAAAACCTTAAGTGCCTTTATAAAATTATTGACTTTGTATTTCAAAAACTTGTGCAACATTTCTTCTGTTCATTGCATCATGGATTTATCCGTATTTATCTTTTCTTATTTTTGTCAGTCAAATTTTGCTATGGGTCGACATCCAAACAATAGAAAAGTATACATGTTAGATTTTGGCCTTGCTCGTCAGTACACCACTGTCACTGGGGACATAAGACAGCCACGATCTGCTGCAGGGTTCCGGGGCACTGTGAGATATGCTTCAATAAATGCTCACAAAAATAAGGTGAGTCAGTTTTTATGCCCATCTACTGTCAGTTTTAGCAAATCAGTTTGTAGCTTACATTGTAGACTTCAGGGAATATATTTTAAGGTTTTTTTTCAAACATATTTTAGTTTAACATTTTTCAACGATTATAAAGGTCTAAAATGTTGCCTTCATGCTTCTGACTTTGCTTCAACATTTTAGTGTGACATTTTCAATTTTGGTTCTCATAGGTATTTGTAAAACTTTATCGTTCACCATAAAATAAACACCTTAAAATATATCTTCTCATTCTGAGCATTGCTATAAATAAAAATGTATCAATTTGTAAATAGGAAATGGGACGACATGACGATCTCTGGTCCCTTTTCTACATGGTTGTAGAATTTGTATCTGGTCAGCTGCCATGGCGAAAGATCAAAGATAAAGAGCAGGTACGTGAGTTTTAAAAATCTGTAATGAAAATGTGTCATGAGGTCGATTTAGACCAAATGTACCAGTTTGTGACAGTTGCTGGTATTAACACATTTAACATGCTGCAGCCAGGCTGTTTTTCTGAAAGTTTTTACACTTTGAAACAACAGCAGGAAACTAAATGAAAATTAATCTAAAACACACAGTTTGTTCTGACAATTTTAAATAAGAGAATTACTAGATTTAATAGTAGTAATTGTGGAAGCATCAATAAATTAAAAGTCGTAAAAATAAAAATCCATTATTCTTAGGGTTTATATATATATGTATATATATATATATATGGAAATCGTTTCCGGTTGTTTCCAAAATGGAGGAATTATTTTTCTCCGGCATGGTATAGAACCGTTGATCAGAGGTTTAACAAGCCGCTATCGTAAAAACGATGTTGTTAATGAAACGTAGACCTGATACAGAATGTGTAAATTAGCAGTAGATAGTAGTGATAGTTTTTTCGGCCCTAAAACAACAACAAAAATAGGATTCTGGAATGTGCGAACAATGGCCGCTCCGACGAAACATGCACAGGTCGCGAGCGAGATGGACAGATACGATCTAGATATTTTAGGATTAAGCGAAATGCGCTGGCCTGGAACAGGTAGGAGATCTATTGATAATAAAATAGTAGTTTTTTCTGGAAGGGAAGATGGAAAACACCGTGAAGGAGTAGGCATAATGATGACAGACAAAGCTGCAAGAAGTTTATTAGAATGGGAACCGGTAAATAGCCGTCTGATACGAACACGATACAAAACAAAACATGGAAGACTTTCAATTATTCAATGTTATGCGCCTACTAATGAAGCTGATGATGAAGTTAAGGATGATTTTTATAACCAACTGCAACAACTTATAAACAAAATACCAAAACACGATCTTTTAATTGTAATGGGAGACTTCAACGCCAAAGTAGGACAAGATAACGCAGGAGTGGAACATGTGATGGGGAGAGAAGGCTGTAATACAACAAGTCAGAATGGAGAAAGATTAATAGAATTATGTTTAATAGAAAATTTAGTTATAGGTGGGACATTATTTCCACACAAAAATATCCACAAAACAACATGGATATCTCCTGATGATAGAACATCAAATCAAATTGACCACCTATGTATTAAACAACAATTCAGATCATCATTATTAGATGTAAGAGCATACAGAGGTGCTGATGTTAATAGTGACCACAACCTGTGCATTGGGAAAATAAGATTAAAATTTAGAAACCAACAGAAGAGGTCAATTACACATAAAATTGATAGTCATAAACTGAAAGATGAAGCCATAAAGGAAAAGTTTAACATAGAGCTAAGTAATTGTTATCCAGCACTTGGTGAAATAGACTTAGATATCAATGAAATGTGGGACTCACAGAGCAAAATACTAATGACAGCAGCAGAAGCAAGTGCTGGACTGAAGAAAATGGAAAAACGAGCTTGGATCTCAGACACCACATGGAAATACATCAAAGAAAGAAGAGAAGCGAAGAGAGCCATGACTAATGTAAAGACAGATCTTGGAAAGGTTCTGGCAAAAGCAACATACAAAGAATTAGACAACAAAGTGAAAAGTTCGGCAAGAAGAGATACAAGAGCTTATATAGACAACTTGGCAGAGAAAGCAGAGACAGCTGCAATTACAGGAGACAGCAGAACTCTTTATACTGTACAAAAGATGCTGACAAACACCTATACATCCATTGGAACACCAATTCTAGACAAATCTGGATTAATGCTAACAACAAGCGCAGACATAAAAGCCCGTTGGGCAGAACACTTCAAAGAAATTCTTAACCGTCCACTACCTCACAGTTTAATAGATTTTGAAGCTGAAACACCAGCAGCAGAATTATATGTAAATTTAGATGACTTCACCTTGAGTGAAATAGAAACCACCTTAAAGCTAATGACCAATAACAAGGCTGCTGGAGAGGATAAGTTAACAGCTGAGATCCTCAAGGCAATTGATAGCCATAATTTAATACATCTCCAAAAAATGTTCAACATCATTTGGAAAACAGAGAAGACGCCTCATAAATGGAAAAAAGGAATCATTGTTAAGATCCCAAAAAAGGGCAATCTTAGAGATTGTAACAACTGGAGAGGCGTGACACTTTTGTCAGTTGCCTCAAAGTTATTCTGTAAAATCATCCTAAATAGAATAAAGGATTCAATAGATACAGTAATGCGTGAAGAACAGGCTGGGTTTAGAAAAGGGAGAAGCTGTCTTGACCACATTTTCACTCTACGACTTATATTGGAGGAACACATTGAAAAGCAAAAACCTTTTGTACTTAACTTCATCGACTTCAAAAAAGCATTTGATAGTATTCATAGAGATTCTTTGTGGAAAATTCTGAAGCAATATGGCTTACCATCAAAAATCATAAATATTATCAAAGACATGTATGATGGTTACACATGTGCAGTTCGAACAGAGGAAGGACTGAGCGAATGTTTCCCAATAGAAACTGGGGTTAAACAAGGATGTATTTTATCGCCCTTGTTATTTGGAATTGTTATGGACTTCATAATGAAGAAATGCTGCACTGGTAATAAAGGCATCGAATGGATACAAGGAGACCATTTGGAGGACCTCGACTTTGCTGATGACATAGTTCTCATCAGCAGTCAGATAAAAACGATGCAGGAAAACACAAATGAACTATCATCAATAGCCAGCAAAATTGGGCTTGAGGTCAATCATGAAAAGACTAAAGTCATGAAAAGTTTAATTCCAACAAGTGACAAAATATACATGGAAAACAAACCAGTAGAAGAGATCGATCACTTTATCTATCTTGGAAGTCACATTGATCGAGAAGGGGATACGAGCAAAGAAATTAGAATCAGACTGGCTAAAGCAGCAATGTCTTTCAGAAGCCTTGAAAAGTTGTGGAAATCAAAACTCATTAGCACAAACACAAAACTTAGGCTATTCAAATCAAATGTACTATCAACCCTTACGTATGCGTGTGAAAGCTGGAAAACAACAAGAGATATAGAAACAAAGTTGAACGCATTCGAAAATAAATGTCTAAGGAAAATACTTGGTATAGAATGGAACGAATTCAAAACAAACGAGGAAATTAGAGAAATCGCCAATCAACCACTAATATCTTCAGTAATAAAGAAAAGACGATGGTCATACGTTGGACATGTGATGAGAAGAGATAATAATCGAATAGCAAAGCAAGCCCTCATATGGGAAACAACAGGTAAAAGAAAAAGAGGAAGACCCAGGGAGACACTGAGAAGAACATTGATGAGAGAGGCAAGAGCAGCAGGAATCGGCTCCATCAATGAGATAGAACTGCTTGCACAGAACAGAGACAGATGGCGAGATTTGATAAAATATCTTTAAAAGAAAACTGCTAGAACAAAAATTCATATAGGAGAAGGTGTATCTTGGTCTACGCCCTATGGGCCGGTTACGGCTCGAAAGGTCAATAGATAGATAGATAGATAGATATATATATATATATGTATATATATATATATATGTATATATATATATATATATATGTGTATGTATATATATATATATATATATATATATATATATATATATATATATATGTATATGTATATATATATATATATTATGTATATATATATAGGGTGTCTCTTTAATGACTGTGCATTTTTTGTTGTTGAAATAATTACGCACCTAAATTTTATCTATGTATGACGTAATAGTTCAAGCACCATTTACGTGTTCATTTAAACATCACTGCTATATGATAGATCTGGCTTACAATGGTGTTAACGATTGAAGAAAGAGTATTTATAGTGGAGCATGTGTTCTGTAACGGCGGCAAGTATTCGAATGGGGTTGTTGAACAATTTGTGAATAGATTTCCTGATACACCAGTGCCTCATCGAAATACTGTGAGTAATTTAATAATCAAATTTCAAAACACCGGTAGTGTACATGATGTTAGCCGTCCTGGTAGACCATCTGTTCTTGAAGTAACATCTCTCAACATCTAGGACAGCATTCTAATGAGTCCTGGCAAATCAATAAGAAAGCTGGCTCAACAAGTACACAAATCAAGCAGTACTGTTCATAGAGTTCTGAAAAAAAAAATTAAAGTTACATCCGTACAAATTTTCCGTTGTTCCTCAATTAAAAGAATTAGATCACCAATCCAGAATTAATTATTGTATGTGGTTTGAGAATTTTCTAGCCTAAGAAGGTGAGGAAATCCTTGATTTCACTTTCTTCACAGATGAAGCATGGTTCCATTTGTCTGGGTACGTGAATAGGCAGAATGATCGTCTTTGGAGTGATGAAAATCCACATGCATTGCACCCAGTGCCTCTCCACGATCAGAAAGTAGGAGTGGGGTGTGCAATGAGTCGTCAGCGGATAATCGGCCCAATTTTCTTCTATGACACAATAAATTCAGAAAGATACAGGATTAACATACTGGAGCGATTCGTAACCCAACTTTCTGAGCCAGAAATTGAAAAAGCTTGGTTTCAACAAGATGGCGCAACTGCTCACACTGCTGTAAAATCACTGGAATTTTTATATGAAATTTTTGCTAATCGTATAATCTCTCGCGGAATTTGGCCTGCACGGTCTCCTGATCTTACTCCCATGGACTACTATCTCTGGGGTGAACTGAAAGGAAAAGTGTACGAAAACAATCCCCACACACTCGATGAGCTGCAGGTTTCAATCGCCAACAACATTAATAATGTTACACAACCCATACTGCGTAAGGTTTTTGACAATATGAAAAAACTTATCAATATTTGCCAACTAAAACGTGGTGGATATTTCGAATACCTTTTGTAAATAGTGATGTTATATGTTTAACTTTACCGAAAAAGGAACAAGCTACAGCAGTACATCTTCTTTACCTTTTAGCTCCTGGTGGAGCATAGGTCTTCAACAAACACTTTCCAAGTCGTTCTGTTTTTTGCAATTCTTTTAAGATCATTCCATGTCTTCCCCATCATCTTCATCTCTGCTTCAATCTGTCTTCTCCAAGAATTCCTTGGTCTTCCTCTTTGTCTTTTCCCCTGGGGATTCCAAAAAAGGGCCTGTTGTGTAATACTCTCAGTTGGTTTCCGTAGTGTGTGTCCTATCCATCGCCATCGTCTTCGCTGTATTTCTTTATCCACTGGTATTTGACCGGTACATTTCCATAATTCCACGTTTGTGACTTTGTCCTGCCATTTCCATCCCTTTATTCTGCGCAAGCATCCATTAATGAAAGTCTGTACCTTCGTGATTGTCAATTTTGTTATTCTCCATGTTTCACAGCCATATAATAGAACCGACTTAACATTGGAGTTGAAAATTTGTATTTTTGTATTTAGCCTAATTTCTTTGGATTTCCATATGTTTATATATATATACACATTCTATGAATGTCTAATTTATAGGTTGGGCTTATGAAAGACAAGTATGACCATTCCAACTTGTTAAAAAACTTGCCAAGTGAGTTCCGACCATTCCTGGATCACATTCAGACTTTGGACTATTTTGATCAGCCAGACTACAACATGATGTCTAACCTACTGGACCAGTGCATGCGCCGTAAAGCCATTCATGATTCTGATCCTTATGATTGGGAGAAATGCAGTGCTGACACCTCTATTACAACCACCAACACCTCAGCTTTGCATGCTGTTAAACAAACAAAGTAAGGATTTGAGAGTAGTCGTATTTTTGGTACTTGACGTAAATAATATTGTCACTCATATATTTATCAAGGGAGCCGCAATAGCTCAGTGGTTAGTGAACTGGACTACCACGGACAAGGGGTAGGGTTCGATCCCAACCGACGGCTTCCGGGTTCACCCAGCCTTAAATGGGTACCGGATTTTTTTCTGGGAAAGTAAAGCAGCACGGGCGTAATACTGGCCACATTACCCCAAAAATCATGTGCTGAAGGTCTGTAAAATATAGGGTCACTAACACCATATTTCCCTATACGCCACTTGGCGTGACGGGGGTACTTTACTATATATTTATCATCACTTTTTTTCTAAAAATCGTCTGTCTTTTTTAGTAGTAGTTTTTAATGCACAGTGTTTTCCTAACAGTTTTGTCTTGACCAGTAATTCTATTTTTTTTTAATCAGTCTGTTTTTCTTATTGTCTCAAAATTATATTATTTTTATCCCTTTCTCTCTTTTTTTTTTTTTTAGAATGTAACTCTTCAACATTCTCTCTCTCTCTCTCTCTCTCTCTCTCTCTCTCTCTCTCTCTCTCTTTTAAAAAAATAATTGTAACATTACTTTTGAAATTATAATTAGATGTAACCTTCATTTTATGTCACAACATTTGTAAGGGTGCATAGTACTATCATCATCAATAACATTTTTTAGTTTACAATTAATTTTTGTCCTTTTTTTTGTCTATTTTTCTAACATCAATGCACAAAACAATAAATAATTAATCTATACATTACAAGTCTCTTTTTTTTCTTAATTACTTGCCAAGTAAAGTTTGTATTACTTGGAATCAGCTTCAAATAATGCCTTTTGGATTTATTTTAACAATGTAAAACATATCTGGTGTATGGTTGGTTTAGACAATTTTATTTCAACTCAGTTTATACTTAACTGCTGTGTAATGTATTAGCGTTTATATTAATGTTGATTTTTCTATTTCTTCTCAGTGCTGTTAACTTGGGACCCAATACACATGGCCATGGTGCTACAGAAGTTTTAGATGAAAACCTAAGCTATGTAGAAGGAGATGAAGCTCTGAAGAAGCCAGAATTGATTCCACTCAGTGAGGTAGATAATAGGTATGTGGAGGAGGGTGTAGTGGTCCTGTCACGGCCAGATGCCGACACTCCACCTGCAAAGTATGAACAAGATACAAAGACAAAAGAGAAGAGCAGAGACACAGAAAAAGCTGCAAGTCAGGAAAATGTGATGTGCACAAAAAGGGTACAGGTCAAGATGCAATTTTAGTTAAGGATAGCGGAAACCGTAACGGCACTGCTAGCACACACTTTGGTGGGAAGCAGCAAGGTTTTGAAGGTGGTAGACCTCTGTCAGGTGTCAGTGCAGATCACCCCGGCAGCCATCAGATTAACACCTCTAAGTATGCTGAGAATGAGGTTACTTCATCCCCCGGGGACCGTTTACCACCGCCTGGTCCTTCAGTTGGTCATGGTTTTTTTATCTCAGGCAGCCAAGCAGTGAGCTCTGCTGGAGGTAGAGGTAGGCTAGTTCGGCTACATGAAGGTTATGACAGTGGGGTGGTGGCATAGAATTCACAGGGAGTGAGAAGACTGGCAATATAGGCATTACAAATCAGGGTTTTGCAGGCATTCATGATGCAGGGGAACCTAGCAATGAGAATGAGAATATGCGTCTAGAGAGCCAACCTGATCTTGCAAGCCGCGCAGCTATCACTTTTGCTCTTATGCAAACTGATGATAAGACACATACACAGTGTGATGAAGGAGCTGAGGAAAATGCCACTCGTGCTGCACCTTTCACAATGGCTAGTCAGTGGGGACCTTGTGGTTCAAGCGATGAAGGAAGTGATAATGAAGGCAGTGATTATGTTGGTGGAGAGAAAGGCAAGAAATCTTCAAGAGCTAAAAGAAGTGTTGTATTAATGAATACATTAGCTGATGAAGATGACCACCAATTTGACAGCATAGCCAAAACTTCTCTGGTAATGCTTGATGAAAGAGATGGTATAGGAACCATGCGCACCTCTCTTACTTTTGAAGAAGACAGCACAGATTTTATTAAACTTGCACAGTCTAGCAGTAGCCGAGCTGAAGAGGGTTCAGAAGGGGTACTAGAAAACCTGAGTCATCCCACAGACTCAGTCCATCAAAGCTACCATCACCACCATTCACACCCACCAGAAAAATGTTATCATTCTAGTCCAAGAAAAATGCCTGAAAAGCTTGCCAAGGATCTAGACAATCGAATAGGTTCTCCCTTAAGACGAAGTAGTGTTGGAAGTCCATCAAAAATTGTGTTCAAGAACAGAGATCAAGTAGATGACAAGAGATATAGAAAGTCTATGACTCCTGGTAAGCCTCCTGTTCATACATCTAGCAAAAGAGAGAAACATTTAGATGTTGCTTCCACTATGCTTTGTGAAGGGGGAAAATCTCTAGGAAGTACTTATCCTACAACAAGAGATGTGGCACAACTTCTGTCAAAACCAAAGTCCATTCTCAGAGACAAAAATGCACATGTTAGTGCTAATGACCGCAACTATATTGTGGACAATCGATTTAGTGCTGATTCATCAATTACTACACTAGATACCGCCACTGATGGAAAGTCTGCAGGGACCAAAGATGATGTGAGTGGTTCTGGGCTCAGAGATTACAGTCCCCGCCATCCCTCAGTGTCTCGCCACTCTTCCATTAAATCAAAAGAATCTGAAGTAATAGGAGGTCAGCATATGCGGCGCTTTTCAAGACCAGGTCCTTCAGCATCCCAGAGGGGTCACGTTGAGTCTAGACCTCAAGCGATACCTGATTCAGATGGAGTACCAGCGCCCAAGCCTCCTGTAGGTTATGCTCCCAAGAATGCAGTGGCTTCTGCTAGGTAAGATATGCATGTCTTTTTTACTTCCAACTTGTCATTGCCGTTATGGTGACCAATGGTTTTAGGTAGGCATTTGCAAAATTTGTATTCATAAAATGTCTCTTTTTTGTTATGTCATAAATTTAGTATGAGTAATTTCATATTAATTTACGCAACAAATATTGCAAAATATCTAGACTCTTAAACTTTCTATCTGTAGAAATATTATAAACAATTTTTTAATTGATGAGTCAGTTTGTTAAATTCTCCTTTCTTTTAAAGCTCCTTCTTTTCTTATCGTTCATGTTTTTGATCATGTGAACTTGACTTTTTGTCCTATTTCATGATGGAGGGGTAGAAACAGCATCATAAAATAAGATGAGTTCGTAACATGGTCTGTATACGTATGTGTGCATGTGTCCTGATTTTTCTTCTAAACCTGTGCCATGGCTGACACACTCGGTCTTTGCCAGGGTGGATCTTGGTTTGACGCAGGAGTTTTCTTTCTAATACAGGGTGTTTTTAAAGTCGCAGTGCAGTGAATTTATACTCTCTAAAGAAAAAACGTCACCAGAAATGCGGTTAACTAATGCGTCACACAAATTGTAAAATAAATCTATCTATTGACCTTTCGAGCCGTAACCGGCCCATAGGGCGTAGACCAAGATACACCTTCTCCTATATGAATTTTTGTTCTAGCAGTTTTCTTTTAAAGATATTTTATCAAATCTCGCCATCTGTCTCTGTTCTGTGCAAGCAGTTCTATCTCATTGAGGGAGCCGATTCCTGCTGCTCTTGCCTCTCTCATCAATGTTCTTCTCAGTGTCTCCCTGGGTCTTCCTCTTTTTCTTTTTCCTGTTGTTTCCCATATGAGGGCTTGCTTTGCTATTCGATTATTATCTCTTCTCATCACATGTCCAACGTATGACCATCGTCTTTTCTTTATTACTGAAGATATTAGTGGTTGATTGGCGATTTCTCTAATTTCCTCGTTTGTTTTGAATTCGTTCCATTCTATACCAAGTATTTTCCTTAGACATTTATTTTCGAATGCGTTCAACTTTGTTTCTATATCTCTTGTTGTTTTCCAGCTTTCACACGCATACGTAAGGGTTGATAGTACATTTGATTTGAATAGCCTAAGTTTTGTGTTTGTGCTAATGAGTTTTGATTTCCACAACTTTTCAAGGCTTCTGAAAGACATTGCTGCCTTAGCCAGTCTGATTCTAATTTCTTTGCTCGTATCCCCTTCTCGATCAATGTGACTTCCAAGATAGATAAAGTGATCGATCTCTTCTACTGGTTTGTTTTCCATGTATATTTTGTCACTTGTTGGAATTAAACTTTTCATGACTTTAGTCTTTTCATGATTGACCTCAAGCCCAATTTTGCTGGCTATTGATGATAGTTCATTTGTGTTTTCCTGCATCGTTTTTATCTGACTGCTGATGAGAACTATGTCATCAGCAAAGTCGAGGTCCTCCAAATGGTCTCCTTGTATCCATTCGATGCCTTTATTACCAGTGCAGCATTTCTTCATTATGAAGTGTAAAAATAGTGTAAAATAAGTGAAGTGTAAAATAAATGGTATTATTCAAATATACTTGACTGCTATCGGCGAGCTTATAATGGGTAATGTTGGTATTAACACAATAAAGTTGTGCCTAAAGCATATGTTGAAAATGTCCACCACGGGCCTCAAGACATGTTGTGATTCGTCTTTCCATATTTGCGAAAACCTTCAGAATAATGTCTGGTGATATTTGTTTAATCTTGTCTACTATTTCAGTCTTTAGGTCATTAATTGTCTGCGGATTATTTTCATAAACTTTCCCCTTCAATGCCCCCCACAGATAATAATCTGGGGGTGTTAGATCTGGTGAACGAGCAGGCCAGATTCCACGTGAAATAATGCGATTTGCAAATATGCTTTCTAAATAATTGAGTGTTGTTGTGGCTGTGTGTGCTGTTGCCCCATCCTGCTGAAACCAGGATTCCATAATTTCCCGTTCTGTAAGATGTACTATGAACGGTTCCAGAATTAAAGTACGGTAACGTTCTGCATTTATTGTTTCATTAAAAAATATAGGTCCTATTATCCACATACGACTTATAGCGCACCACACTCCGACTTTTTGATCGTAAAGCGGCACTTGATAAAATTCATGGGGGTTTTCACTGCTCCACAGCCGATTGTTCTGACTGTTCACATAACTGGATAAATGAAACCAGGCCTCATCAGTGAAAAAAGTGACGTCAAGGATGGCAGCGCCATGTTCATAAATAAAATTCTGAAACCACATGCAGTAGTTTAAACGGGATTCATAATCTCTTTCTTGGAGTTGAGACACTTCAGTTAATTTGTATGGACGATAGTGTAGTTCACTTCTTAAAACCTTGTGAACAGAACTCTTAGATATTTGCACCTGTTGAGACAAGTGGTTTAAAGATGCATTTGGACTCATTGTAATTCTGTCTTGGAGTTCCATAATTTGGTCTTGTGAAATTGAAGGACTTCCAAATCGGTATGCATCTACCACACTACCGGTTTCACGAAACTTTTTGATCAATTTTGTAACAGAATTTCGGTGAGGGACTTGTGAGTCTGGAAATTTCCTCACGAATTGTCTAATGACCTCATCCGTATATTTACCGCCATTACGAAAGACATGCTCAACCAGAAATACCCTGTTTTCAATCGTCAACACCATTTCCTTCAAGCAATGAGACAGTGAAAGTAGCGTAGTGCCCGTCCTTTACGTAAATAAAACCTTAAAGGAAGCAGCGGTTTGTTCATAAATGTGGTTTACAAAATTGTGGTACGTAGATGATGATTACGTCATTTACTGAATATTAGAAATATTCACTGCACTGCGACTTTAAAAACACCCTGTAGAATGAATACTGGCCATGGCTGTTGAGTCCACCCTGCCTGTTCTTTTAAAGCAACATTCCACACTTGTCTTCATATGTTTTTATTGTTTTCATGTTAACACTGGTGATCTAAGGGATGTTTGTTTTAGGTCTGAAATATTGATCATCTTGGTAGTGATTGTTTTATATATAAACTTGGTCTCTAGTGTTAGGAATTGCAGATTTAGAGAAACTAGCAATGCACTCTTTTTTTGTGATTGTAGATTGTAGAGATTGTTGGTTTACATGACCATTTCTCTTTTGTGATTCCGGTCTTGAATTCATTTCACTGTATGCCAAGTATTTACTTTGATATACATACACATTTATATATAATTATCAAGATTTGTTGTTTACTTATTAAAAAAGTGCATGTTTGTAGTAAAATATTTTTTTTAATGTGGAAAACATGACATATTTAAATGAGTTATCAGCTATATCAGGTCTGAATATAAAGTTGGCAGATAAAAAAAAAATTAAATATAAAATTATATGTAGATATTTAAGAGTTGTGAAGTTCTACTGGTAATATAGACAATTAGCCAATGGTAATAAAATAGTCCACATTCAGTTTTGTTAATGGCTGAAAATTTGGTTAAAAAATTACCTGCAGTGATCTTGCGGAAGTGATGTAGCTTAACAGTACTTTAATAATATTATTGTGTTGTACAGCTCTTAGAAGATCATAAATAATTAGAAATTATGTTACCAATTTATTAATAAAGATAACTGTTATTAGTCCACCATCAAAAAACTGTCCACAAGTGCATAAAAGTGTAACTTTATCTGCCTAATTTAATTGTCTGAAGCGATATGTGTAAGAGAGAGAAAGTGAGTGAATGATATCCCATGACTTGATGGGTCTTTGAGGTAAGATAACACAACTGTTATTCTATCAGTATCTACATGTTGTATATAAACTTGAGCTTTAAAGAAAAATGATTAGCATGTTGAAATGGAAAATTAACCTTTTAGACATTAAGAGAGCACACGCAATTTGTTTAGGATGGACAAACTGTCAGTAAACATTTTAGAAACAAAAAAAAATAACATTAATTATTGTTCTGTTGTTTAATGTTTTGATTCTCAGCATGAATATTTATGATTAAAATACTGAATATAATTTAATTCTTAGAAATAGAAATAATTTTAAAAAACACATTGAGATATGTCTGTTTTTTATGTAGTTGAACACTTTTTTTCCCCCCACTTTTGTTGTATTGTAAGCACAAAAGTTCAGTAATGACTACATTTACGCTTTTGATATTGTTCTGTTGTCAGCATTATCTGCTTGTCCTCTCTGTAATAAGAGAAAATATGTCGTAGTTACAATTTTAAATCTATCTTGGTGGTTTTACATAGAATTTAGCTAAAAAATAATTGTAACATTTAATTTGTAAATCACGTATGATCTTGAACCCCATTTTAAAAAAATGCAAGTAATCTTTGTTTATCATCAGCATTAACAAGCTGATACATTTTTTCATATGTTATAGCTTTGGTGGCTGAGTAAATAGTGTGCTCGCTATCTGACCAGAAGAGTCTAGATTCAATTCCCAAATTTGTTTCACACTGACAAGGCTATGAAGTAAGCCCGGTGTCTAAAAATGGGGACTTGAGATTTTTCTGGGAAGTAAATGAGGCTTAGCTGTCATTGTAAAAAGTATTGTTATGGAAACAGCACCATATATTTTAGAGCAGTGATCGCTGCAATATGTGCCACTTTGGCACGCAAGGTTTCTGTTTTTGAGATTGTGGTTCTGCCCTATGTGCCGTCTTCGGCTCGAAAGGACAATAGATAGATAGAAATGAGGCCTGGCACTACACTGACCACACCACCCAAAAATGTGCAGTGGTCACACTAACATATTCCCCATACACCTAGCACTTTTTGGTACAATTTTTTTTCAGCCTTTAACACACAGAGGTGCCATAAAGATATGAAAAGTATTGATTCATATATGGATAACATCAATAAAAGTCTTTAGCTGTTCTGTTAGTATATACTGACTGACAGAATTGATATTTTGATCAATAAATCTTCATCCAAGTTGAAAACATTACACAGGAACTATGAATAATGAATATGAAATTGTATTGGAATAATGAACTTCATTACTTATGCTTGAAAAAGGCTCTAGCCATATACTCATATTTACTTTTGCCATATATATATATATATATATATATATATATATATATATATATATATATGAGGAAAGTTTGAATACTTGGTTACAACTGGCAAAATACGGGGAAAGAGAGATTGTGGACAACAAATAGAGAAAATACTGGATAGCTTGGTGTCATGGCATGGAAAACAGTCAAAAACAGAAATGATATGATGTACGGTAGCTTGTGGAAGGACATTAACACATACGTCAACCAGTATGGCACATAATGATTATTCTTTCATCAAATCTTAATAACCAGTCTGATTGCACCAAGCATTGTCGTAACAGATCAATAATAGTCAAGATTGACCATATAAGTTCTATCATTATATACATTCTTTACCAGTACATAACATATAATTCAATAATCATAATACTCTTCTGACCTTCTGAAATGAACACCTCTTCTAGAATACTTAATTATATCGTAGTCCATCTTTTACAATCTGCATATTTAACTTTAGCAATCTACTATCTATAGATTTATTGTCCGTTTGAGCCAATGACGACACATAGGGCAGAAATTCTAGACTCTATATCTGACCATCTTTGTTATCAAGTGTCAGGGCTTGCATGGGACACATATTGTATTTCACCTCATATTTACAGAACATGCATTCTGGGCAAGTCATTCAATCTCAACGAGAGAGCTGATGTCTGCTGTTGTTGCCTCTCGCATCAGTGTTCTTTTTAGTGTTTTTCTAGGTATCTTTTTCTTTTACCCTCTGGTTTCGATGGCAAAAGCTAAAAACACTGTTAGAGCCAGATTAGAATTCATAATTTTTATTTATGAATTGAGATCTCTGATTAAATAAGAACAGATATTTTGCAGTGGCATCTCTAGAGGCCACCAAGTAACCATCCATATCAGGAGAAAGAAAAACAATCCTTCATCTTGCACCAGAACCAGAAATCTACTTTGTTCTTTGCAAAATAGTTCCTTACATATCACTATCACAGCTATGATAGCTCAGCCGTTAGTATACTGGACTACAAAGGACAAGAGGTCGGGTAATGCTTGTCCATCAATTTCATGCTCCGAATCTGAAATAAAAATCTGTCATTTTACTATATTCTCATACTGTGCTTCTGACACTATCTACATTCAACCAATCGCTTCTTGCTATCGTGGTGAGTTTTTTGTTCATCCCCATCTTAATTATGTTCCTAATAATCTTCACTTTCCTCTGTCTATTTTAATCATTTACAATTTGTCTTTGTCTTCAGATTGTTTTTTCCATTTTATGTAAATTTCCAATTTTTTCACAAAGTCACTGTAAACTTTCTCACTCTGTAACACACAGGACAGATTTCTGATGTCTATTAAATTATAAATCACCAACCAAACATTTCTGTTTAGTATCATCTGTTTAACTCTCTAACTCTCTTTTCATCTGTTTACTCTCGTTTTATCTGCTTACTCTCTTAAAAGAAAATTCCCTTTTACTTGTGTGTCCTGTTTTCATTTTTTATTTTGCTCTTGTTGGAAACTTATTGATCTTATAGTTCTTGTTACTCAGGCTATTAAGATTATACTTTTGGATATTTATTTATTTGGTAACCCTCTGATGCATTTTCCTAGTTTTTTAAAATCTTTATTGTCTGTTATAAATACACATGCTTTTGGAATGTCTTATTGCTTTAGCTTTATTCATGTTGTGATTATACTTTAATTTTGATTAGAACTTTTGTTCATGTTTTTCAAATTAAGAACGGTCATTGTTATATGTTTCTGGAGGCGAAGGCGTGCCTCCCAGCACCAGAGCTGGAAGTTGTCAGCGACCCACAGCTGATGGCTTGCACCAGGATCGGTGAACCAAAACCATCCAGACCCTGCTCTACCTCTCCGTGGTGCCTCCAGTAACAGACTAACCTGTCTAGTCTGGCGAAACGAGCAGGGATTGAAGAGGGAAGACAACCCGGTACTCAAAAATGTTGTGCTGAAGTCGGATGTGTTGGGCCGAAAGGCGCAAATATAACAGTTATACTGCAAACCACAACACAACGCAGACATGCCCACTTAACGTCCTTTTAAGGATGGATGACGAAGAGGAATTATACAGTCTATGAATACTCTAGAATACTTTAGTCATTGGGCGAACGCAAGCAAGCATATATGTTTCTTAATAAAAAGCAGCATAGTGATGTAAAAAATTAATTAGAAGAGTTGTTATGTCATATTCTCTGACCATGAGAAAATTAGAAATTCAGAAGATTACAAATGGATGGCTAAAAATATAAAATATCTAGAGGCCTGAAACCTTCACAAATTCCTTAGGATTTACTGCCCTGAACATGCAGGCGATCAAACAATGAGACAGATGGCTGGTTTGTTTCAAGGACACTTGTTTTAGAAACACTGATCTTGAACAGTGTGAAACTAAAGTTACTAAGTGATCACTTTTTGTATGAGACCATGGCATGGCATGAAATGGCAATCTGAGAACACCTGTGTGCGGAGCAACTGAGAGTTGCATTTGAAGTAAAAAAAAAATGTGAGTGTGACAAAAATCCCCCCTATCATACATTCTCTTTTTGTCTGTAATAGACCAAAGAAGATGCTCCAGTGGAATATGATAGACTGGCTTTCAGCACTGGAAATCTTAGAATATGCTGATGCACATTATAAGTTCATCTCAATTAACATATTAAGGAAAGGAGAAAAAAAAAACCAGATTACACAGATACAGTAAACAAGTTGGATTAAATATTAAAAATGTAATAAGTCAAAATTATGGCCTTAAATCCAGAGAAAGAAAACCAGGAACTTTCAGCATCAAACACTTTCACATGTTTGAGATGCATTTAAACACCAGATTGGAAGATATCAACAGTTAGATAAACATAGCCAGAATAACTTTTACCAATCTATGCAATGTTTGAAGATCCACCCAGTACAGCACATAAACCAAACTAAGGATATATGAAAGCACATACTTTTTGTGCTTCTGTATGGGCATAAACCAAGCTAAGGATATATCTCTGGTCTTAATGTTCACCCGTTATGTGGGTGTGGGTGTTTTGTGTCGCTAGTTTACAGCAAAACCACTATATCTGTTCCTTTTGGCCTGACATATCCATCTTTGGCGTGGGTAGATTTGCTAAACAATTTTGCCTAGACAGCAGCCATTTTTGGTCTACGTATATTTACAATTTTAAACTGCCAAGGGTTTTAATGCGTGCGAGTGCATACACCTCCTTTTTCACCATTTTTCTAGAGGGCTAGACATCAGATCTCACTAACTAGAGACCAGAGAAAGGTAATGCCAATCGAACCCAGGACCATCCTATCCAGAGGACAACATCTTACTTTTAGACCACTCATTTCCAATAAAGATATAAGACAGTCTTGTACTTTCTGTATGGGTCTGAATGCTGGAGAACAACAGAAAAGGGGGTGTTGAGGCTGTTGTCCTTTTCACACATCCTGCTCAAAAAGTGCAACCAAAAAGAGATGCACACATGGACTTAGAATGGTTGGATAGGTCATGTGCTCAAATGAGATCCAGAAACAATTACAAGAACTGCTATGCAATGAACTCCAGAGGGAAGGAGAAAAAGAGGCACACCTAGGACAGCTTTACAGTTAGCAATGGTAAACAGTGTGAGCCAGACATTTGGTATTTTGTAACAGGCAGCACAAAGTGAGGGAACTTTGTTATTGCCCTACAAGACACTGCAATGTGCACAAGTCAGTGACTGTTTTGTCCGCAGACAAGCAAATAAACTGAATTGAGGTTTGTATAAGAGATCTCTAATCAGCTGCTGCAATCACCAGTTCACACAATCTTATCTTCTGAAAGAAACTAAGCACTTTTGGGACCTCTATAACAATAGTGAGGTTAGTTCTATTCTATCCATGGAACTAGTTTCATTGCAGTCAGAAATTCCCCACATCCACTCCATCACTTGTCACATTTCATAAAATGCATCGGTAAATTATATTGACAAGATCACTCCATGTATATCCTGCTAGACTACACAAGCAATGATTGAAGTTAGTATTGCTGTTTAATCACTATCAATTGAGATATATTAGTTGTAAACAAATATGTCACAGTTAGCTTCAACTTGACTGACCAGCACCCACACAATTATTCCAGGAAAATTATATTTTAATTTATTTAATTTTTCCTTGTTTTATTCTCAAAATATCAGGTTGCATTTTTGTTGCAAATATCATTTCCTGTATGCAGTCTTATAACTCCAATTGTAAGCCTTGAGTGATTTGAAATAAATAACTCAGGATAGTGTTTTTATGTTTCCAGGCACCGTCGTTTCAAATTGGCTTTGAGCTGCCCAAGTCCGCATGAAGCCAATGGTCCCTAGCATAGCCCACCAGAACCCTAGTACTGTTGTTTGTTAGCTGCACATCTTTTGTATACAAAATAGGATGTCCTTGTTTTCCATTCATTTGAAAGCCATTATAAGTTATGCACCTGCTATGCCCACTACAAGTGTCCATGCTTCAATAAACTTGGAACTTTATGGCTTGCTGTGTACAAGTGATTTTATTTACTGATTTAGGTATGTTGTGTGTTATTTTATTTTCATTTATTTATTTTTTTGCATTTTGTATGTATATAGTCCTACATTGTGATATATTTATTGTTTACAAATAAATATGCTTTATTTATTTTACAGGTAATTTTCTTGATTGTGTTGTGTTCTTTATGTTTAAAGATGTGCAATGCATTCATTATTGGTTTATTTTTATATTTAAATTTAAGCTTTAACGATTTCGTTGCACTTGTTGGCCAGTGTTTTTCTGTTTACACTTTTGATGGTCCAAAATATACTGTTTTATTTTGCTCATGTTTTTACATCATCTGTTTTTTTTTTTTTAAGTATTTATTAAGAAATTAATTTTTTGGTTACTTTGATCTTTATTTTGTTTTCAATTTGTTCTTGATTATTTCTGACAGCTAGTGGTATTATTTAACACAAGTTATTTTCCACTCTCATTTGTTCAGGTAACCTTATTTTTCTATCCACAGGTCATCACCTAAAAGCCCAAAACGTCTCAAATGACGTCTTAGAAAGATTCTCAGCTTACTGATATTATTGTCTTTTATTGCTTCCTGCTGATATGTCCTGTGTGATTTTGATGGTGTGAATGTATAGAACCTGCAGAGCCTGTAGCAAAACAAAACAGCCACAGAACTAAACATTTCTAAACCTGTGAAAAAGTCATTTTTAACAAATGAAGAGTATAAAGATATCTACAATTTTTTTTTAAGTAATGGAGAGAAAAAAAATTTTTTTGAAAGATAGGAAGTGTCATGGTTCTGTAATTTAAAAAATGTATACAACATCCTACAGTTATGATTTTTTTTTCTCCTTAGTTTCATATAAGTGAATTCCTGTATGAAACATCAAACATTCTTACAAATAAAAACAAAAAATATGTTCTGTATGAATCAGAAATAGTAACAGTGTTTAAATATAATTTAAATGAAAAAGCTTAGAGAAACAGGAAAGACATCATTTTGAAAGCAGCCAGAAACAATGATTGAAATGTTTTTGTTTACCTTTGGATTTAAAAAAGAAAATAGTCAGTTTAAAAAGTCATATGTATTTATAAAATATATGTTTTGCTATGTTTTCATACTGTCCTAAACCATACACTTCTGTAGTTACATTCTAGGCCCTTTTATATAAATTGATTATAATGTAGTGACATTACATCTAGTTATTTAAATTAATTGATTATTTTAGAATCTAGCATCCGGGTTTGACATTAATAGCATGTCATTGGAATTAAGATTGTGCTGAAGCTCACTCTTTTGCTTCTGTTGTGATGTATTTGTTGGTCAATTATCAGACAAACTTTACTGCATGTTGAGTCAGTGTCCACTGTTTGTTTGTTGTCATATGTCACAAGACTGCCTAGGTATTTAGATTAGTGTACTTGTTTTAGTTCGCTTCTGCATTCTGGATCATTTCATTTATGTCACTGTGTTAGTAGGTGGTGTTGGTAATGGACACTTTGTTTAGGCTGCATATTCCTTATAGTTTGTTTTTATTATTGTTTATTATTGCTGAATTATCCCAGAAAAGTCTCATGTATTTACTATTTCCTTGTTTTCTCTTTCACTATCTTCATTTGAAGTCTGTTATTGCTAGTACTTCCTTCATTCTTAGGTTTATATTCTCATTCAATATTTGATACAGTTTTTCACTTCCTACTCCTTTGTGATATGGGGTAAAGTTATTATATCTCTACACATTTTTTTGGCTTTATGGTTTTTATAATAGATCCCACTCCATGTTTTGCTATTTCACTGTCATCTACTTCTGAGTTACTGTTGAGTTGTTCCCCTGTGCTTTCTTTATATGAAAAATGTATGGATATTTTACCAACACGGGTCTTACATTTGGCCATTACAGTTGTAGATTTCTTAACTCACCTCAATTCAAATATGACAGTCCATAGACTCAGCCATTAGTCTATATGAGTAAGTATACGTTTGATAGAGACTTCATATTTGTATTTATTTCTGCCTGTGTTCCTTTCATGTGCTTGTATGCTATCTCTATACCTAAGTATATTTATATGTATTTTTAGATACAAATGTGTCTCTTTTTTTTTTTTTTTTTTTTTAAATATGAAACCATTGTATATGAATTTAACACAAATGAAATTTGTGAGTGTATCGAAGTGTTTTCACAATTGTCATGTTTATCTGGTTCTCAGATTACTTATGTAAACACAGAAACAGGCTACAGCCAGTATTTCAGTAACTTTTGTTTAGTTCTCATGAAAAGAATGGACGTTAGTCTGCATGTGTTTTCATATAATTGTCATGTCTGATATTCATTAAAAAAAGTGAAATGCTGCAAGTAGTTAGTCACCTAGGCCATATTTTTATATCATAAAGTCAATGAGGAATAGTAATGATTGATTGAGTATTGATCCAGCGGCCTATGTGTCATTTGATCCAATACTGTGTAGTTGTGTTTGCAGTTTTGTAAGTTGTTTTGTTTTACATAGAATGTTCCATTTGTATGATGGATAAAGAAGCATTTATCTTTAGCCCCATCATGTGCTAGATACTGAAATAGGAGTGGGATGATATCAACAGTTTCATGTGGGTGTATGCACGCTGTTGCTTTTGAAGTGTACTGTGGTTGAATTATACTCAAGTGATTGTTTATTTATTTATATATATATATATATTGGGTGTGAGTTTAGAATGTCCTCTGGCTATCCCTTTTCAACAGAATTATATTTATCTATTCTTCATGTAGTCATTTTTATAATTCGGCAATTGCTGATATATTTAAATGATTTATGTGACAGTCTAGTTGTGAAATTATATGTTGCTATTCCCCGTTTGGTGTATGTTTTACTTCTGACGTGTGGATGAACTGTGATTACCAATATTTAAGGGGAATATGATTTATTCTTCTTTGTATCGTGTGTTCGCGGTTCGATAGGCAAGCACATGGTTCAACAAAAATGTTACAGGCATCCGGGTGTGCTCAACCCATATGTGAAAAGTCTGTGACGGTGGAATCAGAAATGATCAATGGCCCAGAAGGTGAAAACCGCAAAGTGTGTGGTACACATGATGAGACATATTCAGAACACGAAAGATGAATATGGCTGACCACCGTGAAAGAGATTGGAGCCTCATCACGTACTAGTCCAGAGGAGCCATGGAGAGGAATTCAAACTTATGTCGGAGGAAAGATCTTAAAATAAGTACTTGAAATGTTAGGACTCTATATCAAGAAGGGAAATTGGAAAATCTGTTTCAAGAAGCAGAACGAATAAATATAGATATTTTAGGCATATCAGAGACAAGATGGAAAGAATGTGGGTACATAGAGGATGAAAAATATACATTTATATACTCAGGAAACACAACAGAACATCAAAGAGGGGTAGGAATACTGATAAAAAGAGAGCTACAAAAATATATAAGTACCCACTGGACATACAGTGATAGGATTATACTACTCAAGTTGAAAGCAAAACCATTCGACATAGCAATAATACAGATATATGCACCTACTCAAGACTACACAGATGTGTACAAATAGAGGCATACTATGAAGACCTAAATAAAGTTATGAAGCAAGTGAAATCTTCAGACATCTTGATTGTAATGGGTGACATGAACGCTAAAGTAGGACAAGGTAGATATAAGACCATTTTAGGAAATCATGGTTTAGGAAAAAGAAATGATAGAGGAGAAAGATTAATACAATTCTGTGAAGAAAACAGGTTGATAATATTTAACACCTACTTTGAGCAAGAGAAATGGAAACTATACACATGGAAAAGCCATGGAGATAAGAAGAGGAATCAAATAGATTACATAATGATAAAAGAAAGGTTCCGTAACAGCGTAAAGAAAGCCAAAACCTACCCAGGAGTAGATATTAATTCAGATCACAATCCTGTAATGATTAAAATGAAAATCAAACTAAAGAGAAACAAGCCAAAGTCTAATTCATCAACAAATCCACTGGATATAACAACTTTAAATCAAAAAGATATTAAAGATACCTATACAATACAAGTAAAGAACACATACCAAAGCTGCTAGAACAAGGAATTGAACAATATAGAAGAGAAAATCCTGATGAAAAAGTAACAACCAAATGGCAATGCATAAATAAAAACATACAAGAAACCTGCAACACCTTACCCAAAAGAGAAAAGAAGAAAAAAACAAAAATGGATAACTACACACCATCTTAGAAAAAATGGAAGAAAGGAGACAAGCGAAGAACACTGCCCAATACAATAACATAGATAATGAAATACGCAAAATGTGCAAAAAGGCAAAAGAAGACTGGCTCAGCCAAAAATGTGTAGAAATAGAAACTATGGAAAGCAAACAAGACTAAAGAGGAATGCACACAGAAATAAAGAGAATGACTAATAAAGATAAAAAAGCCACAGAAGGTGGATGCATTGCAGACAGAAAAGGAAAAATGCTAACAGACAATAAAGATATTATAGATAGATGGCAGGAATATATAACAGAACTATTTCATGATCAAAGGGACAAGAAACCAGTTATAAAATGTGCATCAGCTATAAAATCTTAAAATCTGAGGTGTAAAAAGCTATAAAAACAATGAAAAAGGGAAAAGCAGCAGGACCTGACAGCATACAGATAGAGATGATAAAGACACTAGAAGATTTTGGCATTGAAGTGATTACAGACATATGCAACGATATATACCATACAGGATACATACCACATGAACTAAAAACATCAACTTCCATTGCATTGCCTAAAAAGAATGGTGCAGCTTAATGCAGTGACTTTAGAACAATAAGCCTAATGAGCCATGTTACAAAAATCTTGCTAAAAGTTATACAAGGAATGATTCAGAATAAAATCAATACTGAATTAAATGTGCAGCAATTTGGATTTTTGCTGATGACATAGTTCTCATCAGCAGTCAGATAAAAACGATGCAGGAAAACACAAATGAACTATCATCAATAGCCAGCAAAATTGGGCTTGAGGTCAATCATGAAAAGACTAAAGTCATGAAAAGTTTAATTCCAACAAGTGACAAAATATACATGGAAAACAAACCAGTAGAAGAGATCGATCACTTTATCTATCTTGGAAGTCACATTGATCGAGAAGGGGATACGAGCAAAGAAATTAGAATCAGACTGGCTAAAGCAGCAATGTCTTTCAGAAGCCTTGAAAAGTTGTGGAAATCAAAACTCATTAGCACAAACACAAAACTTAGGCTATTCAAATCAAATGTACTATCAACCCTTACGTATGCGTGTGAAAGCTGGAAAACAACAAGAGATATAGAAACAAAGTTGAACGCATTCGAAAATAAATGTCTAAGGAAAATACTTGGTATAGAATGGAACGAATTCAAAACAAACGAGGAAATTAGAGAAATCGCCAATCAACCACTAATATCTTCAGTAATAAAGAAAAGACGATGGTCATACGTTGGACATGTGATGAGAAGAGATAATAATCGAATAGCAAAGCAAGCCCTCATATGGGAAACAACAGGTAAAAGAAAAAGAGGAAGACCCAGGGAGACACTGAGAAGAACATTGATGAGAGAGGCAAGAGCAGCAGGAATCGGCTCCCTCAATGAGATAGAACTGCTTGCACAGAACAGAGACAGATGGCGAGATTTGATAAAATATCTTTAAAAGAAAACTGCTAGAACAAAAATTCATATAGGAGAAGGTGTATCTTGGTCTACGCCCTATGGGCCGGTTACGGCTCGAAAGGTCAATAGATAGATAGATAGAATTTGGATTCAGGAAAAATAGCGGGACAAAAGAAGCCATATTCAGCATGAGAACGTTAATAGAAAAATACACAGAAGTAAACAAACCAATATATGCCTGCTTCATAGACTACACCAAAGCTTTTGATAGAGTACACCACAAACAACTTATAGAATGCTTAAAAGAGGTACATCTAGATGACATGGACATACGACTATATATGTAATCTATACTGGGAGCAAACAGCAATAATAAAATATAACAAAGAGAACTCTACACCCATTGATATAAAAATAGGAGTAATGCATCCTATCACCAAGCTTGTTCAATCTATACACTGAGCAAATCTTTAAAAACATCATAGAGATGCCAGGCCTACAAATTAATGGAAAGATAATCAATAACCTAAGATATGCTGACGATACTGTACCACTAGCAGAAAATCCTAAAGATCTACAACAATTACTAAATGAAAAAAACATGACAAGCAAAAAATATGGCCTATATATGAATATCAAAAGGACTAAACTATGATCATAAACAAAGAAAATACTCAAAACCCACAAGTGGATATCAAAATTGAAGGAATAGACCTGGAGACAGTTCAGAACTACAGCAACCTTGGACATACTATAACCAGTGATGGAAAATGTACAACTGAAATAAACAAAAGAATAGGAATGGCAAAAAGTAATTTTGATGCCTTGAAAAGTATACTAACATCAAAACAAATAACACCAAGACTAAAACTAAGAATAGCAAAATGTTATATCTTCTCCATATTCCTGTATGGTGCAGAAACATGGACATTAGACATGAAAATATAACAGAAAATTGAAGCCTTTGAAATGGGGGTTTATAGAAGATTAGGAATAATTGGATGGAAAGAAAAGAAAACAAACGATGAAGCTTTAAAACAACTAAAAATTAAAAGAGAACTACTAAACACAATTCTATCTATCTATCTATCGTCCTTTCGAGCCGAAGACGGCACATAGGGCAGAACCACAATCTGAAAAAACAGAAACCTTGCGTGCCAAAATGGCACATATATGCAGAGATCACTGCTTCCAAAACTTATGGCTCTGTTTCCATAACAATATTTTTTACAATGACAGCTTGTCAAGCCATCGATCAACCTCCTTAGTCGCCTCTTACAACATGCCTGGAAGGTCACAGTGTCACTATTCTTTACTTCCCTCATAATGAGGCCCCGGTAACACACAGGAGAACAAGACACAACACAATTAGAACAAGACAAATGAAATTTTTGAGGCATGTTAAAAGACACAACAGCCTACTAAAAGTAATATTGGAAGGGAAAATACAGGGTAATAGAGGCAGATCAAGACTAACATGGACAAGTAACATCAAAAGATTGACAAGTCAGCCTATGACAAACTGCACCATCAAAGTAAGAGACAGAGCCGAATGGAGTTCCATGGTAGCCAACCTTCGTTATGGAGACGGCACTCAATGATGATGACGGTAAGATAATATCTGGCCATATTTTGTAGATTTCTGTTTCTCTCCCAGAATTTCCCTTTCAACACTTGTTCAGCTAAGCCTATTTGTGTGTTGTTTACAAGAGTTTTTGCTATGTCTAGTTGTTGTATTGATACCCTCTTTGCCATTATGTCCACGTAATTGTGCCATTCAATGTAAAATTATTCTGTATTATTCTAAGTTATTTTCCTACTATAAGTGAATTGTATTTAGGTTTGTTTTTTTTTTGTGGGGGGGGGGGGGGGGGGGGGGGGAGAAAAAGAAGTTAAGCTGACCATGATCTCTATGCTCTGGTGCTTAAAAGATGTACAAGTCTGTAAAGATCAGATTTGATATCTTTGGGGGAAGGGCTTCAAATAAAGTCTTAAATTGTATGAAGTAAATGAGAACACATCTCCTGTATTATGTGATGTATCCCATCACAAGATCTATCTGCAAAACTTATTATTATACTTTAATAGTGGCTTAACAAATAGACCAATCTTCATTAACATGTATCCATTCTTCTGTGTGAACATCAGTAGCTATTTGTGATGCTCTCTGAAACTTATTGGATCAGAACTTTTAGTTGTGTCATCTGTTAATTTTATTCAATTAACTTCACTTATGTGTGTGATTTTATACTATTTGTTAATCTGTTGTTTTTTTTATTTTGATTCATTGCTCCACAAAGAGTTATGGCTTTAAATTAATCTGTACTATATCAATGGATTATTTAAGCATTTTTATCATGTTCCTTGAAATTGAGTTATTGTCAGAGCATGACTCTAAAATAGATTAATTATTACTTTCTGGACAGTTTCTGCTTGTCAAGTCCTTTTTGCTTTTGTTGTTTTTGCTTGCCTACTTTGTGTTGAAGCCTAAAGGTAGTATAAAGTCCTTTCACACATGATATCCAGTCTTAAATTCTGACAGAACTCACATACATCTACATAGCTGTAGCATGTGCTTGGCCAATTTACTAATGGCTGTGAGAGTGCAACTTATGACAGAGTTCTCGTGCCAATATTCCACTAAAATTTCCTTAGAAGAAACAGAACCACTCATCTTTGTCAAGATTGCTCTTTCCTCACACAGCAAGTTTCATTGCACAATGTTTTACACCTTGCAGGCCAGTGCATCCATCTACAGCACACAATTGTTTTAGGCTGTTTTCCTCAAGTTTGCCAAGTCAATAAAGAAATAGTGGACTTTTAATGAACCCAGTAAGTTTAAAGATTTTATGTTGACTTATTATTAAGCTTATCTTTTACTCTTTCTCTCAGATGTAGAAGCTGGGTTTCTTTGCATCTTTCTACAACTAACCACTGTTCATAGTTAAGAATGTTTGAGGTATCAAGAAACAAGCACAGGTCTGCATGTCTTTATCCTAATTTGTCCAGACTAAACATAAATGATATTTGGTAGGAGCAGTTTAGATCATTTGTAGATTTCTTATTTTCAAAATGAAAGGCATTTGTAGATTTCTTATTTTCAAAATGAAAGGAATAATATATGCTTTCGTCCTAGTCTTTTTGGATAGTTTCATTTCTCCAGGTTGTGTTGTTTGAGGACAATTGTGAATCCTATATGACATTTTAAAGAAATTGTAACCATCACATATGTAGACACTAGCAGTTTGAAACATATCATGTTTAAACAGATAAGCCATCTTGGAACATTTTGCAGCTCTTTTTACTCATGGCACTAATTATGCTCCGATTTTGTTCCGTATGGTAGTCTGATAATTTGAAATAAGTTTAGTTCATTAAAAATTTTCTTGAAGGCTATCATCATCATGTAGCTGGCATAGGTGATCATGTCTCTCCACAACTTTCAATCTCGACAGTTATTTATCATTTCTGTTGTTGACCTTCTGCCAAGCCATTCTCTTAAGCTGTTTAGTATCTTTTCTCTTTGCTTCCCTCTATCTCTTATCCATACATTTTTCCAGTTGTTACAATATATTCCAGTTGTTCTCTTCTCATTACATGGCCAAAAAATTATGATTGTTTCTTCCTAATATTGGAAATAAGCTCTCTTTTGCTTTTTACCTCTTTGAGAACATTTTCATTACTCTTCTAAGCTGTCCATGGTATTCTTAACATTCTTCTCTTGAATGAAGGCTATAAACCATTAGAAAAAAACACTTTGAAGAATGAAGACATCAGAAAAATTACTGGAATCACACATTGCACCAAACACTTAGAAATTAAAGTGTTTATTCATCTCATCTTTGAAAACAAATATCTACCTAGGATCTCAGATATATTCTAGAAAGATTATGTTTCAAATGAAATGATAAAAAAAAATATAAATAAGATTACATGTTGAACTTAATAAGAAGTTGGTGTTGGAAATACATCAGGCATGTGCTGAGAATGAATGAAGAAAGATCAGGCTTTCATGTGGAAACCATCTGATAAAAGATAACAAGGCAGACCAAGAGAACTCTTATGCAGAACATTACAAGGGAAAGCTCAACCATGTGACTAAGAATGAATCAAGAACTATAGTTCATTCAGAAATTTGTGCACACAGTTTATCAATTTTCTCAGAAACTTTTTGATGAATTTTAGTAATTTTTTGCATGAAATCTTATTTTTTCACCGACCTTAAGATCTTATAACATTTAACTCTTTCCATACGGAAGCTTTTTATCAACGCAACGGAAGAGATTTCAGAGATAAAATTGTTCATGGTTTTAAGAATCAATCTATATATTTATATTTATTTAACACATAACATATTATATATGAGCATTTAGATAATTGAATAAGGTATTAGATTTCATCAATATCCAGATGATACAAGACATGTAAAACGGATATGGTCTGATGGCGTTCACACTAATAAAATTGAGTGTGGCGCACTATGCGGCTGAACGTGCGCAGCTGAAATGGAAATGGCGCACCATGCGGCTGAACGTGCGCAGCTGAAATGGAAATGGCGCACCATGCGGCGGAACATACGGAAAGAGTTAAGTATAAGTAAAAAGTACCCCTGTCATGCCAAGTGGCGTATAGGGAATATGGTGTTAGTGACCATAAATTTTACAGACCTTCACTTCAGCACATGAGTTTTGGGGTAATGTGGTCGGTATTACGCCTGTGCCGCTTTACTTTCCCAGAAAAAAAAATCCGGTACCCATTAAAGGCTGGGTTAACCAAAAGCTGTTGGTTGGGATCGAACCCTACCTCTTGTCCTTTGTAGTCCAGTTCACTAACCACTGAGCTATCGCAGCTCCCATTTAAGTACAAAGGTAGTTGGAATTTTGCACAAATTGTTTTTTGTTATATAATTTTAGGAAATTATCAAACCGTGTGGCCTAAATATTAGATTATTATGTTAAGTTTCTAACAATGCAAGTCAAAGGTGCATCCATATTACATTGAAGATTGCACAATTTTTTATTTTTTATTTTATATATTCATCATAGAGATAGGTAAACTTTGACCAAAGTATCAAACAAACATAGCAGGCATGTCATCGACAAAAATTTATGGAACGACCAGAACATCAAACACACAGTCAGCAAATAGTAAGAGTGTCATCAACAAAATTGTGCATATGTCATACATACCTCATTCTGAATCAGAAGTCTCTAAGAGGTTAACATTTGTTATCGGTTGGACAAACTGCATTCCATCTCGCTGCCAGTATTGTTCCTCTTCTCTGAGCACATGGTCGTCACATTTTCTCCAGTACTCTGTGTCATATCATATCATCATGCATCATTTCTTTACCATTACAAATTGTAACCGCCGTGTTCTGTGCATCAGATTTGGAGATACGCCTATGATCTTTTTTCAACACAAGAAATAGAACCATCAAAACTACTTTCTGAATGGAACGTCTTACAATTTACGTTTCAATTAGTGTGAAATGTTACTGGGATTGTGTGGATAACACGTGAGATTTCCTTTTTTTAAAAGATGAGTTTTTACAACAAATGTTGGTATTGTACACTTCTAAAATTTAGGACAGCCAAGAAAATCATATTTTATATACCTCAATGAAACAAAAATCTTTCCTAAATGCATGACAGTGGGGCAAAAAATCAGACTTAAGGTCGGTGAATCAATAAGATTTCTTGAAAAAGAATTACAGAAATTCATCAAACAGTTTTCGAGATAATTAATAAATTCTGTAGGCACGAATTTCTGAATGAACTATAGCAGCAAATGATCAATCATTGAGGACTATGACTTCCGTCCTTTGCCTACAAGAAGTTAATCGAAGAATAATGCTATAGAAGTTCTGCAGTGGCATGGGCATTCATCTACCAGTGCGATACACTTGGCCCATGATAGAAAACTGGAACTTCTAATAACAACCCATTGCTTGTGGATATAATAAGTAAGTATCAGAAGTTATTGGTGCTTTGTTATGACTGGTAATGTTTATTATTTAGTTCTTTATGTTGAGTGGGAAATTGGGAGACGGTGATTTGGTCTTTTCATTTCAGATCTTTATTGACTTTGAGAGTAAGGTTTATAGCTTTTTAAACTCTATAGGAATCAAATTTCTTTCTATTTGTTTGAGATCTTTCATTTGAGAAGAAGTGTTGTGTTTTTTTTTTTAATACATACCTCACAATGCTACCACTTTTTGTTTCAAATTCACAGAAGAAAATAATATGTACTTCTTAAAAAATATGCATTCTTTGAAAATTAAAACTTCTCTTTAAACCCCCCCCCCCCCCCCCCCCCCCCCAAAAAAATGTTAATGTAGTCAAACATATAGTAGAAATGATATATAGAAAACAGTGATAGAGATTTAAAAAAAAAAAAAAGAAGTGCCACTGCCAGGTACAAATCATAATATCTACAGCACTGCTTCTCCAATTTGATGTCTATAAGATGATTGCACAATACATCAGTTTAACCATCTGGTGAGTTTGAGAAAAGTGCTCTTGTCCTATTGTTTATTTAGGTTGATCTGCGTGGTCTAAATTCATTGTAATTTCTGTTTTAAATATGTTATTATATTTTTGTTGTTATTTTTCTACAAGTTAACTTGTGTTTCTGGTAAACTTTCTCCAATTCTATTACATTAGTAGGTTGTGTTTGTTTGTCTTTTGGATACATATTTTATTTGTGAAATTTCCCATGAAACCTTTGTATAACTTTTCATTTACTAACACAGTATGCTTCACTGATTTACTATTTTCTCTTGAGGAAAAGATTATGCAACACAAGGGTAAGGGTAAAGCACTGGTACTCCGTTTTCCTTTCATGCTATGTTTTTCCCATTATTTTATTCATAGCACCATCTGACTGAACCTCTATTCCTTAGGATGCCTGTTAAACATAGCATATTGAAAATGTCTTGTGAAATACCCTACCAGAGCTCTTATGTTTAAAAGTCACATATAACTCAAGATATCAACACTGGAAATTATACCATATCATGGTATGTTGTGTCCACATTATTTCATTTTGGCTGAAAACATAAATGTAGCATTTATTAAGTTGAGTGTTACTTTATTTTGCTATCAGCACAGTGTAATGATGACTTAAGGACAAAACTTGTAACTTCAGTATTCTGTGTTTATATTTTTCTCCTTTGGACAGAATACAATTGCCACAAAATGTTCTTTTTTTTTTAAAAAAAAAACCTTACCACAAATTAAATCCCCGGTGACTTATTTGGCCATCCATTTTATTTTATTTTAATAAGCATTTTTGTTTTACTTAATTTTCAATAGTTTGGACAAATATAGAAATAATTCATTAAAAGTATATGAAGGTTTAAAACCGCAAGCATTAAGATGCTCAGTAAGTGAAGAGTAGATCAGTGTATTAAATGATATTGACCCAAATGAGGGGGACTGACAACTATAAAATATAACAGGCTGTAGACTGATATGGTGTTGTTCATTTAGGATGCAGCCTTGAGGGGGGGGGGGGGGGCTGACATGAATTGGTCTGCATCAGAGAGAACTATGATGAACTGATGAAGGCCTCAAGTACACCATCTAGATCATTAACCTTACCATCTTAGATGTATAGCAGAAGTTGATCACTGAAGAAGAATAAGAAACTAATGAGTTCACCCATGTTTTTACTGCTCATGTTTGATATTTGTGTTCAACCTATCAGCATATTTAAATTAAAATATTCTTATTTGTATCACAATTTTCCATATATTTATACTTGTTTATTTTGCTCAGATCTGTATTGTGAATATCAAAGTCCCTAAAGTTAGTATATGGAAGCCAGTGACAATTGTCTTTATTTTAATGCATATGGTTATTGATTAACTAGATTAGCTTGGCTGCTCGGAGAGCAATTTTCTTACAACTTGACTGTGATATCTGCAAATTTAGCCCGGTTCAATTTATTTCAGCAAGTATTTTTATTCGTTTGCTTTTCTTATTATTTTTAACAAGATCTGAAGACACTGAAGGCTTAAAGCCGCTGATTGAATAGTAAATTAAAGTAGTGACAAAATAATAGTTTATCAGAATTTGTTACTAAAGAAATCAGAAATGTTAAAGGTCCACCACAGTCGACTTTTCTTATTTGGTTACAATATTTGACCTCACCATACCTGGTGCAAATTGGTTTTGAGCCAACTATTGATGAGATTCAAACTTGTTTCTGATTGGTTTTGGTTCTAATCACCAATTTGATTCTGAGATAAAGCTATTGATCATAATTATGTGCTCATTTATGATTTCCCAATTAGTATTTATAATATAAAAAAATTAGAGGAAAAAAATGCTGATTAATAAATTACTCACATTAGTTTTATTTTATTTATTTACTTGCACTTTTGCATGGCTCAATACACACAAGAGTATTTATTTTTAAAATATCAACTGATGAATGCAATAGTTTGTTTACCTGGAGAGTTTTACAGCAATTTCAGATGGTATGATGCTGCCAGGTGAGAGAACTAGAGTTTTATATCTCTCTTGACATCTGAAAGAGTGTGTATAAGCTATCTGCTGGGAAAGTGAAGAACATACCAAAGATGAATCAGTTGGACTTTGTTACTGGAGTACTGTCATAAGTAGGATGTAGCAGACTGGTTATGAGCAAGGTTCTAAAAACATTACTGCTGTTTAAAATTATATATAGTATAGACTTTGTGAATCTGCTGTTTTATAGGAGTCTACAGTCATTGATGTCTCAATGCTCAAGTGTCTGTGTTTAAATGGTAAATACCCTGCCATTGACACATTCAATGATAACATTTATGTGTGGGGCAGGGTAATTCATAGTGCAGTGACAACAGCTGTAGAACCAGGTTTTTCTATTTAAACAATTGTTTGTTGCTTGTGTCTCCATCAAACGTAAACATATACATTCTACCACAATTTACAGTTTTTCTGTGTTATTTGTGCCTGTTGGTCCAATACATGAATTACAGGATAATTGATTGACATCTACCCTACAAGAAAGAAAGCTACATCAATCCAAGATCCATCCTGCAGAGGATGGTGTGTCATCCGCAGGAAAATATAAGGGAACAATCGGAGTGTGCATATGATCACTAGTATTGACCACATCTTGGTGGCATCCCATCATGGCAACAGGACAGCAGATTAAATGGACATGTTCAAAAGACTTGAACTTCTGCAGTATTTTAATGAAGTTTAGCATTTCTTGGTTTTGCCTGCCTGCTATGCCCCAGATGATTTTGTTGGTTTTTATTGACCAAGCAGTGAATTTTCCCCAGCCTTTCATCTCAGTGCCATACAGTAGCATCTGCAAGTGTTTGTGTGTTGTTTTGTTTCATATATCAGGCTTCAAAGAACAAGAACTCTAACCTTAACCTCAGTCCAGGCTGTGACAGACCACAGTTTTATAAGCTAAGCAGTAATATTTACACACATGATGTTTTTCTTGACAGCACAGCTTGCATTAAAGCTTGTAAGTGCAATATTTCTTTGAAAACTGTATTTGATTTGTCAATGAACAGTTTAAGTTCTTATCCTTGTACAGTGCTCAAATCATGCATGCTAAAGCTACCTTCATTAATTCTTTATTTTGCAATTAATTAAATGTTAAATGTGTGTTTTATTACATACAAAGTAATGTGCAATTTTATACTGCTTGTTTAGCCAGTCATTATATATATTTCCATCAACTATGAGTAAATTAATTTAATTGCTTTTTTGTGTGCAGTGCAGTATGCTTTTTAGTCCTGGAAACTATGACTCAGTTGTAATAACACAGAGATCATAAGTGGAAAAGACTCTGAAAATTTGCCATTGCTTCATTCTTCAGTCATTTGAATAATTGTAATATTTGATAGCAAGAGCAGTTTTGTTTAGTTTAGCCAACAAGTCATCCTCATTGCACATCAGACAAGTCCCATAAGTGTTCAGATCTCATCCAAAGTATATCAGTCAGCATGCAGCGACTAATGAAAACCGTGTTGTGTTAGTTGATAGCAAGATGATGACCAAAGAAACTTACTGTTAACATCAATATGGGTGGGATCATCGATATATTATTTCAGTTTTATTAAATATCATATTCATTTCAAAAACTTGATTTAAATTGAGGTATTTCATGAAAAATAAAAGTGTATGGCTCATAGAGATATATCTTTGGAGATTTAAAACGAATGTTGTTTTACAGAAAAAATGTGAATACTGTGTACAGCTAAATGGGGTATTGAGGATGTTCTGAAGGAATTCTTATTACTATCACTGGAATAAGGGGAGGAAAGCAATTGTTTATTGACCATGTAATTAGGAGAAGAGCCAGAACATCATGTAAGAACTGGGGGGACAGGAGGAAGTCAGTCAGCATTAGAATTATCAATGAACAAGACAAATTTGTGGAAAGACATGATTCACCTGTGCAAGTAGCATAGAACTTGATGGTTTTATACTGCCATATGCCTAAGAAGGATACTTTGTACAATGGAATGAATAAATAATAATCTGACTAAAATAGAGATAAAAGAAATGGCCATGCAACCAATGATCTCATATACCATTGTAAAGAGAAGATGGACATATGTTGGACATGTGTTGAGAAGAGACAAGAAGATATTCTCAAAATAGGTTCTTATACGGGAAACATCAGGATACAGACAAAAATAGGAAGACAGAGAGATACTGAAAAGAACACTGAAAAGAGAAGCAAAGTTGACAGGCATAGACTCATTTGTTAAGATTGAACATCTCATCTAGAATAGAGATGGATGGCAAAAAATGCTATGTGCCCTAAGTGATGTCTAACGTCGCTGAAAGGTTTAAGATCAAGGTATAGATAAATAATGAGGGAGAAAAATAATTTGCTACATGAACGTGTTTGTAGATATGATGTTATATTGATAGCACATAAAAAAGTATTTGGGTGGATTGTTTGCACTCATGTGCCACTAATATATTACAAGGATCGGTAACTTGTCACCTTTAAAATACATGAATACTGAAAGTTTAGCTAAATATATTTCTGTACCATAATTATCTAGATATGTGTAGTGAGACTAACTGCTGCTCCTATGCAAGTCTGAAAAATAACATCAAAGAATCATCAGGTATAAAGAGTTTTGAACATTGCCTTCAGCTCAAAAGGACAACAGATAGATATTGGTTGTGAATTATGTTACCTCATTAAAATCATAAATTGCCACTGCTTATGCTGTGTTGTTTCAGTAGTTCATTTATTTAGACACAATTCTATCAGTACCTATCATGTGTATTATGCTGTGTATGTTGTTTTTGGGTGTCCTTTTAAAATCTGGACATTTTTATATGCTTATAAAACAGTGTGGACATTTCAGAGTAATTAGATGGAACCCTCTTAGCTTGAAGCAATATAGAACAAATTAATTGCTGCCTTTTTGATACTGTTGCTATTTACATCAATATTTATTTTGTCAATTATTCACATTTAATTTTCTCCACTCTGTTTGTGATATGCTTCACTTATTTTTTTAATGGTGAGAAAAGAGGTATTATTCTTGTATGTTATAACATATAATAATTTGTTGTGTTCAAGCATTTTTACCTAAATATCCTGGATTTGTTTCCTAATAGATCAACATGTGACCCAGCTTTAAAATATGGGTATGTGACTGCAACAGCTATTGAAGAGTACTGGTCTTCATCTCGCTTTGTAATTTTCATGAACTTTGCAAGTCTCAAGATCTTACAACTTAGGCAGCCTGTGAGATTCACTTCACATCACTTTCACAATATACAGGGTGTTTATAAAGTCTCACTACACTTGGTATCTAGGTCAATTTGAAAAAAAAATGTTTATGACGTCATCACAATATGTGCTCCCACTGTCAATGAAATTTGTTGAATAAGTTTATTGCTACTGGAAATGTGGAAGATGCTCCACGATCTGGTAGGCCTGCTGTGAATGATGAAATATGTTTAGATATCCAAGACAGAATCCTTAAAAGTCCAGACAAGTCATTAAGAAAACTGTCGCAACAAGTGAACTTACCATTGAGCACATATTGTGATGACGTCATAAACATTTTTTTCAAATTGACCTAGATACCAAGTGTAGTGAGACTTTATAAACACCCTATACCTATATAGCTCTGGGTTACCTTTATGAAATCAAACTTTTATTTCAGGCCTAAAAACAAGCAACCTAAAATTGAGAAAAGCTGCACAGAGAAAGAAATGTAGATTTAAATGAGATCATTTCATGGGCTCTATATCCTAGTTTCTTGAGAATGACATAATACCAAGAAAGCACACAATCAATAGCATTTGCAATATCATCAAATAGATATTCTCTTTCCCTATCTTGTACTTTACATACAGTTTCTTTACAATCTTTAATATAATTTTCAAGAAATGACTTTCATAAGTTCTCATTGTGTAATTATGTTGTGAGATTTTTAAATATTTATATCTCCTGGATAATGTGTGGATATAAAACTTATTTTTGTTACAGCACCCTGGCTTGTACCATTGTTATGTGATTAGTGATATCACTATCATTTACTTAATTATAAAACCATATCTATTGTCCAACTCTTTTATAACAGAGTATTATTATTTCTTATAGAGACAGGTGCTTTCTTTATACCATTGAATTTATTGATATTAAATACATACTGAATTTTTCGTTCCCCTTATAATAAATATTATATCACAGTTGAGTCCATGACTACGATGAGCCGCACTGTGGCTTGAGATATGTACTTTTTAATGACATAATTATAATGGCATATTCATTGACGTTCAAAACAACATATCTTTTGTTAAAACATTTTGAAAATAATCAAACAATAATGTGTACGTACATGTCAGGGTGGAAGAAATAGGACAAGTTTATTTGACTCAAATGTACATTTTTTGTCTGAAGTTAAGTTTTAATGACTTAGAAATACAGTTTTTTTTTTATGTGAATATAAATTCATGGTTATATATTCTTAAATAATTTATTTGTAGCATTCCAAACTCAGTGAAATTTATTTTTACTCAGTTAATGCACATTCCTGTCTTAAAACCAAAATGCATAGAATGAAGACATTATATAAAACACACACTTTCTTGCGTCAGTTGGTGTTAGTAATAGATTTAGCTGCACGGCTTCCTGTCTCTACTGGTGTCCTTTATTTCTCCTGTTTTTTTCCTCTTTCATAGTGTGAAGTTGTCCACCAATGTGGACAATCCAGCTGCTTACTTGTTATTTATCAGAGTGTGCTCACTTTATATAATTAAGATACAAATGTCCAACAGAGCCATAAAGACTTTAGTATCCCATAACTCTGTCACCCATTCCAGCAACCATTGAAGTGTTTGTGATTGTTTCTGTTTGCATTGATTGAACATGTTTTTTTTTCTGTTGAAAATGTTTTCCCTGCTTTCACCCATCATTTTGCTGCATTCCGTAATTTCTTTGACATGTGGGTTATCTTCCGATTCGCTATCACCTTTTTATTAGAAGTAGTCATAAAGACAAATACTTTCTGATTGTGGATTGTGTTAAATGCTTTTGTTCTGTCAGACTGATTTATTTTAGTACATCCTTGTTGTCTTTTAGCTGTTCGTTAGGACTCTTAACATTCTTTTATTTAATCATTTTTATGCTACATCTAGTTTCTTGTTAAGCCACTTCAGTTACGATCAACAGATTCTGCATAACAACTGAATGTTGTAGATGATTTTTCTCTCAAATATATTTGTTAATGACCATTCAAACAGAGCACAGTATACAGGAAAAATGTCCAAAGCGACTTTTTCAGTCTTTTTAAAATAATTATTACGGTTTAATGAGCGTGAATCAGGAGCTATAATTCATTTCTATGCTCATTCATGTCTGGAGAAAAGATTTGCTCTACTTTAAAAAGTTGTAATCTTTCAATTTTCTTCCTTTTCTTGTTTACTTTCAAAAGTCCATGTTGGTAAGTTTGATGACAGCAGCAGTCAACTGGTTCCCCATGCCAATGCCAAAATGTAATAGCTTGTTGTCACATGCTTTTGTAAGTTAGCACAGATATTTTAAAGATGTTTAGTTTGTGTCACATGTGCAAGTTTAAACCAATTCTGTACTTATGGTGTACAGCAAACGGTTATGTTCTTGACAAGGCATGAAGATGATTTCTTAATCTTATCTTGACATTAGTTGATGGCAAGCATTGATTGTGTGTGTGATAAAAAATGTCTTGGTTCTGTTGCATTCCCTTTATTCTTACATTGGTAGTTGTTTAGATTTGTGACAGTCACTTGTACGTTCCAGTTGAACATTCCAGTTGAACAATTTTTATTTATTTATTTTTTTTTTTGCTCAGTGCAATTTTAGTGCTTGTACTAGTTGCTTATGAGAGGACATTGTCAGTTTTTAAGCAGACAATACTTTTTCTTCACTATTAATAACTATTTTAAGTTAATTTTAACTTCTACTACACTGCTATGAGTTGCTGTGTAAAAATGTATACAGATCAATATAACTTTTGATATAATCCCCAGCAGATGGTCATGTTAAGTTGGTACAATGTACAGTGTCTACTTTTAAACAAATGTTAATTTACATCAGACTTCACAAAACTTGCCATAAACACAAAAATTATATGTCCTCATAAAATTATAATTCAAAATTAGACCCTTAAGATTGTCTTTTGACTTGCATGCATATGAGCATACAGAGTGTTTCACTTGCTACCAAAGCCACCATTTCTTTCATAGGTTTTACCATTAAACACTCACTTCCCTAGAGTACACATATTTTCCAGTTATTGTTGTGTGACTCACACGTACTGTACACTAACAGTCATAAACCACAACCATATTGCTTGGATCATCATCATCATCAAGTACCGGGTCTACTGGCGTAGGTGATCATGTCCCTCCACAACTTTCGATCTCAACAGTTCTTTATCATTTCTGTTGTTGGCCTTCTGCCAATCCATTCTCTTAAGATGTCTGGTATTTTCTCTCTTCCCTCTATCTCTTTGTCCCTCAATTTTCCCAGTTGTTTAAATATATTCCAGTTGTTCTCTTCTCATTACATGGCCACAAAAATGACGATTGTTTCTTCCTAATATTGGAAATTAGCTCTTTTGCTTTGACCTCTTTCAGAACATTTTCATTACTCTTCTTAGCTGTCCATGGTATTCTCAACATTCTTCTGTAAAACCATATTTCTACAGACTCCAGTGATTTTCTTGTCTGTTGAGATTGTTTGGATAGCACATAATGCAGGCTGTGTTACTTAATGTCAAAATAATTAAGCACCACTACACTACAAGCTCATTTCTTTTCATTTCTTACACAGTGAACACAATCTTGTTCAAATTTCTTTTGCTATGTGGTGTTAGAATTAATGAGAAAATGCTGGGTTCAGTTGCAAATGAGACACCCTGTGTTTTAAACATGAAAATGTAGCATCTATCATTTCAAATATATTTCATGCTTGTATGAAAGGAATGATTTTCTCATCCATTCTATAATAGAGGAGTCACTAATTTTTCTGTTCTAAAGAGTCATTTAAGTGGTTTTATGAACATATCACAATTCTGAAAGAAAAGAGTAACTGAAAAATCCAGAAAACATATATGATGACAATGTAGCAATATGAACTATTCTGTGTGTTTTATTAGTAGGTGCATCTCATGTGCCAAAAATGACTGCCACTGTGTTGAATTTGTTTTTCTTTTTTAAGTATTTGTAGATTTTACAAATACTTAAAATCTAATATCTAGAAACTCAAGCAAAGTGAGTTAACATGCACAGTAAGAACAACAGTAGGATGGAACATAATGTCACAACCATCTGTGCTGTCACTCTTGAGACAACTAGATAATGTCACATGCTTCACTTATGAGACAATTCAAACAGTAAAATCTAGCCAGAGAAAAAACTTGGAGACTTAGAAGAAAATTGTATAAGATCTGATTTGTGTAAATGGTTGTTTGAAAACAGTAATTGTAAATATTTAAGTTATTTATGTGGAAATCTTCGCTCATTTATTTGTGAAACTTACTGTTTTGCACTTTGCAGTCCCAGTGTACTAGAACTTGTTTCTCTAGATTTTGACTTTCCATGACCTTTCTGAAAGTCAGAAGTTGTTTGTATATCAAATTTTCCTTCTCTAGAATGGAATGTCTGCCAGAACTAGCAGGTCCAGGTAACCTTGGGTAACTAACCAGCTGCATGGATTGATTTACTGGGATTTCTCTCCGACTTTTGCTTGACAGAGTTGTGTAACATGAACATGCTCTTCGTGCCCATTTGTTGTATTTATGTTAATATACCTGGAAGTACCACAGTTTACACCTAAGAGAGCAGCTATGCAGGAATTAGAAGTTTACCATCTTCGGTGAGCATGTTTGAATTTAAGGTGATCTGAACACAGATGGCACTATTTTGCCTCAAAGAACACAATTGTAATTTATTCTGATATAAATTTTTTGACAAGACTTTGCTCCATGGATTTGTTACCATGACTATCTCAAACACAATACTTGGGTGTGAAATAGGATCTTATTTGATGGAATGTGAGATGTCAGTGTAAGAAAATAAGAATAATGCTAATGATAATTAACAGTATTATGTCAAGTTCTCTCAATGTAGTCTGCAGGTTTTTTATTTAATGATATAATGTTCTTATCACAAATAATATGGACATCTTATTTATAGTTTATTACTGCTTCATGATTTTTTACATTTTATTTTGTATTATTAAAAAAAAAAAAACACTTGCTGCAAGTGAACCTCAAAAATGGCTTCGACACAATGGGTCTCTACCTTATTGGAATACCAGATTTAGTCTCAACAGTTTTCATTTATATGTCGTCATCTTCTTATAATTACAAAATTTGCATGTCTGTGATCCTTCCATCTTTTATTCTGACTGACTATTATTTTAACTGACTAGTCTTTCAGGCATTTTCTAGCTAATCCATAAATAAATCTAAGAAAAATGGGGACTAACCCATGTCATTTAAAACTAATTGATGCTTCATTTATGTTCTTCATTCTCAAAAGTGCTTTTAATGTATTAGGGCTTATTTGTGCCTTTCAGCCATCTTTTGGGGGTCATTAAGGTTTGTTGTCTTGATCCCAACTCACCATGCTAGACTGAATTGCTTGTTTCTAATGGAGGTGCAGTAAAATCTCCAGTAACAGACTAACCTGTCTAGTCTGGCCATGCGAGCAGGGATCGAAGAGGGAAGACAACCCAGAACTAAAAAATGTCATGCTGAAGTCGGATGTGTTGGGCCGAAAGGCGCAAATATAACAGTTATACTGCAAACCACAACACAGCGCAGATACGTCTGCTTAACGTCCTTTTAAGGGCAGATGACAAAGAGGAATTCTACAGTCTACGAATACTTTAGTCATCGGGCGAACGTAAGCAAGCAACTTATCCAAACACCAGCTCTCAGTTATGAGAAGTTTGCTGCTATCAACTCAATGATAACACACCAGGACTCAATTCTGACATTATAGAACAATTTTTAGTTCTAGATTTTTCATCACATACCTTGGTCCTTCTTTGTTTCCATTTCCTTAAGGATTCCATACAAATTCCAGTCTTGCTGGCTTTCTTAATGCATGTCATTATGAACATAGATGTCTATACTCGTCAGTTCTTTTGCTTTTGGGTTTTTTTCCCCCCATTCTTTCCATGATTTTTTTCATTAGTGATCTTTTCTCATTTATAATGGAGTTATTAATTTATTAAAATCTGTATTCTTTGTATTGCTGCTTTTATTTATTAGTTTAAAAAAAAATGTTCTTCATGTTTCTAAGCATAAAACAGTGCTAATTTGACATATGCACCGAAATTCTTAGCTTTGTACTGGATTGAGCACTTTTATTTTCATGTATTTTCCATAAGGCCCAACTTTTATGTAGAGTGACTTAGTGCCTATTTTTGTTTGTATGAGGGTTTTTTTTTTTAATTCACTGCAGTCTCTATAATTAATTTTTTTTTTATATGGCAAGTGTTTTTATAATTTTTAATTTGAGCATAAACCTCTGTGATGCAATTATTCATTAAACAATTATTGATTTCATATTTTTTCCTCAGGCTGCTACACTTTTTTTAATTTGCATTGCATATTTTTTTAAAAATTCGAAACAAATTCCTTAAGGTGTGGAACATTTAGTGTGGACATTGATTTGCATATTTCCATATTTATAAACAGTATTCCATTTTGCGTGTGTTCTTCTAGACATTTGATGTTTAATGTACACATTGCCAGGTATGATTGTGTGATAATCTCATATGGAATTATTTTGTTCATTTTTTGCATAATAAGCAACTTTGAAGTTGTGTCAGATTGCTTGCATACCTTTCATTGAATGCAGTAACATTTTTTTTTGCCCTATTTATTTATTTTTTTTTTTCTTAACTTGGCAATTCTCTGGCAATTAGATGCATTATGTGGATGTCAGAAGCTAGAATAAGTGTGCAGTCCATCTGTGAAAGGAGTGGATTTGGACAATGTTAGTAACTGAGTATCTACTACTGTATTACTCTGAATATTGTGATCTCAGCTTGTCCATAAAAGAATCAAAATACAGATTGTGCTGGATATCTTTGCATTCTTGTCTCTTTTTTTCCCCATTAGCAAAGTACACAAATACACTTGGTACATGTTTTCTGTTGTCTTTATGTGTTCTTTTGCTCTCAAATAGCAACATTGATAAATAGCAAAATTGGCAGCTTTGATTAAAATTTATCACAAGCTTCCTCACTAATGTTGGGGAATACAAGAACTGTCATTTTGCTGCAGTTCTTGAACTGGGGAGAGAGTCATGATCAGTTAAAGAGATGGAGTTAAATATCTTGATGGCTAATGTACAAAGGATTAAATATATATATAAGAAAGAAACAACACACATTTGTTGGAGGCATATAAGATAACAAGAAAAACACTGACAAAAGGAAGATTATGTGTATTTAAGTATAGTTTATATATATATATATACAGGGTGTTTTTAAAGTTGCAGTGCAGTGAATATTTCTAATATTCAGTAAATGACGTAATCATCATCTACGTACCACAATTTTGTAAACCACATTTATGAACAAACCGCTGCTTCCTTTAAGGTTTTATTTACGTAAAGGACGGGCACTACGCTACTTTCACTGTCTCATTGCTTGAAGGAAATGGTGTTGACGATTGAAAACAGGGTAATTCTGGTTGAGCATGTCTTTCGTAATGGCGGTAAATATACGGATGAGGTCATTAGACAATTCGTGAGGAAATTTCCAGACTCACAAGTCCCTCACCGAAATTCTGTTACAAAATTGATCAAAAAGTTTAGTGAAACCGGTAGTGTGGTAGATGCATACCGTCTGGAAGACCTTCAATTTCACAAGACCAAATTATGGAACTCCAAGACAGAATTACAATGAGTCCAAATGCATCTTTAAACCACTTGTCTCAACAGGTGCAAATATCTAAGAGTTCTGTTCACAAGGTTTTAAGAAGTGAACTACACTATCGTCCATACAAATTAAGTGTCTCAACTCCAAGAAAGAGATTATGAATCCCGTTTAAACTACTGCATGTGGTTTCAGAATTTTATTTATGAACATGGCGCTGCCATCCTTGACGTCACTTTTTTCACTGATGAGGCCTGGTTTCATTTATCCGGTTATGTGAACAGTCAGAACAATCGGCTGTGGAGCAGTGAAAATCCCCATGAATTTCATCAAGTGCCGCTTTACGATCAAAAAGTCGGAGTGTGGTGCGCTATAAGTCGTATGCGGATAATAGGACCTATACTTTTTTAATGAAACAATAAATGCAGAACGTTACCGTACTTTAATTCTGGAACCGTTCATAGCACACCTTACAGAACGGGAAATTATGGAATCCTGGTTTCAGCAGGATGGGGCAACAGCACACACAGCCACAACAACACTCAATTATTTAGAAAGCATATTGCAAATCGCATTATTTCACGTGGAATCTGGCCTGCTCGTTCACCAGATCTAACACCCCCAGATTATTATCTGTGGGGGGCATTGAAGGGGAAAGTTTATGAAAATAATCTGCAGACAATTAATGACCTAAAGACTGAAATAGTAGACAAGATTAAACAAATATCACCAGACATTATTCTGAAGGTTTTCGCAAATATGGAAAGACGAATCACGACATGTCTTGAGGCCCGTGGTGGACATTTTCAACATATGCTTTAGGCACAACTTTATTGTGTTAATACCAACATTACCCATTATAAGCTCGCCGATAGCAGTCAAGTATATTTGAATAATACCATTTATGTTACAATTTGTGTGACGCATTAGTTAACCGCATTTCTGGTGACGTTTTTTCTTCCGAGAGTAGAAATTCACTGCACTGCAACTTTAAAAACACCCTGTGTATATATATATATATATATATATATATATATATATATATATATATATCTATCTATTGTCCTTTCGAGCCGAAGACGGCACATAGGGCAGAACCACAATCTCAAAAATAGAAACCTTGCGTGCCAAAATGGCACATATTGCAGAGATCACTGCTTCTAAAATCTATGGATATATATATATATATATATATATATATATATATATATATATATATATATATATATATATAGTGTGTGTTTATATAATACATATATTAGTGTGTTTTATGCTGCTACTTACATAACTTAAAAATCAAACCTCAAATTATGTAACATCATGACTTATTTGGAAAGTGAACATGGGTTCAACTCCAGCCTGATGTTCTTCGGTCAACTCAGTCAAGACTGGGTACCTGACTTGTTTTGTTTGGGGTAGATAATAACAGCAAGGAAAGAGTATTGGCTGACCCTTCAGATGCTATGAATTTGTCAGCATCATGAAGTACCATGCCTGCTGGCGTAGGTGATCATGTCTCTCCACAACTTTGGCACATCTTTTGACAGTTATTTATCAATTCTGTTGTTGACCTTCTGCCAAGCCATTCTTTTAAGCTGTCTGGTATCTTTTCTCTTTGCTTCCCTCTATCTCTTTGTCCCTCAATTTTCCCAGTTATCACAATATATTCCACCTGTTCCCTTCTCATTGTATGGCCAAAAAATTATGATTTTTTTTCTTCCTAATTTTGGAAATTAGCTCTCTTTTTTCTTTGGGTTCTTTCAGAACATTTTCATTACTACTCTTAGCTGTCCATGGTATTCTCAACATTTTTCTGTAAAACTACATTTCTACAGCCTCCAATAATTTTCTTGTCTGTTGTCCTTTTGTCCATGGTTTATATCTACGTTAAGACTGGCTATACATAACATTTAAGAACTCTTTTTCTTGTTTGGGTGTAAGGCAAGGTTGTGTGCAGTCACCAGATTTGTTTAATATTTATAGTGAGATTATTTTAAGATCGGTAAGGGGCATGCCTTAGAATAACAATCTAAGGTATGCCGATGATACAGTCTTAATCGCTAAGAGCGAAAATGAGTTACAAGAAATGCTAGACATAGAAAAAGAAAGCAAAAATAAAGGACTCAGCCTTAATAGCAAAAAGACAGAAGTAATGGTAAACAACAAAGAAAAAGACATCACCTCAGTGCAAAATTAAAACAAGTGGAACAATATTAAAACAGGTAAATGTATTTTAAATATCTGGGAACAATGTTAACCTCAGATGGTAGGTGTACAACAGAAGTGAGATGCAGAATGCTCAGGCAAAAGCAGCTTTTTAAAAAAATGAGGAAGATACTATGCAATCCAGTTTTGACAATAGAAACAAAAAAAAAGAGCTCTTAAATGTTATGTAGAACCAGTTTTAACATATGGATGTGAATCATGGACAATAGGACAACAGACAAGAAAGTCACTGGAGGCTGTAGAAATGTAGTTTTACAGTATATGTAAAAGATGTTGAGAATACCATGGACAGCTAAGAAGAGTAATGAAAACATTCTGAAAGAGGCCAAAGCAAAAAGGGAGCTAATTTCTGAGGCGAAGGCCAGCACCAGAGCTGGAAGTTGTGTCAGTGACCCACAGCTGATGGCTTGCGCCAGGATCGGTGAACCAGAACCACCCAGACCCTGCTCCACCACTCCGTGGTGCCTCTAAGTAACAGACTAACCTGTCTAGTCTGGCCAAGTGAGTAGAGATCGAAGAGGGAAGACAACCTGGTACTCAAAAATTACATACTGAAGTTGGATGTGTTGGGCTGAAAGGCGCAAATATCACAGTTATAATGAAAGCCACAATGCAGACACACCCTCTTACAGATGATGAAGAGGTATACTCCTTTAGTCATTGGCGAACGCAAGCAAGCAAGAGCTAATTTCCTATATTAGGAAGAAACAATCATTTTGGCCACGTAATGAGAACAGCTGGAATATATTGTAACAACTAGAACAATTGAGGGACGAAGAGATAGAGGGAACCAAAGAGAAAAGATACCAGGCAGCTTAAGAGAATGGCCGGCAGTAGGTCAACAACAGAAATGATAAATAACTGTCGTGATCGAAAGTTGTGGAGAGACATGATCACCTATGCCAGCATGCTTGGTACTTAATGATGATGATTTTCTTGTTTATATTGTCAAAAATGGATCACGCAGTATCTTCCTCATTTTTTAGAAAGCTGCCTTTCCCTGAGCTATTCTACATCGCACCTCTGTTGTACATTTACTATCTGAGGTTAATTTGCTTTCCCAGATATTTAAATTTATCTACCTGTTTTAATATTACTAATATTTATGTATAAATTTACATGGTATAGTTAAAAAATTCACTCTCCAGTAACTGTTTGGCTTGCCACTTAGTGACAGAGCCACTGTTAATGCATATCAAATCAGTGTTCTTAAGTGCATGATCAAGCTCATCATCTTCATGGAATTGTTTCTCAAATATTTACCTTGGGAATGACACTTCCCTAATTGCTTGTAAATTCGCTATGGCATTGCCATCTTGATGTTCAGAATGAATCTTGATGGCCTGAATTTGAGTCATGTCAATGAAGGCAGCTGTACATTTGCTATAGTTACAAGTAGTTTTGTGACAGTGGAGGTCATGGTAATAGTTTGGTTTGGAGACACAGACTTTTACCCACATATTTCTCTGTGATTTAATGAGTCTGCTCAGGTAGATTCAAATGGGATTTGCTCGAAGGCAGTGGTTGGAGTCTCTGTAGAGGTCATGGCTGTAAAATCATGTTTCATTTTTGTGCCACGATATATTAAATTAATGTATGAGGGAGTGAACAAGCAGACAGATTTGCTGGGTTGGCTGTTTTGGTGAATGTGCGAGCAATTAACCTGGCTTACATTCTAAATGCTTTCAAGAAGGCAGGGTTGAGTGATTCAGGTAATAATTGTGAATCTATAACATTGAATAGACTGAAAAAGACATCAAAAGGGATGGGGCCAGACGAACACTATGCAGGGAGCCAAAGAAGACTGATGAATCACAGAAGTGGTGTTGGTGTTGCTAAATGTTGACAGGAGGTGGGTATTCAAGCACTTAAATGTACAATGTGCAGTGAGGATGATCTGTTGACTAACTGATCATTTAAAATGATGGCTTGGATCATACATAACAAATTAAGATAACAGGACAACATATTTCAAACTGTTTTCACTAATTTTTAATAATGATGTACATGGCAGGCATATTTCAAAACAACCAACTTGACAAAGAAACAAATGTATTTAAATACCAAAATAAGACTGAAATGGAGACCAGAGATATTAAGGAGAAACATAAGGAAAATTAGATTCTTATTCAAAACCAGTAACTGCTAACTTGACAACATACTTGCATAAATATAATACACAGCAATGGTTTGTAAAGTCTAATAATTTGTAATATATTTCAAATGATGTTAATTTTTACATATTTTTATCCTTGATCATAGATGCAACCATCATTTTGTAGATGAAATTATCTCAAGTAATGCAAACCATGTTGTAAAGTGCAAAACTGTAATCACCATATTTTTAGGCCAAAACGCAAAGTAATTACAACCATATTTACTCAAATGAAATGTCATTACAACCATGTTTTTACATCAAGGTCTATACAAATACAGCCATGTTTTAGGCCAAACGACAGGCAATTACAACCATGTTTAAGTTCAAATTACAGATAATAAAAGACAACATATTTTTGGGCGAGGTCTAGGTACATTTTAACCATACATTTATTTAACAAGTGTAGACCAACGCTGTTCTATTTTGTTGAGGGACGCAAGATTACAAGATTTATTTAAAAGCATGCACAACATATTATCAATCTCTTTTCCATCACAGATGGAAGCAGTTATTACTATATGTTGTTTATTGCTAAAAATTCAGCAAATATCAAAACAGATTGATCACATCTCTTTTACCTAAATGGCATCAAATAAAAGTCACTTCAAATACATTTTGTCATGACTTTTTAACCCTTTACGGTCCAGATGACCCAAAAGCGCTTACTCCTTTTTTATTCACTTGAAATAATTTTTTGAAAAAAAAAAAGGACATATAAGTTATTATTGATCACGCAGACTGTGACACTATCCATTTTTGTCTAATCTTATACATTACATAACTGTTTGTCAATAATTTACTTGTTTTGATCATTTGCTGATTTTAGAATTATAATTTATTGATTAAAAGTTGTAACTTAAATGGGAAATGTAATATTTCACACCAGACAGTGTCATATTAATTCATTTTTGAACTGGTAATGCTCATAAGCAACAATGAAATAAAATATCACTAACGCAAGCATTAATTAAGCTAAAAAAATGAATTTTCTTTCTTGGTGTCACAAAATGGAACCATTTCCATAAAATATCCATTTTAAGAATGATGGGACACGTAGTAGACTCAGTTCATCAGCATTCATAAATTCTGCAAAATTTTTAGGATTAAAACTTACAATCCATATAATGGTTAAAACAGTTGTGAGTAGGTTAATAAAATATGCATGCTCTTTTCAAACCTGGCTTCACTTTAATGATCACTTTATTATAATTTGTCTGGATAGAATTTTTGTACAAAATATGTTCAGATATGGTCATAGACTCTCTGGTTATTTACAGTAGAAATCTGAGAAATGGTCTAGGCTGTAAGGGGTTAAAATGAAACATGCTGAATCCATGAGTGGCTGAACTTGATGAAAGTTAGTGACTCCACATACAAAATAGGGAAACATCTATACCAAATACATTAGACTAAGATCTACATGAAATTGAAAGTAACCATTATATGCAGAGGTACAATTAGCATGCCAGGTAAGTTGTTAAAACATCACTTTGTTAACAAACAAGTTATATCATAGGTTATCACACAATTCAGATCAATATCTTGCCAATGATGTTGATACATTACTGTCTGTGAATGAGAGATAATCAAGCATTTCCAGCCTTGTCTGGGCAGAATATATCAAGTGCAGGATTATGTTATTATGAATATGTTGACATTGCACTGCCATCCCAATTCATGTGCAAGACAAAACAATGGACGTTAGTGCCCATGACACTGCCAGCACAGATAACAGTTAAATGAAGTCTGGATATAACAGGGCCATGTGTTAGTTTCATTCAGTTGTTATAAAATCAAGACTGAAAGAAGAAATAAAACTGAAGATGATAATGAATATCAACTACAATACAACACGTCCATTTTATTTAATTTCATACCAATATGACGTCACATGAGAATAATGCATGTTTTCAATTAAATCATAAATGATGACTTGCTATATGTGTGTTTTCATGCAATGAGTAAAGAGTGATTATTTGCCCTGCATTGTTCCTAAAGTATTCACATTTTGTCCTTTTGAAGACAGCATATTGATTCAGCTGCTGCTCTTCCTTGTTAAAAATTAAGTGTGAAAAAAAGATTATTTTAATGCCACAAAGTTGATGCCAGCAGCTAGTTCTTAGGTGATGAACCAGGTTGCAGTGACTTACTTGAATTCCAGGAAAGTTGGAGTTGTCCATCCTGATGTACTGCAATTTTAGATCTACTATACCAGCAGACCCAGCCACTTAGAGGACTACAGTGATCCGTACCTTATTAGCAAGAGACTGTTACCAGAGAGACCAACATGGTGGTTTGAGCAGCAGTACTTTGTTGACCGTGCCATGGTCATTACATGTTGCTTAGTTTGAGCTACATACAGTGTGCAAAGTAAAGGTTCTTTCCCCTGCCTTGCTAGGGGAATATGTTAATGGTGACCATATTTTTCCATGACCATTCCACATTTTTGGGTGGTGTAATCGGTGTCATGCCAGGCCACCTTACTTCCAAGAAAAATCTTTTGTGCCCAGTTTTAGAGACTAGGTGAACCTCAGAGCCTTGTCAGTCTTGATTAAAAAAAAAACCAGCCACTTCTGAGAAAACAGTGTTGCAAAGAGTGAATATTTAATGTCTGTACCAGTTAGCAATTCATACATTTTGTGTATATTCGCAAAAGTGGTAGAGATGTTATCAGTGACAGTAAATAGACAAAATGTTCTGAATTTCAAATTAACATCATTCATTTTATGCTGCTAAAAGAGGCTAGCTTTTTGAGTGGATAACCCTTACTGGTGAGAAAATGGGTTTGCTGCACACTTTCCTCACTATTGATGGCAGCATATCAATTTATAAACTCATCATGAATGTGAATCAGCTATGGTATATATGTATATTAACATAATAATTAACATAGGCTACAAAGGTCAACTCTGGAGCCTGAGTGGTTAGTGTGCTCGCATCCTAACCAGAGAGGTATGGGTTCAATCCTGAGCAGCGGCTGATTTTTTTTGGGACTGACAAGGCTCCTTGGTTCACCCAGCCTTTAAAAATAGGTACCAGAGATTTTTCTGGAAAGTAAAGGTGGCTTGGTGTGATATCGACCACATAACCCAAAATGTAGTCACTAACACCATATTCCACATACGTCTAGCAAGGCGTGGAGGGAACCTTTACTTTTTTTTTTACAAAGGCCAACTGCAGTAGTGATTCTAAGTTTTTAATTTGGTTACAAAATGGAAGGTCAATAATTAACTTATTTTGTTATAACAAAACTAAATTCCTTTCTGCATTCACTTCCATCTTAAAAGTTTAATAAATAAACTATATTTACAACACTTTACTGATTGATTTACTGGTTTTACTTAACATATCTTCATCAAGTCATTAAAAGTGTCAAATTCAAAATTGTTTTTCAAAAGTTGAAAACTGTCAACAGTGAAAATTTTGAGAATTACAAATCAAGCAGCTGTTAACTGCTGACTACTAACTTTATTTGGAACAGTCTCAAAAAGTGGGCAGATGCACTGAAGCAAAGCTTTTAATACTGATCTTTGCTATAAATCCTGTAGTATCAAGTTAGGAAGGCATGAATCATCCAGTGAAAACAGAAAAAGGGGCAAAAGAAATAGAAAAAGGCAGCAGTATTATATGGTTTGCAGTATTAAGTACTGAGAAGACAGACTTTTCTATAAGAAATTGATTGTCAATGTCACAAAGCAGGATCTGTAATGAAGACAATTGAAGGGAACAAAGAAATCATTTTGTAGAATAGAAGTCAACAGACATCTAAAGCCATACCGTAGGATCTACCTCAGTGACAGCTAAGAAAATGGTACCACAAATTGCTGGTAAACCATCACTATCTGAATTCAAACATAGGAAGAAGCTGAACATATTAGTGTTTTGGTTCACTCTGTGCCATATTGATTCACAGTCACAACTTCCTGTCAGTTTCTAAACCTAGGACACAGAAACATTTCTTTCCGCTTGAACTGCATTTTTGTTTTCATGACCGTGTAAAATAATGACATATTTGTTATTAAAATATTAATATTTTTGTAAATAGTGAAAAATATCATGCAGATAAGAAACTAATTTATTATTTTTGTTATACATTGCAGCACTTAACTATAAATTTACTGCATTCTTAATTAAAAATTATTATCTTAAGGATTTTATTTATAATTATGATATATTATGTTTTTATATTACTGTATTTAACAACCACTACTTATAGAAGTGAAACTTGGAAATCAATGAAAGAAATAGAAAATAAACTGGATGCATTTGAAAACAAATGTCTCAGGAAAATAATAAAAAAAAAGAGATTACAATACATCCAATAATATCTATAATCAAGAAAAGAAGTGGGCACATTAGCCAACTGAGAAAAAAATAACTAGAGAATAACAATGCAAGCCCTGAAATTGGAAATAACAAGAAAAAGATAAGGAGGCCGACCTCAAGAGACACTATGAAGAACAATGACAAGAGAGGCAAAGATAGCTGGCTTCAACTTCCATTGAGACTGAAGAGCAACTTATGGCAAGGTATACTGTGAGCCCTGAGTTAGTCCAACAGCACTGGAAGAATGTTAGATATAAACCAATGCCATAAACAACTTTGGTTTGTTCAGGTTGTCTGCATTTAAATGTCAGTTTTTTCTACTAATTTGAATAGTTATTTATTTCTTTGAGCATCAGACTACTTGATATCACACAAGACCAACGATTTAAATGAATTAATAACTTTACGTGGACTCCAGATGATACAATAAAACAAGACCAAATGAAACTCTAAAGAAGAACAATTAGAGAAAGCTCTAGTATAACTTTAAGAACAAAACAAGACCTACAACACCTAGCAGTAAATCATCAGAGGTGGGGAACCATATCTACCCTTTATGCCATCTTTGGCCCAAGGGGAACTAACTAATCCACTTTAAAGCATAAACATCATCAATTTAACCCTGTTTTAAAACCCTTGCAGGAGTCTGAGGTCACCTCCACAGATGGTGTCTTGACAGAAAGTATCAATTTGTAACAATCAGTATCCTTATGGCTAACTCCTCTTAATTACCTGTTATATTGCTCCTATTTCTCTCCTCGCAAGAATCAGGTAAGAAATCAATTTTAATGCCAAACTAAGCCAACAGTGCAAACACTATTTGGCCTACAGCTTAAATTTGTTACCTTTCTTGTGTGTCATGCACTACAGATACAATCACTACTTCATCAAAATCTGGATACAATGAACCCAGATCTTGAGGCCAAAAATAAAAATATAAGATTTAATCAATGTTTGGCTTACTGAAATATCCTTGATGAATAATTTCACATCAGAAAAAAAAAAGTAGTGACCTAATCTGGATTGGTTAAGAGGTCTACTAAACTATAAAAAGTGTGTTTTAGTTCTGTTAAAAGACAATGACTTCAATATCAATATAATGACGGCAGCTTTCATTCTCATGTGGACACAGTGGACTAAAAGAGGAAGGACAGTTAGTAATGATGCAGTACCACTCTTCTGTTACACACATCACAACACTTTCTGGTTTCAAAGTACATTACAAGTGCAGGCAAAAACACACCCACACAAATGTTGATAAATGAGGAGACCATGTACATGTTTTGTTTCAAACCTTTATTTATGACTTAAATATCTGCTTTATTTAAGCTCCTACAAAAGAACCATTCAAAATGCATTTACAATCTAAATCAAGCAACAATGAGCTGGGGTAAGGGGCTGGGTGGGAAAAGAAAGAACACCAAAGTTGTATTATGTCATTAAACAAATATGTTCACTTCAAAGACAACAGTCCTACTGTATATACATCAAACTTAGGGACTGGGAAGTGCAGACTATGAAGTCTGCTAACAGTTCTGCAATTAGTTTGGGAAATATTTATTTATTTCATTCAAACAATATCACTCAAAAACACTTGAAGCTTAATACAAGCCAAAAACCTGAGCTTCGGCAAAAGTGGATGAGACACCTGCCATAATAGCCAAATATAAAGAAATATTTGTAAGGTTTGCAAACATATGCTCTTGAGCAGAGGAGAGAGAGAGAGAAATTATACAACAGTCTCATCTCAACAGACTAATCAACACCAAACTCAAACAATCATTGTAAACAAACCAGACAATATCAATGTTCAAAACATGCCACAAACTGACTAATGTAAACAAAACCGTTTCATCTGAGAGAAAAACACCCTCACTAGGAAACACTGAAAGACAAATAACAATTATACTAAACACTATGAAAAATAGTGAAGAAAAAAAAAATCAATTTTGTGTTATGCTGTTGCTATAGTGCATTCACAAATGTTTGTCATTGTTTAATGATTGATCAGTGATGTAAATATTTTAAAATATACATACCTATATCATCGCCAACCCTGTGTTACAATTTTTATCCCTCTTGTCAGGTAATTAGGAAATATTTTTTCTTCTTTTTTTTTTCAAATATAGAAATATATCGTAATCTTCGCTTAGTAATTATTTATGAGTTTTACAGACCATATTGTAAGTAGCAACCACCCAGCCATTCAAAATGCACATTTCATGTTTCTTTTTAAGAAAATCCTGAATGAACTTGCACATAACGAACATTAATTTTTTAGACATGATTACTGAAATCTTTAATGCATTTTAGTCAACACTTTAGTTTTATCATGTATCTTTTTTAATGCTCTTAAATTTATTTTTAAATACTCGTATTCACTAGTTACTGGTTGGTTTTTTTCCAGATTACGATAGTGCAGGTCTGTGTTTTTGCTGCTTAGTGAACTGCTTAGATGTGCTGGAAATTTATGTTCATTTTGTGCAAGTTCATTCAAGATTTTCTTAAATAAACCTGAAATGCACATTTTGAAAAGCCAGGTAGTCGCTACCACAATATGGTCTATAAAACACATAAATAGCAGCCATGCACGGATTATTATATATTTCTATAAATCGAAGAAGAAAAATATCTTTTCTAAAAACCTGAGGAGGTAAAAAAATTGTGAGGAGGTAAAAAAATTGTGACATAAGGTTGACGATAATATCAATATTTATTATCAACAACCTTTACTTCACCAAAGCTGAGTTATCAATTTTTTAACAAAGGCAAACATTTGTGAACGCTCTATAAATAAGAGTGTTAATGTAAGTACTAAGATACTTTATAACATATTTTGAGGACTGAGTGATCTAGAGGTAAGACATCCACCTTCAGACAAGAATGTCCCGGGTTCGAGCAGTGGGAATTTTTTTCTTTGAATCCGTGGTTTCAATCTCCCCCTCCCCCTGGTGTCTGGGTAGTGAGATCTGATTTCTAGACCTCTCAAGAAACAGTGAAAAACAGGATGTCCCATGAGCACCCTGCACATGTCAAAGAATGTTTGGCAGTTAAAAGTATAAAAGAGTAGCCCAAAAATGGCCACTGCCTGGGTAAAAATTATTCATTAAAAATGTACCCATGCCTAAGATGGATATGTCAGGGCACAAATATAGTGGCTTGCAGTAAATGAGTGACACAACATATCCACACCCACTTAATGGGCGAATGTTAAGAAGACGAGATATAACATCTTTGAACTAAGCAGCAAAAACACAAACCTGCGTAATCCTGAAAACAGACAACAAGGAACTAGTGAATACAAGTAGTTTATAAATTTAAAAGAAAAAAAAAAAGACATGACAAAACAAAAGCATTAACTGAAGATACATAAAAGATTTCAGTAATACAAATTTATGTACCTCCAAGGAAGGAGCTTTTAGTGCAGTTATGTATGAAAAGCAAATCAAATAATCAAACATTATGTTTAAGTGTTTATGTATGGCATATACAGGAGTATCCAGAAATGTTATGCTTAGTCCAGCCAGCAACATACTGATCAAGATTACTAGTTAACATGGTCAATAGAACTTTGTAACAGACAATCAGTCTTCTTTGTTCCTCCAGCTGGTAGTTAAACATACAGTTCAATAGCATACAAACCTCACAAGTCCTCTCAGGCAGTCCTAAAAAATCTCTTAATTTCTGCTCCCTTAATTTTCCAAACACATACACAAACAGACATACTGTGTTTGTATACCTAGTAGTTGTATGTTTTCCAATTCACAAAGTTTCATGGATGCTCAGTAATTCTGTTACAAAATAGTTGTTTATCCAAGCTAAATTGGATACAGAGCAAAAATTAATGTTTAAGACATGTTGGTGTCATGTGCTTCTTCGGTTTTTCTACAAAATAGTCACACATCAACTTTTCTCTGGCAACACATTCCATTCCAACAAATCTGGAAAAATAAAATGAAAAACAATGCAAACAAGGAAACAAAAAATATATTCAACACAACCATAAGGTAACAAAAAATGTATTAAAAAAAACCAGATGAGTTGTCGCATGAACGGGCTTACATTCAAATATAATTATCTATTGACCTTTCGAGCCGTAACCGGCCCATAGGGCGTAGACCAAGATACACCTTCTCCTATATGTTTGTTCTAGCAGTTTTTTTTTAAAGATATTTTATCAAATCTCGCCATCTGTCTCTGTTCTGTGCAAGCAGTTCTATCTCATTGAGGGAGCCGATTCCTGCTGCTCTTGCCTCTCTCATCAATGTTCTTCTCAGTGTCTCCCTGGGTCTTCCTCTTTTTCTTTTACCTGTTGTTTCCCATATGAGGGCTTGCTTTGCTATTCGATTATTATCTCTTCTCATCACATGTCCAACAAACATATATAATTATTCCCCTTTGATAATCATTCAATAGGGGTTTGTATATACTAGTATTATGTAGTTTGTACAAACATTCACAGTGGAGTAAGAGAAAGCAGTCTGCTTTCAAACATCTGTACTAGACATAACAAATTCAACTAAGTACTAATGTGACGTGACTGGGAGGAGTGCTGCCAAACCAAAGATGATAAATATTACACACAGTCAAGAACTAGCAGTGAGTACATCCTACAGAAATGAAAGTGTCTACATACAAATGTAATCAAATAAATGAGAAAACACAAATTGATATAAATTAGACATGCTTTCTATAGACAAAAAAGTTACAGGTACAAATAGAGTTTCCATAGAGAAATCACTTGTCAAACTATTCAATGTGATGATTAGATTACCTCTTTGCAGCATGCCCTAGTAAGTCTTTGATCATTCATTCTTCTTCTGCATCCAACTTTCTATGCTCAAAGCAAGTTACCTTAATGAGTGACTTTTTCAGCAGAAGGTTGTCATACATAATTAATTGTTTTATTTTCTATGTTTTTCTACTGTTTGGGATCTCATATCTTTTAATAGTTCACAATTTTATAAGATGTGTTCTAGAATTTCAAGAACTACCATGAATTTGGAGGTTAGTTTCAACTTACAATGATGTGGATTGAGATCTGCTATGATTTTGTTTTCAGTCTGAAAATGATAGGCTGTTATCAATTGTTCAATTTTACAGTGGGAGGTGAGCCTTAGGACTTGTCCCATTTGTTCTTAATTTCCATGTGTTTTTTTTACCCCATTAATTAGTATTTTGGTTTTTTTTAGGAACATTTAGTGTCAGAAATATTCCGTTTTGGTGTCTTGTTTTGCTAATCTTGTTTTGCCTACAGTGCACAGGAAAATTAATGAGCTTCCCTGTTTGTTGCATTTCTTTTATTCCAAAACAGCACATTCTCCAAAACATTTGACACAATAAATTGACAAAAGATTAAAACATAGTAAAAATAATACATTAATTGCTCACAAGTGTTTTTTGAATGTTTTTTTTTTCAAAATGAAAAACAAAAAGCAAATTTCCAATATAATAAAATAGAACATTAATTTCTGATCCACTGAATATAAAAATGTGGACCTATAAGAACATGGTTCCAAATGCAACGACCAATACGCTAATCATTTATGTGCCCAACTTGACCAAACAAAATGGAACAGAAGAGCCTTCAAACATGTGGTTTTATCTTTTGAGGTCGGGGAGGAAAGTAATAATGAAATAGTTTCTGATAGTCTGTAAAATAATTGACAATAATAGTTTGTTGTGCAACTCTCACAGGTTTACACAAATCTGGGTGTATAAACCATTTTAAAGAGTGGAGATTTTTTTTTTTTAATAGCATTTAACTAGATTTGAAATAAAAATTAAATTTGTGTTTATTACATTTTTTGTGTGTGCACTGATTTTCTAAATGGATTATAAAGTAATTTAAACAGATAGTGATCGATGTTTCACAGCTTCAAACATGAAATAGTCCCTTGAGAAATATGTTGTCAAGTAACAACTTTAACAGTTACAGTCCTAGATGCTTAAATTCAACAGTAAAAGGTTATGGTCACACTGAAACCTTTATTATACCCAGTATTTTATTCTTTTATGAAGCCATAATGGTGAAGTTGTTAGTGCACTTATCAACTGACCACAAAGTCATAGTTCTAGATTAATATGGTTTTAGGGTTCACCCAGTCTTTCAAAATGGCACCAACATTTTATCTGGGAAGGTGCACCATGCTGATGGTTATAGAACAGTATGCTCACTTTCCCCTTACCTCACGTATGATGAGTGCAGCACCATGCTGATGGTTATAGAACAGTATGCTCACTTTCCCCTTCCCTTATCTCACGTATGATGCAGTGATGGAAACTCTTTAATTTACTTTATTGATTCCTTCAGTAATTACAAAAGGGAAACTACTGGGTGCATAATAAAGCTGACAAATCAGTTAATGACCAAGAAACACAAACATATCAAGAGCTGCAATAAAACTAACTTGTTGAATGGAACCATGCAAGAAAGGAATGCATCAAAGAGTAATTGTTAGAACTATGGAAAAAAACCAACACACGGAAAAACTAACTATTAGTCAGAACAATGAAGAGAAAGAAATAAAAATGTTTATATAATGTGACCAGAAATTAAAGTAGAAAATAGTGATATTAGATTTTCTAGATTCTAAGAAAAACTCTCAGTGATCAAAATACAAAAGAAAGAAACTTGAAAAAAAAACTTCTCAAATATTTGAGATCTGTAGCAGACAATTGTATCAGAATTACACAGATGTATTCAAGTAAGAAATTAAAGCCAAGCACATCATTTAACAAGTCAACGATGGGAAAACTAATGCTTATTGCTACTGAAGGAAGACCAGAAGGCAGAACTATATTTAGCAACTCAACAAGTTGTATAAAAAAAGCTACAAAATGCCATATTCACCATAAAAAGCATGTAAAAAAAAAAACCAAACAAATAGATCAGTTTATGAAAATGAAAGTTATGAACAAATAAAAACCACAACACAAAAATCTTTGTTACAACAGGTGCAAAAAGTTCAAAACTGGACACAAACATGTGGAAAAACTTCACACATCCTTCAACAAGACTGTTTCTGGTACAATGCACTGAGAGATAGTGGCTGGGCACCAAGGGACCATACTAAAGAACAAAACCCTATAGCCCATTACAGGAGATGTTAAGGACAACAATTAGAAAAAATAACTTTGCAGACACCAAAAATCTTAGCTAATAGAAGAAGGGGAGAGAAAAACACGCCCAAAGGACACAAAATTAGAATATCAACAGAAGCAATACGAGTTTGTAGTAGATGAGGAGAAATCCTGAAAGCTGACCACAAGCCAAGACACTTTCTAAACAAAAATAAGAAATAACAGGACTTTGATGTCAACCCATGTGGTTTAACAGTCTGTAAGTAGTTCAAGCATGGTGTGTTCTATAGCAAAATGTCATTACTATGAGCAACAACCAATGAGAGCATCAAGCACTAATCTTGCAAATTAATATTTTAAAAAAAAAATAAATAAATAAATTGTCACAATCCTTTTTCATGTTGGTAAATGAATTAACAGAATATATGGGGAGGAAAAATAGTCAAAATTAAATTAAAAATTAAAGAGAAAAGAAAATGTCCGCATAAATACAAACTATACACAAATCAAAATCCCAATTCTGTAAAACAAAACACACAAGTACAACCTGTTTCCAGTGCACACAAACACAAGAGAGAAATACAAGCAATATATATGCTCACTTTGCAAATAGCTCACAATTAAGTTATAACAAACAGACTCAAACTGGACCACCTCTTACACAGTCAAAATAATCAAGCACACTAGCTCCAAAATCATGAACAAAAGACACCTGAACTTTAATATTCAATCTCCCAACAACTCTCTTTCCCTAGAATACCACAGACTTATTACTTGTGTATTTTATTGCCATACTACTGTGGCATGAATTATATAGTAATACTAATTGAATCTTTTGATATTATATACAAAATCACCCTAATATGAAGTTAAAATCCGAAGTTGATGCAAGAGTTAAATACTTCCACTGTTTCATGTTCTCACATTCCCATGCATATGTAACAAACAAAACATGGATATTCTGAAAATGTTGCAAGCTTATCTGCAAGCAAATGCAGCAGTTATAAAAACAGCCATCACTAACATTCTTGGGCAACACATATTGGGCAGACGTTAGTTAATGTTTTTGGCACATGGGGTCACTACAAGAAGCAGATGTGGATGTATCATTTCACACTCAAATGTGATTTATATATTCCAGTGACCTCAAATCCCAAAACTTACTCGTCAGTCTAGTGGATAAAAATAAAACTGTAAAAACCATAAATTGTAACAAAAAAGGGTAACAAAAAAAAAAAATACTTTATCATCACTATTTATACTTAATTCATGATATGATAAAATAAATATCTAATTGGCTCTTCATGCCTTTCAATCCTTTATGACACATATAATGACCAAAGATGTTAAGATTTCTTTGTTTTCTTGCTATTCACTTCCAATCGGTCTAGTTTCTTCCACAACTCTTCTCGGTCTTTTTCTTTCTTCTTCTCTCTGGGGGAAAAAAAAATATTACTTAAATTTAAGCAAAGCAGCATATGTAAGTACACAATAAGAAAATGGTTACATACAATGCAAGATGGAGGAATGTAAATATCAATCTCTTAATTTGTTGTACAGTCTGTGCAGTCAAAGTAATATAAATCAGCAATTTTACTTGATAGCATGTTCATGAATCAAGAACAACATGAATATAAGAACTTTAACATGCACGCATGCACACACACATAAATGACAACAGGAAAGTATAAACAGAGCTTAATTATAACTGTTTTAAAGTACAGAAAAAGTACCAGATTTAAATATTTTGGAACAACTCTTTTCAGCTATGAGATAATGGACAGAAATTGACATCTGATGTCAAACCAAACACAAAAACATAGCAACTCTCTAACAAGACAAAACGGTGCCACTCATTCATTGATTAGAACCTCTTATATAAAGTGGAGCCTGGGTGGTCTAGAGGTAAGACATTCTGCACAAGAAGATCCTGGGATCGATTTCAACCACAGGGAGAAATTAATTTCCTTATTTTAAAAATCAAATCTGTGGTTTTACTCTCCTTTGGTCTCTGGGTAGTGAGATCTGACAGGCTCATATGCATTCAGCGCACATTGAAGAGCCATTGGCAGTTACAAATAAAAAAAAGAGTTGGCCAAAAGTGTCCACTGTCCGGGGAAAAATTAATAAGGTAAAAAATCTACCCAAAAATGTTAAATTTCTGAACAATAAAAATGTGACAGTACATCTAAAGTCAACGAATATATGCCTGTATGGTGGGGGACACCTGAGCACATGGGGCTACCGTTGTGAAAAATAGGAAAAAATTATATTCACACAAAATTCAGTCCCCCGGGTCTTCACTAGAGATATAAAGCTGGCACTCAAATTTTTATCAAGTTTTTTTTTTAATGCCACCTTCTGCTACCTGTGCCAAATATAGTTATTCTAGAGAAGTCAAAAACAGAAGTTAGTCAACACAGAAATGTAAAATGAGATGTTTGTGTAATACAGCTGGATTGATTTAAGAGTCACATTCATAAATAAGACTACAAGAGGAAGAGTTGATGTATGAGTTGTATGTCACCTGTCATTAACTACATAAATGAAATGGTTTTCTCAATAAAGGTTTGTCAGGGGAATTTTCCTTCTTCCATTTTGAACCTCAAACTTCTAGTCTCTTCTTTTTAACATATGAAAAGCAAAAGTTCCCTCCACAAAAAGTAAAGCAACAAGTAAAGGTTCCCTCCACATCTTGCTAGGTGTATGGGGAATATGGTGTTGGTGACCAAATTTTTTCTATGACCATGGCACATCTTTGAGTGATATAGTTGGAATCATGCCAGGCCACCTTTACTTCCCAGGAAAAACCTCTGGTACCCATTTTTAGAGGGTGAACTCTGTAGTCTTGTCAGTCTTTAAAAAATCTGCTACTTTTAGGGAGCGAACCTAGACCCTTCTGATCATAAAACAAGCACATTAACCACTCAGCCACCAAGGTTTCTCTTAACATAAAGCTTGACAGAAATTCTTGGTTTCTTTTCTTACACTTTCATTTAGTGTAAAACCTCTCCAATTTATGTCTAAGAACCTTCAAAGGTAATTACTTTCTAAAAGCAATTAGCCTCTTTTTAAGAACTTGAGTGGATCTCTATACATCTAAATGTTAACATTGGTATCACACAAAAGTTGAATGTCTGGGTTTCATGTACTTATTAAGTGTTTTAGACATCTAAATACTGTTATGTTTGTTAAAGGTATTTTATGCCAATACAACATGAGGCATAATTTCAGTTGTGTTTCACCATTATTCCAGAGACATGACAATTGATTCATGGGTGGCTTGTTATGTGGACAATTGTTTATTGAGTTTATATTTTATTTTATATATTTTTTTTATCATTGGTTGAGTTTTGCTGTTTTCTGTGTTGACTTGATGGCTTATTTGTTCTGTAAAGTGGGGGAATTTATTTATTTAATCTTGAGCATCTGAATGTACTGAGCTCAAGATAAGCACACCCCCATCTGTGAAATCAAAGTTTTCTAAGATTTTATTGTTTGTCAGTGTCTAACTGCTAGTCACCTCTGTGTATATTCACATAACCCAGTCAACTGATATAATGAAAAACACTTGTGACACATATTATTAGCACATTATATTCTAGATCAAATATAATTAATAAAGCCAAGAGAAAACGCTACACTAGTTTAAAGTGCAAAGTAAAATTTTCACTATAATCCTATACATTTTGCAGGGTTTGTATATGAATGACTTTGGATGCTACATTGCTCTTATTGAAATTTTCTGGAAGTGGATCCAATTTGTGACACCACACAAAATGTGAATTTCCTAGGTTATTTAAATTTACTGTTAGTGAAAAATGTTTATCAGAAAAAAACATCTCAAAGATAGTGTAATTTGATATTTTTTGGTGTGGTATTTATATTTCTGAAATGAGCGAGTAAGACTTACTTTTGTCTTTCAGACTTGTAATTGGCAGTTAGCTCATCAAACAGTTTACTGTTCATCTCCATGAAAGTCTTGAGGACATTATACACCAGTGCAACAATGGTCTGATTCCAGTGCTCCTTAGAGATGCGATACAGGGCAGGAAACATAATCGGGAGCACTACGTTGGAGTTCTCCTCAATCAAATTCATAATGTACTCATTATTCCAGAAGTATAATGCACGCTCTGCAACCTTAAGTATAAAAGATACATCAAAATTAGGTGTACTTCATGGTATCAGCTAGAGTGATATGCTAATGTCAGGATATGACCACATAGCTATGATTAGTCACATTAAGACCAGTTATGTATAGATTTTGAAGCAATTATAAATGTGGTGGAAGGATGGTAGAAATGTCATGATATCATTTTTGTACTTTCTTCTTTTCAACTCACTCGACAACTGTTTACCTTTATTGTCAGCCCCTTAAAGGACATTAGATGGGTATAAATGTGTTTGTGATATTTACAACAGGCTGATTTTATGCAACTTTTTGCCTTATACATCAGCAAGGTTCTGGTTCCACATTAGGTGGGTTGATTTTCATATCTTCAATTCCCATTCAATATTTTAAATGAAACAAACTATATTCTTTTTTAATGCAGGACTTTTTTTTTTTAATGGTAATACAAATATAAGTACATCAGAGCATTAGAGGATGGGTTTATTACAAATTTTATGTTTTATGAGATGGGATGACAGAGTAAACTTCATTTAAAAAAAAAAAACACCACTTTAAAAAATCATTTTAAAAAACCACTTTATTACTGTAATTAATGATTCAGTGGCATCCCTCGTGGGAATCAAAGTTGAAGGGTTAATTTCGTGACTCCATATAATAACCAAACTAATAACACCTATAGGGGGCCAAAGATGGCCACTTACCGGGCAAAATGGTTATGGGAAAAAAGAATGATATTTACACAAACTTCAGTCACTCAGGACTTTGAGCAAAGTTTAAAAATATGAAACTTATAGGTATTGAACCTTTACTAAGTTTTAAAAAGACAAACGATCCCTTCCCTAACACTAACTTCTACAATATAAAAAAAATCATGCATCATAAATTTATTGGCTTGCTCAGTATGTAGCAAGATGAAAACCATGGAAAACCACTGCATGAACTTACCATGCAGTAGCAGGGAGGCTTGTTTGTTCCCTTGATCCGCAAGAATTAAATGGTCTATAAAAAAAAAAAGTAAAGTATCCCGTCACGCCTAGTGGCATATAAGGAATATGGTGTTAGTGACCATAATTTTTAGAAACCTTCGTCACATGATTTTGAGATAATGTGGTTGGTTTTACGCCCGTGCTGCTTTACTTTCCCAGAAAAAATCCAGTACTCATTTAAGACTGGGTGAACCCGGAAGCCGTTGGTCAGGATCAAACTTGACCTCTTGTCCTTTGTAGTCCAGTTCACTAACCACTGAGCTATTGCGGCTCCCATTGTGAATACTAGCTGTGTGAATAATACAGAGCAACTGAGAACAAGATCAGCTGCATGTGTAACTAGCTATGGCGGCCATCAACATTTATCATTTGCACCTACCATTAAGGGCAGATGAGCATATATGCCATGATTTGGATAAAAAAAAAAAAGGTCAGAGACTACAAGAAATTTAAAGTTACACTACTGTTGAAATAGTGGCATCTTGAAGGCTAGCTGACTACTGTAAATAATGGAAAAAAGAAAAATCAGATACAAATTTCTGATAACATTTGATGTACAGGCAACTTGAAACTGTGCAGCATTTCTCACTTTCAGATATAATGGAGGAGATTGGTGGGATAATTGAGAAATGTAGCAATCAGAGAAATAAAACAATGCGCTTTGAGTACCAAAATTTTCTCACCTGAAAGTGTGGACTTGAAACACATTTAGCAATCTGACGAAACAAATCCTCCTGAATTCGCTGAAACTGAGCAGGTTCAATCACATCTAAGATCTCTTCAATTTCACCCAAGAACATAACCTGAAATAAATATCACACACTCACAGATAGGTAATAAAATAACTCTAAGGAAAGTATAACTTATTGTAAGAATACATTTTCACACTTGTATGATACTACATGCTAGACTGTCTTTACAGCTAAGAATGCACATTTGGAATTATAATGCACTAATTCACTGGTTCTCAAAGCAAACCATATGAGCTTAAAGAAAAGTGACTATAAATAGAATCATTTATCTCAAATATTGTTTGATTTCAAAGCAATATCTTCTATTTCCACAAGACAGAGGTAAACAAAACACAAAGCTATGTTCAGACAAAGGCTGACAACCTTAACGATATACAGTATATTAGACTAGGGCTGGGAAGCCTTGAGGTAAGAAGTTAGCCACTGGACAAGAAGGTCCTGATTTTGATTTAGATAGTAGGAATTTTTCACTTTGAATCCATGTTTCCTCACAGCTTTAACCTGCCTTTTTCTCTATATAGCTTTGCATTCCAATGTCTAGCCTTCTCAGAAAAAGGAGAATAACAGGAAGTCCCATGTGCACTCGTGCAGATTGAAGAACCCTTGGCAGATAAAAGTCGTAAAGAGTAGGCCAAAATTAGCCGCTACCTGGGCAAAAATTGTTAAGCAAATTTATCCATGCCAAAGTTGAATGTATCAAGCCTAAAGGTGGAAACATCACATCTATGCCATAAACTAGTGACACAACACATTCGTGCTCACTTATTGGGGGAACACTAGATGGAGTGAAGAATAAGACTAGAGCCAACCTGGTTTTTATTTTAAATATTAAATAAAAATCAAACAATATAATTCTTATTTACAAAAATTATCACATTAGAAAAAATTCACCCTAGATGATTTCAACAAAACTAAGGAAGGTATTCTGCCTAAAATATATTTAACATTACCTTTCTTCTTCATGATGAATGTATTCTAGACAATATGGTATCAAATTACCTCTTTCTGACTGCAAGTTTTAGGCCAGAACTTCAGTAAACCTTTTATCACCTGCAGAGATAGCAAAATAAAATATATTTCTAATTCACTTTGAAAATAAAAAAACACAGTAATGTAATGACAACACATCTTGAAGCAGCTTTATTTTTTAATAGCATCATCATAAGGTATGAGAAAGCAGTAAATTGTACATAATTTTTTTTCTTTCAAAAAAGTATGCCATACATTCAAATTGAATGAGAAAAAGAGCTTTTGTGAAATTCCACGTATTTTTCTTCCTAAAATTAATCTACACATAAAATTTAACTAAAATAAAATGTATGCAGAATTGCAAAGACAGCTCTTCTTATATGGGGTGCTATCAAAATGTATCAGATCTCTGACTCCTGCGCAGGAATGGAAAACAATACAGTGTTTTGCCACAAGATGGTTCTAAATGAATGTTTTAAGAGTCAATATGCTAAGCGACACCTTTGTGGCTTCATGTGTACAACATAGCACTGCTTTGTTTATGACGAATCGACTAAAATGAACAAGAAACTCGACTAAAATGAACAAGAAACTTGAACAACATGCATACATCAAATTCTGTCAGTAAAAACACTTCTGATAGCCCAATTTGCTTTGACAGACATTTGCCGAACATGTTCTAAGTAAAATACAAATTTGTGAATGGCATTGACATTTCAAACATTTCCAAGAATAAAAAAAGGAATTAACATTCTGGGGGCCCTTCAACAACCCGCACACGAGAAGATATATAGAAAGTAATAGCATGAATTCATGAGGATCACTAAAGAACAATTTCAGAGATTGTTGGAACGCCTGACATCAGTTATGGCCCAGTTCAGGTGATTCCAACTGCAGGTTTGAACATGCGTCAAATTGCCACAAAATGTGTGTCACAGCTTCTCACACAGGAACAAAAGGATGCAGATCTGCCAAGAGCTAAAGAACACCTTCAATAATGACACAGACTTTTTGAAACTTGTGATTGCTGGGAATGAAAGCTGGGTTTATGGGTACAGCCCAGAAATGAAACAAGCCATCATCATGCTCCAAGAAAGCAAACCAAATGAGGAGCAATGAGAAGTCAAAGCTGATTGTTTTTGGTAATCACAAAAGGACTTCATATGAAGGAATTTGTCCATCAGAAGGAAACAGTCAATATAGATTACTATGTTTAATGGTGCTGCTGCGTTTGCAGTTCCGTGAGAGGCCCAAATGACCAGAATTATGAGCCAGTGTAAACAGATGATCCATCATGAAAACTAGTCTGGAGGATGGAGATTTGCCACATTAAAGAAGATTCAAGAGGAGATAACAACTGTGCTGGAGAGCCTAAAAGAAGAGTATTTTCAGAAGGCATCACCAAATGACAAGGTTTTGGGATTATTGGTTTAACTCCCAAGGAGACTATTTTGCAAGTGACAGAGGCCTATAAAATTTCAAGTATGGGTAATCATTTTGTGGGCTTAGTTAAGAAACTTTTTGATAGCCCTTCATACATGAGCTAGTCCATAAAATCATATTAACTACTTCAAATATCACTTTTTTTCTTTCACCCATGTGGATAACCAATATCTTAAAATAATTTTATTAGGCGGCATGGTAACCCTCTGCCGCCTTCACAAAGTAAAAAAAAAAGTTTGCCAAAAAAAGTAGGCAAAGTTTCCCAAGACAGTAACCCTAGAAGGCAGTGGAGAGCACATTTATTGTGCATTACTGCTAACAATAGGTTGACGACAAGTCAATGACATTGTACTATTTCAACCATGCTACATTTCATTGTTCAACTGCAGTGAAAGATCTTAATTTACAACAGGATTATTGCTTGCACATAAGTTTTTCTAATCACAAACTATTTTGGATGTTTTTTTTTTATAACGCTACAATAATTTAGCATTGTAATATCCTTTGAAATTAACCACTATCTATTACCAATTACCAAACTCACATTTTCATTAAGTAAGAATATGAAATGTAAATATTGAATACTGAATATGTGAACAATTAAGTTTCTGAGTTGTTGCTTATCTATTATTTACTTACTTTTGTAATGAACATAATTCAAATATACAATTAACTTTACAAAAAAAACTAGCTCTGCTCATTATTAACTCAAATCTTTCCCAAATGAAACCATTTTTAATGCACAAGTTTCTCCAAATGATAGCATGTGGTTATTTACTATTTACACATTGAATGGACATCAGAATTTTTTGAACTAATAGAGCTTTGTTGCTTTCCTCAATATTTTATTAAATTAATTTTCTGGATTTTTAAAAATTAAAAACTAGTTTTCAATTTAGTAATCATTTATACATAAATTTGTGAAATTCTTTTTGAAGAAACTATCTCCACTTATGAATTCATAGTGAGTGCTGTATTTAATAGCCAAATCCTTGATTCTGTTAATAGCTGCTAATTTTTCAATATTTGGTAATCAATATACTGGATATTGTACACAAATTAGTAATGAATTTAGCACTCACCACACACATGCACGCACACTTTTGTATGAAATATGGTAGTTTGCAGCAAAAGTGCTGGGATATGTAACTATGTTAATTGCAAACCTAGTTTACTATGTCATTTCACTTTTCTTTTTATTCAAAAACAAGTTGCTTAATCCTTGACCTTTTGGATTGCTGTGACAGTGGTGACTACCACATACAGTCTGATTCAGACCTTTGTGTGTGAAGCCAAAGCCTGTTCATTCCTTTATATTATTTTCCCATCTTTCTCTGACAGATGACTATGCTATGATGGCTGAAGCTTTATGTTCTGCAAACAAAAAGTGCTGACTACCAAGTTTAAATGAAAACTACTAACTAAATTATTAATCAAATACAGCCTTCATCTAAGCTTAGTACAGGGGTGAAAGATCACAACATGTGAAATGAGAAGCTTGAGAAAAATTATTAATAATAGTAGAAAAGACAGACAGAAATGATATTAGAAAAAAGCTGTTCTAACTACATCCTGCATTAAACATTTTTTTTAATGTGGTGGAGGATGCAGATGAACAGAAAACATCAGATATATTTAGCACGGCACAAGCTAACAACTGTTTGTGCAACAGTTGACCAGGATACAAAACTACAGAACACAATGCTTCATAACATATGAGAATAGCAAAGTTAAAAATTAAAGTTTACCCATGGTACCTATATTTTTCCATAACTATTAACATTGAACAAAACAACTAATAAATATGTAAGGACAGGCAGGCATCCCTAGGCTGTTAGATCAAAAACCAATCAACAAACATTGACCATCAGTACATTTGAGGGTAGTATGGTCAGTGTCACATTAGGCTAATATGTAGGATAGGATAAATTAGTAACAATTAATAGAAGTTCACTTACATCTTCTGTTAAAGCAGCATCTTTTTCCAAAAACTGAACAACACAGTACGCGAGCTGAAAGATGACAAATATATTAATGAAGTGAGGTGCAAAGGTATTTTTGGTGAGTACATATAAATGTTTCAACAAGATATTTTTGGTGAGTACATATAAATGTTTCAACAGGATAAACATACAGTGACTATCACACTGGGGCAGAATAATTTTACACGTACATGAAAATTTCAAGAATATGAATATCATATTATAATGTGTACACTAAAATATTCCGAAGCCAAGAAAAATGTCAATTTATTTGAGACATTATCTATGTTAATTTCTAAATAAAATTATTGGCATCAACTAATGTTTTGGTGGAAGTGATCGACAAAAAATATTGGTATTCTTTACTTCCTCTCAATAATATTTTAGATGCTGAGGGAGATAAAAGTTCTGGGTCCTGTCAGAAGAGACAGCCTTAACTATTGTCAGGCGATGATGCTTTTGTGGGTATTCCTTTATTATTTTACTTTGGGCCTGCCTCAAGCTCTGTGCCATTTTTTTGTTGTTGTATACCTCCTTATATGGTATAGAGTTTGAAAGTATGGTGAGCTATTCTTTCCATGTAGACTAACAAAGTATTTGTTGTTTACGCATTTAGTTCAAGATCAGTTTTACTGCAATATTGTGTCTCTCATGGTCTCATTTCTAATTTTGTCTTCTAGTCACCCCTGCTGCATTTTCCAATCTCATTTTTGTGAAGACTAATTTTCACTTCTAATGTTGTTTGGCATCATTAACCTAGGCTAGGAATGAGAATCATAAATGCCACGTATGAGTTGTTTCTTTGTGATCATTTTGTAATATGGGAGCCTAGCTGATTCAATATTTGCCCCAGTGTTCGATCTCAAAGATTTCAATAAGCATTCTCATATATAGTTGTTAGGACATGTTAGAAGAATAGAGCAACAACTGCATTCCTCAGCAAAAACTGTATTTGGAGCTCATAGATGTGAAGTGGGTAGACAAAAACTGAGATAAATAACTGCAAGGCATTCCTGAGTGTACTCTTCATTAGTAATAAAAACAGGAAAGCTTGTAAGATGATTGTAGCAGATGGAGAAAATATATGAAAAACAGGACATTTGAAACTGAAATGAAGTGAAAGAGAAAAAAAATATTGGCAAAATAGGCATGAAAAAAGCTATTAGGTAGAACAGTACTAGGCAGTTACTACTAAGACCACCATTTGTCCAGTTCTAACCATCTATAAAGAAGAGAAAAGGTCACAGATATATAGATTTTAATCAAATGCTAATTTTGTCAAAGCTGTATCAAAGCTAATGCTAAATTCAATCAATATTTGGCTTTGCATTCTTCTTCTCAAGGGGTTATCTTTAAATTTATAATTATTTCTTCTTGTTGCACCTTTTAACTCCCTGTGGAGCTTAGGTATTCAACAAACACTTTCCAAGCCATTCTGTTTCTTGTCATTCTTATTCCATGTCTTCCCCATCATCTTCAACTCTGCACCCATCTGTCTTCTCCAAGAATATTTTGGTCTTCCTCTTTGTCTTTTTCCCTGGGGATTCCAAAAAGGCCTGTTGTGTAATACTCTCAGTTGGCTTCCGCAGTGTGTATCCTTCACTGTATTTCTTTACCCACAGGTATTTGACTGGTACATTTCCATAATTCTATGTTAGTGATTTTGTCCTGCCATTTCCAACCTTCTATCCTGTGTAAGCATCCATTATTGAAGGTCTGTATCTTTATGATTGTCACTTTTGTTGTTCTCCATGTTTCACAGCCATATAATAAGACTGACTTAACATTTGAGTTGAAAATTTTAATTTTTGTATTTAACCCCATTTCTTTGGACCTCCATGTTTCCCAGTGAAACGAATGCTCTCTTGCTTTTGATATTCTTACTTTGGTACCATTCTCTGTTTCTTCTTCTTTGTCTATACTACTGCCCAGATACATGTAAGATTGTACATTTAGTAGAGGTATTTCTCCTATTATCATTTGGTTATTGCCAACGGCATTAATTCTCATAATTTTGCCGTCTTATCTCTATTTATTAGAGATTAAAAATAGTGTTTCCAAATGATTATGTTTTTTAAAAAGTTGTGTAAAGTCTTCTATTCAAGGAGGAGAAGAGGATCAGATAAGTACTTATTGAATGTAAACAGCTAAAAATGTACAGTTAGACCATAAAAGATCGCATGTGAGACCTTAGCGATCAAACACATGGGAGAAACATCAGCTGCACTAAACCCTTAACGTGTGTTTTTAAGTTAAGTCCTTAACTTACGACTGACTCAGCAAGTCAGTATGGGATAAATATTTTATGCTCAGAGAAATCACAGAAGATGGAGATAGTTAAATGAGTTAAATATAAAGTAGCAACGATCAATCTATGCAGAATAAAAAATAAAGAAGTTAAACTTGTAAAAAATTGGAACCAAGAAAAATATACCTTAGTTTGGAAAGGAGTTAAAATTTTGATCAAAGAAGCTAAGCAAAAGAATTGGATAGAATTCTGACAAAATGCGGGCAGGGACTTCAAGACAGCCACAAGAGATTTCTACAAAGCAGTAAAAGCCACAAGAGCGAGAAAAGAAAACCATGATCCTACTGAGCTCATAAATGACAAAGACGGACAGTCAATATCAAATAACCAACATATGCAACAGAGATGGAAAGAATATTTTGAAGACCTGTTAAACATAACAACTACCAACAAGATAACAAAAACCACGCTAGAACTCACAAATACTGAACCCAACATCGTGAAAGAGGAAATCGAAGAAGTAATCAAATATGCATCAAGAAATAAAGCACAGAGTATAGATAACATACCAATAGAAATAATAACAGCAGCAGAAGAAACAGGAGTGACATGGCTGCAAAGAATATTTAATGCAGCATGGCACCAACAAAAAGCCCCAGAAGACTGGCAACAGGCAATCATCATACCAATATGGAAAAAGAAAGGTAGCAAAAGAGAAAGGGCAATCTTAGAGATTGTAACAATTGGAGAGGCGTGACACTTTTTTTCAGTTGCCTCAAAATTATTCTGTAAAATCATCCTAAATAGAATAAAGGATTCAATAGATACAGTAATGCGTGAAGAACAGGCTGGGTTTAGAAAAGGGAGAAGCTGTCTTGACCACATTTTCACTCTATGACTTATATTGGAGGAACACATTGAAAAGCAAAAACCTTTTGTACTTAGCTTCATCGACTTCAAAAAAACATTTGATAGTATTCATAGAGATTCTTTGTGGAAAATTCTGAAGCAATATGGCTTACCATCAAAAATCATAAATATTATCAAAGACATGTATGATGGTTACACATGTGCAGTTCGAACAGAGGAAGGACTGAGCGAATGTTTCCCAATAGAAACTGGGGTTAAACAAGGATGTATTTTATCGCCCTTGTTATTTGGAATTGTTATGGACTTCATAATGAAGAAATGCTGCACTGGTAATAAAGGCATCGAATGGATACAAGGAGACCATTTGGAGGACCTGGACTTTGCTGATGACATAGTTCTCATCAGCAATCAGATAAAAACGATGCAGGAAAACACAAATGAACTATCATCAATAGCCAGCAAAATTGGGCTTGAGGTCAATCATGAAAAGACTAAAAGTCATGAAAAGTTTAATTCCAACAAGTGACAAAATATACATGGAAAACAAACCAGTAGAAGAGATCGATCACTTCATCTATCTTGGAAGTCACATTGATCGAGAAGGGGATACGAGCAAAGAAATTAGAATCAGACTGGCTAAAGCAGCAATGTCTTTCAGAAGCCTTGAAAAGTTGTGGAAATCAAAACTCATTAGCACAAACACAAAACTTAGGCTATTCAAATCAAATGTACTATCAACCCTTACGTATGCGTGTGAAAGCTGGAAAACAACAAGAGATATAGAAACAAAGTTGAACGCATTCGAAAATAAATGTCTAAGGAAAATACTTGGTATAGAATGGAACGAATTCAAAACAAACGAGGAAATTAGAGAAATCGCCAATCAACCACTAATATCTTCAGTAATAAAGAAAAGACGATGGTCATACGTTGGACATGTGATGAGAAGAGATAATAATCGAATAGCAAAGCAAGCCCTCATATGGGAAACAACAGGTAAAAGAAAAGAGGAAGACCCAGGGAGACACTGAGAAGAACATTGATGAGAGAGGCAAGAGCAGCAGGAATCGGCTCCCTCAATGAGATAGAACTGCTTGCACAGAACAGAGACAGATGGCGAGATTTGATAAAATATCTTTAAAAGAAAACTGCTAGAACAAAAATTCATATAGGAGAAGGTGTATCTTGGTCTACGCCCTATGGGCCGGTTACGGCTCGAAAGGTCAATAGATAGATAGAAAAGAGAATGCAATCAATATAGAGGTATATCTCTTCTCAGCCATGTAGGAAAGCTATACGCCAAAATCATGGAAAAAAAGCTGAGACCAATAATAGAACAACAGTTAAGCGATTCTCAAATGGGGTTCCGAAAAAACAGAGGATGTACTAATGCTCTATTCACATTAAAACGGCTTGCAGAAAAAACAGAACACAAGCAAAACTTATACTTAGCTTTCATTGACCAGGAAAAAGCATTCGACCGAGTAAACAGAGAACAACTGTGGGAGATATTAACAAATGGAGTATGCCAACATCTAACAAACCTAATTAAAAGTCTCTACATCAAAAGCAACTGCACAATCAGAAGAGCAGCAGGCTACACAGACCACTTTGAAGTTAGATCAGGTGTAAGACGGGTGCATACTACCCCCCCCCCCCCCCCTTACTGTTTATTACATATTACATACATGGACTATATATGCAAGGGAGCCGCGATAGCTCAGTGGTTAGTGAATTGGACTACCACGGACAAGGGGTAGGGTTTGATCCCAACCGACGGCTTCCAGGTTCATCCAGTCTTAAATGGGTACCAGATTTTTCTGGGAAAGTAAAGCAGCACAGGCGTAATACTGACCACATTACCCCAAAATCATGTGCTGAAGGTCTGTAAAATATAGGGTCACTAACACCATATTTCCCTATACGCCACTTGGCGTGATGGGGGTACTTTACTTTTTACTATATATGCAAGTTAGCCAACCCATCAGAGACAGAGGAGATCAACAAGCTTTTATTTGCAGATGATCAGGCACTAATACATGAAACAATAGAAGACCTACAAGAACACTTAAAAAACCCAACTGCACAGGCACAAAATGCAACATGAAAACCAACATCAACAAAATAGAAGTCATGAATGTGACCAAAAATAAACAGAACATCAACATAACTATAGAAGGCAGGCATCTAAAACAAGTAGAGGAATTTAAATACCTAGGAAGTTTAGTGACAAACAATACTTCACAAATAACAGAGATGGAATCAAGATGCAACAAAGCTTGTCAAATCATTGGACAGTTATCACCACTATTGTCCAACAAGGAAATAACTCTGGAGGCAAAACGAGCACTATACAATACAATCTTTATCCCAATGTGCTACCAATGCCACACCTGGACCCTAGATGCAAGAACAATAAAAAAAAAAACTATCTTTACGTCACATAGTACCATTGCTGGTGTATGACGAGGGGCAACCTCGACCAGAGAAATAAAGGCCGCTTGGTCAAGCAGTCGCCACGACGTGTGAGACTCAGGATTTTTATTTCACCCCCGATAGAAAAAATCCTTTCTGTCTACCGCGGGCTTCGAACACCGAACGTCGGCTTTTCAGCTAGCGGAACAGTGGTTTTAGCCGCACGGCCACGCGCTCCCTTGCAAGAACAATAAGAAAAATAATCTCTACTGAGATGAAATGTGTCAGATGAATGACATGAAACAGTATGAGAGATAAGATCAGAAATGAAGAACTCAGAAAAAAGCTAGGAATAGCCCCCACCATAGAATATATAAAGAAACAACAGATAAAATGGTTTGGCCACATGACATGGCAGAAAGATCTAATCTAAACACAACACGAGCCTTCAATAAACGTTGTGGGAATACCAGACCCAAGGGTCGACCACGAATAAGATTGATCGATGGAATATTAGAAGCACTAGGAAAATAACTACAGCAGAGGTGAACAGAAGAGCAAAAGACCACAAATTGTATCTCCTCTCGACGCTGAAAGGCAAATGAGGAAGGAAGGAAAGAAGATCTCTATTTATTTTCAGTCAACTCTTCTTCTGCTGGTAGTGTATCTGGATGATTTTTTGGGCCTGGTAGTGTTCAAGAGTTCTTCAAAGTGCTCCTTCCATCTCTTCATTTGTTCCCTCATAATACTAAGCTGATTTCCTTTCTTATCTTTAACTCTTTTCGTACAGAAGCTTTTTATCAATGCAACGAAAGAGATGTCAAAAACTAAAATTATTCAAGGTTTTAAGAGTCAATCTACATGTTTATATTTATCTAACATATAACATATTATATATGAAATTATTTTATTTTATTTGTATTTAAATAATATTATTATATTATTGAAATAATTCAAGAAGGTTTTCACCAACACCAATATGATACAAGATATGTAAAAAGAATGGGGTATGAAGACGGTCCACACTAATAAAATTGAAAATGACACACTATGCGGCAAAACGTACAGGAAGAGTTAATAAAGAAATTGATCTATTTGTATGTTCCACTTAATTTTTGTGTGCTGTTGTACAGTTCTTTCATATTTCATTTATTTACTGTTTATTCTACCTCTTTTGCTAGTTCATTAATATATTTCCTATTATCCCCTTTTAATGCATCTTCTCACTTCTTTGTTCATTCTGTGTAAGTGTCCTGTGTCTTGGCTTTAGTACTTCTCGTTTTGCTTTTATTTATGCCTGCTTTCTTATTCTTTTCTTCTTTAATTTTCTCCAGGGTCTCTGCTGTCATTTGTGCCTTATATTCTGATGTTCTTTTTTCCTCAGGGTTTTTTCACATGTCTCCTTCCATATATCCTTTACCTTTATTGTTTTTTTCTAGATTTTGGAGGACTTGGTATTTGTTTGATACTGTGGCAGAAAATTTATCTTTAATTCTTTGCTCTTTAAAAAAACCTACATTGAAATACTGTCTACCATTAAGAGTTGTAGTATATCTTTTCAGTTTAAGTTTAAGCTTGGCTAGTAGAAGATGATGATCTGAAGTCACATCTGTTCTTCTATATACTTTTACATCATGTAAGGATAACTTAGACTTTTTATTAATACATATGTGGTCAATCTGATTCACTGTTCTATGATCAGGTGACACCCATGTAGCTTTATATATTCTTTTATGTTGGAATATTGTTCCTCCTAGGCTCATTTGATTAAGAGCACAGAAGTTCATGAATATCTCTCCATTCTCATTCATTTCTCCAAGTCCATGTTTTCCCATTATCTCTTTGAAGCCTCGGTTCTACTTCTGATTTTCTGATTCTACATTTGCGTTTAGACCACGTATTAAAATTGTAATATCTTTGGATCTCTTTCCATCCATCATACATTGCAACTGTTTATAGTATTCATCTTTAACTAAATCTTTCATATCACTGGTTGGTGCATAGGATTGGATAATGTGTATTTTTATTTTGTTTTTTTTGTTGTTGTTTTAATTGTTCCTCTTATTAGTCTTGGCCCTACTGCTTCCCATTCTATCAGTGTTTTCTGTGTTTCCGTTGATAAAATTATAGCCACCCCTTCACTATGTTGTGCTCCAGGTTCCTGGAGATAAAATCATCTCTCCTGCGTTTAGTTTTATCCTTTCTGTTTCTAACAATCTTGTCTAGCACAATCCTAGAATATCTATTTTATAGCTTGTCATTTCTGCTGCTACTTGTGCAGCTTTTCCTTGTTCATTTAGAGTACATACATTTCAAGTGCCAATTCTGGAGGATTTCTTGGTAGACAAAATTCAGTGAAATCTATTAATTTCTCATGCAATGAATGCACTTGTGCTCAAATTTGTTATAATATATTCATATGTATTAGAATTATTGAGGAAATATTAGGTTTAGTAGCAAGTGAGACGCACTGTAATTTCCTGAACTGTCTGCTCTCATCGAAATAGTGTTTCAAGTTGTAATTTGAAAAAGTAAATACTTATATTTGATGACTTCCATCTATCTATTGACCATTCGAGCTGTGGCCAGCCCATAAAACATAGACCTTTCTTTTATTATTCGGTTATTAACTCTTCTCATCACATGTTCAACATATGTCCAATGTCTTCTCTTGATTACTGATGATACTAGTGGTTGATTGGTGATTTCTCTAATTTCCTCATTTGTTTTGGATCCACTCCACACTATACCAAGTATTTTCCTTAAACATTTATTTTTAAATGCATTCAACTTTGTTTCTATGTCTCTTGTTGTTTTCCAGCTCTCGCATGCATATGTAAAGATTGATAGTACATTTGATTTGAATAGTCCAAGTTTTGTTTTTGTGCTGATAAGTTTTGATTTCCACAACTTCTCAGGGCTTTTGAAGGACAATGTTGTTTTAGCTATTCTGATTCTAATTTCTTCACTTGTACCCCCTTTCCGATCAATGTGACTTAATACATAGACAAGATTTCAGATATGTAATAAATTTGATAAATTTCACAAGGAAACTGCTGTGATCATTATGGATTGTGAAATGAGGTGCATCCTACAGTACAGTTGATCTTATATACCCAGTGTAATCACAGCATTTACAAAATATTAAACATATGACAAATAAGATGCTCACCTGAGCATGGTATAGACTTAAACTGCGAGACTTATGCAGGGGGATGAGAACTTTCATTAGAAACTGCCTATGTTCTGTTTTGAGTGGCAGGGCAAACCCATTGATGATGCTCCCAAGAATCTCCAGCAGTTCTCCTACTCCATTGAACTGCTCAGTTTCATAAATAAACCTGAAATGTAATATGAAAACAAACATGATATACTGCCAAGAAGAACAAAAGAACTTTTCACATCCTGTGCCATATAGGTAATATGGTGTCAGTGTCCATATTTTATTTTGACCACCTGAACAGTATTATACCAGAGCTATCTTTCTTTAACCAGAAAAAAAAAATATTATCCACTTAAAGTTGGGTGAATACAAAAACCATCGATTGGGATCAACATTAGTTCTTGCCCTCAAAAGACTAGTTTGCCAGTGTTTAACCAGTGTTCGTCAGTGGCTATTATGCACTCCCAACTTCATCAACATCATAGAGTGCCATCTCCGCATCGAAGGTTGGCTACCATGGAGCGTCATTCCCCTCTGTCTCTTGCTTTGATGATGCAGGTTGTCATAGGCTGTTTTGTCCATCTTTTGATGTTACTCATCCATATTAGTCTTGGTCTGCCTCTACCTCTATTTTCCCTACCAATATTACTTTTAGTAGGCTGTTGTGTCTTATAACATGCCCCAAAAAAATGCATGTGTCTTGTTCTAATTGTGTTTAGTAGATCTCTTTTAATTTTTAGTTATTTTAAAACATCATTTGTTCTCTTTTCTTTCCATCCAATTCTACCTATTCTTCTATAAATCCACATTTCAAAGACTTCAATTTTCTGTTTTGTTTTCTTTTTGCTATTCTTAGTTTTAGCCCAGGTGTTATTTGTTTTGATATTAGCATACTTTTCAAAAAGGGAACTCCTAAAAAACATCAAAAAGAAACAATCAACATTTTTTGGGCACATCATGAGAAGAGGAAAGTTGGAATACATGCAAAACATGGAATACTGGCAAAATAAATGGAAAGAGAGGTCGCGGATGACAAAGAGAGAAAATACTGGATAGCTTGGTGTCATGGCATAGAAAACAGTCAACAACAGAACTGATATGATGAACTGTAGATAGAAGATTGTGGAAGGACATGATCGCCTACGCCAACCGGTATGGCACATGATGATTCTTTTGTTTATTTCAGTTTTACATTTTCCATCACTGGTTATAATATGTCCAAGGTAGTTGTAGCTCTGAACTGCCTCCAGGTCTATTCCTTAAACTCTGATATCCACTTGCAGGTTCTGAGTATTATATTTGCTTATGATCATAGTTTGTCTTTTTGACATTCAAATCTAATCCATATTTTTTGCTTATCATGATTATTTCATTAAGTAATTGTTGTAGATCTTTAGGATTTTCTTCTAGTAGTAGTACTGTATCATCAGCATATCTAAAGTTATTGATTATCTTTCCATTAATGTTTAGACCTGGCATTTCTGTGATGTTTTTAAAGATTTGCTCAGTGTATAGATTGAACAAGCTTGGTGATAGGATGGAGTCTTACTCTTTTTATATTAATAGGTGTGGTCTATGAAGCAGGCATATATTGGTTTGTTTACTTCTATGTACTTTTTGATTAATGTTCTCATGCTGAATATCGCTTCTTTTATCTCACAGTTTTTCCTAAATCAAAATTGTTGCTCCTCTAATTCAATATTAATTTTATTCTGAATCTTTTCTTGTATGACTTTTAGCAAGATTTTTGTTACCTGGCTCATTAGGCTTATTGTTTTAAAATCACTGCATTCAACTGTACCATACTTTTTAGGCAATGCAATGAATGTTGATGTTTTTAGTTCACTTGGTATTTGGTACTGCCAACTTATATTTGTTTAATGAACTACTTCACATATGTTACCTTTTTGCCAAATAAGGAGATATAAAGGGGGCTGAGCAGCGATAGCTCAGTGGTTAGTGAATTGGACTACAAAGGACAAGAGGTAGGGTTGAATCAAAACCGATGGCTTCCGGTTCACCCAGCCTTTAATGGGTACCAGATTTTTTTCTCTGGGAAAGTAAAGCGGCATGGGCGTAATAACGACCACATTACCCCAAAAAAATCATGTGCCGAAGGTCTATAAAATTTATGGTCACTAACACCATATTCCCTATACTTGGCGTGACGGGGGCTCTTTACTTTTTATTATAGGGGGGCTGGGTGGTCTAGAGGTAAGACGTCAGTCTGGACAGAAAGGTCCTGGGTCCAAATCCCACCATAGGTGAAGGGAATATTTTACTTTGAATCCATGGATTCTTTGTGGGTTTTACCCTCCTTTAGTTTCTGAATAGTAAGGTCTGATGTCATGCCGTCTTGGATAATTCTGAAAATCAAGGGGGGTTCAGTGTGCACTCGCATACATTAAAGAACCCTTGCCAGTTAAAAGTCTAACAGAGTAGGCCAAAAAAGGAAGTACCAGATAAAAAGACGCAGAAATCACAGCTTTGCCATAAACTTGGAACACAAGGCATCTATGGCCATTAAATTGGTGAGCACTAAGAAGAAGAGTTTTAATGTCACTTCATGTTCATTTTTATATGTTCCATGCCCCTTTTGTCATATTAAATTCTTGCTTTCATTAGGTCTTTAAAAAGAGACTTATAGCCTATTTTATTTGTACAGATTCACTGTGAAGATCCTTTGAATGGAAACAATGATCTGTTTAGAATGGTTTATCCTCAAAACTGAAACTAATGAAACATCCAATTTACAGTTATTTCATTCTATCTAGCTGCTACCATCACTGATCTAGAAGTCAGTGAGGTTTTGCTCATTCTGGCCCAATACAAGGCCAAATGCTGGAGGAATATGAATTTGTATGAATACCCTGGTTGTCTATTTTTGAAGCTGTTGTGACAAAGCCATGCCACAAATGCGTCTGCAGACTGGGTAGGTCCAAATTCAAACCTGAAACAGGACACATCCCCCCCCCCCCTCCAAAGATCCAGTTTCTGAAAATGGGCACCTGGTGATTTTGTCTGAAAAAGTATGGTGGCCTGACATAACACTTAATATATATCTACAGGACACTAACACAATATATATCACAGATGCTACAAGGCTTGAGGCATATCCTTAACCAACTTATATGGGGGAGCAGAAGCGCCTGCGACCTGGGGTCGCAATAGCAGGGGCGGCCGCATCATCAGCTGACCAAGACCTAGCAGTTCTACCTCCTCATGGTCTCCCCTGGTAACAGTCTGCGCCAAAATAGGCTGGCTAACAGAAGCTAGGATCGCCGTGTTCACTGTAGTGGTGGCTGATACTGATATAGAGGACCCAGTATTGCAGTACCTCTTGGGTTGGACTAGTAGTTTCCCAGCATAGCCTGGGATAGACGAACTCCAACTTCTCCAGTAAGAGCCGGGAATGTCAAGAAAACCATTACGACCTGCCACATCAATGAGTCAAAGGGCACTCTGCCTGCATAAACTCGTGGCATTATGTCAACAACAACAACCAACTTATATTTTATTTCTTTCTTCAGCATGCTAGGATTTCAAATGTTTTTCTAGATCGCACTATAAATTCACATAAGATCTTTCTATTTAGTCTGTCTCTCAATGCTTTCGATGTCTCTGACCCTTCCTCTTAGTCCTGTGCCTCACTGGATTATGTAGCGTACTTCCTAAGTGTGATAACTGAGTAAATGAACTTGAGGGACCCACAATGTATTTTTCAAAACTTCAGGATGCTAATTATACTCCAATGAGGCTTAACCTTTTCACCACAAACATGGTTTTCCATTACCTTAATCTAGGTTAGGAACCTATGACTAAACTAAAATAAAATATACAGTCGAACCTGGTCTTAGGACCACCTGTTTAAAGCGTTTCCCTGGTTATAGGACCGGGTCTACAATTTCCCCGAGTTTTTTACTATATGCTAACACTGATTACGGCGCTCACCGTATGACGCGACCAGAGACCAGGCTAATTAACCGCCGCCAATGTTATTTATCCCGTTTACGACGACCAGCCAGTCCTTCGTCTCGCTAGGAGCCATAAACGATCGACACAGGTGTCTACAGGTGTTGATGTTTTCCCGTATTTAGTGAGTCCCAGATTACAGTGGGACGTGTTACGTTTATCACTCAATACTGGTGCAGACACAGATCTATGATTCGTGAAGTGACATCACTTCGCGGTTCCGTCTAGACCAGAGTAGACCATTGCGTGGCACGTATAAATTACAGGAATTAACTAAAGAATTAGTCATTGCCCGCTTAGAGTGTATTCATGTACATGTACAGTATCTCAGTGAATTATTTTTGTGGATTTTAAAAGTGTTACACACAATATAGGAAATGGCCAGTGTCAAAAGTGTAAAACCAAAAGCATTAACGCTGGAAGAACGAATATCAGTGATTCGACAAAATCAGCAAGGTAAAAGTTCGCGATTATTGGCAGAACAGTTTGGAGTGGGAAAGACACAGATTTTACGTACGTTAAAGAGAAAAGCCGAGTATATGAATGACTTTGAAAATAATGCACCAAGTATGAAAAGAAGGAATAGCAGGAAAACGGGAAATGAAGACATAAATACACTTTGTTGGAAATGGTGTCAATCAGCACTTGCACGAAAAATTCCGTTATCTGGGCCGATGATCAAAGAACGAGCTTTACAGTTTGCAAAAGAATTGGAAAACTCAGTCTTTAAAGCATCGAACGGCTGGTTAGAGGCCTTCATTAAAAGACACAATCTTGTGTTTGGTAAGCAATGTGGCGAAGTCGGTGATTCAGATATGAGTGCTGCGGCTGACTGGACTTCTAAATTATCCGAGATATGCTATGGTTACGCTGCTCAAGACATTTTTAATTTAGATGAAACCGGGTTATTTTTCAAAGCGACTACGGACAAAACATTTTTTGTCAAAGGAGAAAAATGCGCTGGGGGTAAAAAAAGCAAAGAGCGAATAACAGTGATGCTATGCACTAACATGTTGGGGGAACGAGAACCGGCTTTAGTGATTGGGAAAGCAGCTAACCCTAGGATTTTTAAAAACATCAACATAAACACACTGCCAGTGATTTACAGAAACAACAAAAAGGCATGGATGACTGCAGCTATATTTGAAGATTGGCTGAAAAGTTTTGACCGTAAGATGCAGAAAAAAAAGCGCCACATTATTTTATTTGTTGACAACGCTACCTGTCATCCCAAGATCGAACTACAGAATGTTAAGCTGCAGTTTCTGCCACCCAACACAACTGCATTAGTTCAACCCCTAGACCAGGGTGTCATTCAGACATTTAAATTAAAGTTTAGACAAAAACAGCTTCTACATCTTATCACAGTCATGGAATCAAACAAGGATGCTTCCGGAACCGAACTCATGAAACAGGTCAATTTACTGGATGTAGTCTACTGGATTGCTGCAGCATGGAAAGAAGTGGACAACTCAACCATCCTTAAGTGTTTCTGTAAAGCAGGTTTTCATTGTCCTGCTGAAACACACGCATATTCTCTGACGCACATGGAATCTGCATCAAAGACCGACATGCAAATTGTTTCTACTGCAATTTCTACTGCTTTGGATAACCTTTCAAAAGAATTGTTTGGATACCAATTGACAGACATCTCCATGATTGATTCAGGGCTCCAAACTTGCAACACAATAGAAACAAACTGGGATCTTCCTGCCACTGCAATTTTAGCTGCTGAGGATGTGAATAGTGAATCAGACAACGAACAAGATTCTACTGACATTGAGAAAACATACACTATCGCAGATGCACATAATGCTTTGGAGCTTCTGCGCACCTATTCAATAACAAACGGGAGATCTGACATACTAGACGTTATCATGGACTTGAGAGAAAAATTGAACTTATCGTTTATTTCATCTGTCAAACAACAGACTACCATATTGGATTTTTTTTCAAGTCAAAAGTGATACATGTACAGTATAAGTGGAATCTGTGTATGTGTGTTTTATTTTTGTGTGTTTAACTATCGTGTTTTATGAAAGTGTCCAACCAGTGGCTATTGTAGACCGACATGTGCACTATGTTCTACTCATGGATTACGCTGATTTGCAGGTTAGTTTTCATAGTGCTTAGGATAAAATTTTTTTTATTATGTACTCTATTTATTATGTGAAACCTGTGAGGCAGGACCACCTGTCCTATGGGACCAGTTTTTGAAAGTCCCGTGAATGGTCGCCTTAGACAGGTTCGACTGTACTAGGTTTGCACCTGCATACAGATTATATTTCAAATGACTTGGCAATAAATTGGCTACATTCCTTACTAAGTTATAGCAAGAACTAAGAATAAGTACTATTATCTACACATAACTGAAATGAAAATTACAAGACTGAACTACAAACCCAATGTTGCTGTATGCCTTGATAGCTTCAATTAGTTTGGAAATTAGTTTTCATTTTTTCTAAGACAGATTATTTCACACTTAATTCTTTAACTTCAACGCTCTCAGCATTGCAATTTCTTATCCTAAAATGGAGCAATGGTGTGATCACTGATGGCAAAAATGTATGTAATTTATAACTGTTCATTTAGAAGTTTAGACTATACCTCCAAAGTATTTGATAATTATTTCACTTTCCAGATATCTGATATCAGGTTGTTTTTTTTTTCTCAAAAACAATCTTGCGAGGCATGTGAATTTGTTTATTATTTCCATTCCACTTTAGCTTTACCTGTTTTCAATTATTTATAGTTTCTATAGTCTATAAAGATATTATCCAATAGTGTTTAATAACTGGACCTGAATTTTCTGAAGTGTTTCAACACTGTTAAAACATTTATCTGTATTATTTATATATGAACATGTGCACAATAACATACATACCTGAGGAAAATATTATTAATCTGTTTCCTAATGAACGCCCTCAGTCCCAAAAACTTGCCATATATCCGGTGCAGTACAGTCTTTAAGAAGTCTCTTTCACGAGGATCTTCACTATCAAACAGTTCCAGAAGCTGAAACAATATTTAAATCTAAAATAACTACAGAGATAGACAAAATCCCACTTACAACTCAATCCTTGAAATATGAATCTTATATTTTTATTGTTTTGATATCAAGTCCACTACATCATACAATGCTTTCAAGACAAAAGTTTTTAATTCAATAAAGTAACGATGAGCATTGAGTAATATCATGAAACATATAAAGATGATGTCTTTGATTTACTGAGTCTTAAACAGTTCAGACTCATGAGGATAAATTTTAAATGATTCATCACTGGTTAGCTGCAAAAGTGATGAGAGAGAGAATGAGTGTGTTTGTCTGTCTATTTATCTTCCCTCAGCCAAACTTTCAAAAAAGGTTTCAGAACCAGATCAAGAACAATATATACAGGGTGTTTATAAAGTCTCACTACACTTGGTATCTAGGTCAATTTGAAAAAAAAATGTTTATGACGTCATCACAATATGTGCTCCCACTGTCAATGAAATTTGTTGAATAAGTTTATTGCTACTGGAAATGTGGAAGATGCTCCACGATCTGGTAGGCCTGCTGTGAATGATGAAATATGTTTAGATATCCAAGACAGAATCCTTAAAAGTCCAGACAAGTCATTAAGAAAACTGTCGCAACAAGTGAACTTACCATTGAGCACATATTGTGATGACGTCATAAACATTTTTTTCAAATTGACCTAGATACCAAGTGTAGTGAGACTTTATAAACACCCTATATATCTAGTACATCACCCAGCACTAAAGCATGCATATATATAGATGATGCTGAACCTAAACTCAATTTTGGATACACTGGGACAACAGATCATAGATGGACTTTACCAATAACAACTTTCTCATCAATGTTCTTCCCAGTGTCTCTCTGGGTCTTCCTCTTTTTCTCTTACCTGTTGTTTTCCATATGAGGGCTTGCTTTGCTATTCGGTTATTATCTCTTCTCATCACATGTCCAACATATGACCATCGTCTTTTCTTGATTACTGAAGATATTAGTGGTTGATTGGCGATTTCTCTAATTTCCTCTTTTGTTTTGAATTCGTTCCATGTTATACCAAGTATTTTTCTTAGACATTTATTTTCTAATGCGTTCAACTTTGTTTCTATGTCTCTTGCTGTTTTCCAGCTCTTACGTGCATACGTAAGGGTAGTTAGTACATTTGATTTGAATAGTCTAAGTTTTGTGTTGATGCGTTTTGATTTCCACAATTTTTCAAGGCTTCTGAAAGACACTGCTGCTTTAGCTATTCTGATTCTAATTTCTTTACTTGTATCCCCTTCTTGATCAATGGGACTTCCAAGATAAAGTGATTGATCTCTTCCACTAGTTTTCCATGTATATTCTGTCATCTGTTGGAATTAAGCTTTTCATGACCATAGTCTTTTCATGATTGATCTCAAGCCCAATTTTGCTGGCTAGTGATGATAGTTCATTTGTGTTTTCCTGCATAGTTTTTATCTGACTGCTGATGAGGACTATGTCATCAGCCTCCAAATGGTCTCATTGTATCCATTCGATGCCTTTATTACCAGTGCAGCATTTCTTCATTATAAAGTCCATAACAACTCCAAATAACAAGGGCAATAAAATACTTCCTTGTTTAACCCCAGTTTCTATAGGGAGACATTCGTCAGTCCTTCCTCTGTTCGAACTGCACGTGTGTAGCCATCATACATGTCCTTAATAATTTTTATGATTTTGGATGGTAAGCCATATTGCTTCAGAATTTTCCACAAAGAATCTCTGTGAATACTGTCGAATGCTTTTATGAAGTCGATGAAGTTAAGTACAAAAGGTTGTAAATATGAATATATTATTTGTGTTAAGTTTGGTGAGTTAAATTGTAAAGTTTCTATAAAGGACTATCTTCACTGTACTCAGTACCCATTATTAGCATTCTCAAACTTTGCATGAGCATCTAGAAAGATTTTAGCTCAGCAGCAGTGGCAACTGTATCCTGATTTTTTTCATAGAAGAACCTGCTTGAGAATTATTTTATTGTGTTTTCTCAGCTGTGTGAACAGTGCATACAAAAATTGTTTATTATTTAAAAAAACAACAACACACAATAGGATTTTATTGTGAAGTGAATTATGACACATCTAAGATGTTGCAAACAAATTCATTTCTACTTGCACTGGTTCTGCTTGTAAGTCTAGCCCCAAGGCTGAGTATTTGTTGGCAACATCAGGGACTCTCTGTGCAGACCAGGACAACATGATTTACTAAGGATTGACCCTACGTGCCAGCAAGGAGTGTACCAAAACATCAATTAAAATTTGTGTCTGTGGACCAAACAGGAAATACTCATTCAGGAAATAAGGAACATATATATATTGTCAGAAAAGACAGAGCTAGTCCTGGAGTGGATACCAGCACACTGTGACATCCCTGGAAATGAGAAACAAGATGAACTTGCAAAAGCAGGTGGGAGTCTTGAACAGTCCAATAAACTCCAGAGCCTCAAAGAAGTTAAGACAATCCCAAAATACATTAGGAAAACAGTCTAAAGAAAGAAAACACTATCATATCATATCAATCTATAATACTTGCAAATTTACACTAAAGAGAAAAAAGGAAAAAAAAACAGCATTATTCACTCTAAATTTCAAACTGCAAAAATAAATATCTTTTGGTTTCACAATATTACACTGTTTTTGTAAAATAGGAGGCTTTATTGTGAATTTATAGCTAAATAGAATGCATCATAAAATATCAAAAAATCAGTTACAATAAATTGCTTGTCTTACCTGAAGCACAAATCTTTGGTCTATATATTTTTTGGCCAAACTGGGCTGGAAGTCTGGAGATTCTAGAAACCTCAGAAAGAACTCGTACACAATCTGTAGATGAATTTTAAAATTACATACAAACCAAGGGGGAAAGATTTAAAAATCTTTACTCTATTAATTGCACAATTTGCAAATGTATTATGACAAATATTTATGATAACTGATGACAGACAATGCAAAACTGACTAAAAACAGTTACGTTTACAAAATTGAGGAAAGATCAATGGCAAATATTGAATTATTATAATTAATCTTATAACATAGAATAAAACTGTGCGCAAGTATACCTACACATATAAAATCAAATATTAACACAGGATATGCATTGAGGTGTACTGCTTGTAAAACACTGTTAATTCCAAAACCTGCTATCACTTTAGATGAAACAGTAAAAGAAAAATGATCAAAAGGAAATAATTAACAAATCTTACTTGTAAATGTGGCCATGATGCCTCTAGAGTAGGGTCATCTTCCTCTGGATCAAAATCTGGGTTGTCATTAGGAGGAAGAGTTCGGAAGATGTTGCAAGCAATCTAGACAAAGAGAAAAAAACCACTATATTGATTTACACAATTTTCAAATGATTAAAATTATTAGTGGTACGATTTTACTTACATAATTTATATTTCTAGCGCATTTATCAACCAAGCTAGATGATTAGTTAGCAGCAGAAACTCTACCTGCCAGACAGCAAACAGCAAGAGTTATGCATTATCATAAATCAGTAGCGCTATCATTAAATCATACAAAATACATTTCCTCAATACAATGATTATTCATCTTTATCTTTCACATATAACCAACTTAAGATTATCAGAATAATATTTCCCACTTGTGCCAGAAAAGGTGAACCAGAACAATCCTGATTCTACTCCACCTCTTCATGGTGCCACTAGAAACACACTAACCAATCTGGTCTGACCAAGTGAGTAGGGATTGAAGAAGGAAGGCAACTCAGTACTATAAAAATGCCAAACTTAAGTCAGATGTATTGGGCTGAAAGGTGCAAATATCACAGCTTTGCTGCAAGCCACAACACATCTACCGCCCCACTGAATGTCCTTTTAAGGGTGGATGACAAAGAATTCTACCTATTTTCTTTTAGCCATTGAGTGAAGGCAAAAAGATATCTCCTTGGCATCTTTTATTTGGTCTTGCTCATTCATTAAAATTATTTGCACATTAAGTATAACCTTTTCCTCCTCAAAATATACCAGTAAACATGTACTATCACCTCAAGAGTAATATAGTGCCTATCCATCTAAATAATTCCCTTTGTGTTTTTAACTTTTAATTGCTTTTTTTTTTATATGTATCTTTATCAAGAATAGTTTTACTGCCTTTGCTAATTTACCAACTGAATTGTATACCTATTCATTATATGAAATATTTTGGAGTTAGATGTGCAGTGAAGATGATACTAAACTAACTTCATCTATGAGCTAAGCAATGAAAGTCATAGTATTCTACATATTCACACAAAAGGCATTTGTGTAAAACCTCAATAAAACCCAATGACCAACAAACCCATGTATTCTCAGATCACAGAAACTAATGAGGACCAAATCAGTCCCCTGCTTACAGAGTTTCAAACAAGAGACAACCATGTAAAACTCAAGAGGACAAAAGGTGCACACAGTAACAAAAATAATTCTCATTATCATTTTGGATGGCAATTATGGTTTAATATAACCTGGAAGAGGAGCCGTGATAGCTCATTGGTTAGTGAACTGTACTACAAAGGACAAGAGGTAGGGTTCAATCCCAACCGATGGCTTCCAGTTCACCCAGCCTTTAATGGGTACCTGATTTTTTTCTGGGAAAGTAAAGCGGCACGGGCGTAATACCGACCACATTACCCCAAAAATCATGTGCCAAAGGTCTGTAAAATTTATGGTCACTAACACCATATTCCCTATACACCCCTTGGCGTGACGGGGGTACTTTCATTATTTTTTTTTTTTTTTTTTTTTTTTTTTTTTTACCTGGAAGACCTAGATTATGGTTCAGCGGTTCATACCATGCCAAAAAGTAGGTAAACCCCCAAATCAATTCAAACTTATTTCTAATTCAAACTGCGTCTTCCATTAATACTGTTACTGTACCTAAGAAGTACTTTGTACTTTATGTTCTGAGCACCAAACATGCTTTAGGAGTTTCACTTACCTTTAAGTATCAAAGGAAAGTTATTTTTCTAACAGACACATATTACTTTCATAATTCTAGATATTTTAGATAGCCCCTATATTTCAACTACCAAAAAAAAATTATATTTGTCAACTGTTATCTTACTTTTATTCTTGCACAAAGAACACATTTGAACACAACCTTTTTTTTTTTTAATTTATTCAATCCCAAAAAATATTTTAAAATAAATTGCAGCCTTGGAGGCATGTACAAATTGTTATTTTGAAGATTTATTACAACTTCATACTTCATAAATAATTTAAAATTTATCTTCACCATTTTTATTTAATCTCGTCAACATACACAGTTTGTTTTGTTTAATAAAAATGAAAACAGCTTTCATACAAACTTCTGTCATTTAATGTGTGTGAAATAAAAAAAACCATGAAAATATTTAAAAGCCAGAGAAATTGTTATGGAAGGAATCAGTTACTACTGTCATAATGTGTAACACATGAAAATTTAACAAAGTGGACAATCAGTGAACAACCAAGAAAATCAAAATAATAGTGGAGAAACTATGTGTGCATTGCTGCAGAGTTAAGGATAAGGTGCTTGTGTCGCTAAAAGCGCCTAGCATACATCCCATGTTAAGTAATAGGCATTTCCCACTTAATGAGACATGAGAAAAATGGTGAGTGTAACACCTCAGCTATTGACAAAATGGTCTGGGCCATCTGACCAGAATTAAATCCAACTAACCTGCAACTAGAGCATATAACATAAAAACATCTGCCATAGCTTGAACAATACATAAGGAGATGGATAGATGGAATCAGATACAGTAAGTAATTTAAAAATGAAAAAGCTCCACAATCAGCAAAAGTAAGAAAAGTACACATTTATCCTTTCTGTAGCACTCATACACTGTTCCATACATAAATTAAGCACATAGAAGAAATATATTTTTTTTTTAGTGATTTTTAAAAAGATTGTATTCTGTTCTCAGACCATCCTGTCTTACAGCATAATGGACAAAGCACAAAAAATGGCATGCTTTTGAAGGAGAGCCTACTATTTGCTTTATATAGGTAATTTTTATGGTGTTTAATATTTCATTGCCCCATCTTTTCGAAGCTCATTAACCTGTCTGCTAGAAGCCCTTGCATTTCTTCTTGTGTTGTTGCAATCTAATTGTTAATGTTTATTGTGGAATGTTGTTTGCTGAAAGATATGCTTTAAGTACAAACTATTAAAATATTTTTTTTCTGGATAGATCAAAGAAAGAACTTGGGATTGGTGTTACACCTATTCTTCTTATAAGCTTCTGATTTTGTCTCTTCTTGTTACATTCAGTATTTTTCTGTGGCTTCACATTTAAATAGTTATGAGCTTTTTTTCCTCTTATTTCTGAACTTATCTTGAATTCATTCCATGATATACAATGTATTTTCCTGAGGCAGTCGTTTTCAAATGCATCCAATTTATTTTCTTTCTTTTTTTTTTTTTCTAGCTCTTACTTGCTTAAACAAAGGTGAATAATACATTCAAGTGAAATCTCAACATTTGTTTTTGTGTTTAGTAATTTTGATATATGTATTTTATAAGGTGTCTGAAAATCATTGCTGCTTTTGCTATACTGATTCTATTATCTTCCTTTGTACAATCTTCTTGATCCAAGCAGCTTCAAAGACATACAAAGTGGTCTACTTCATCCACTGCTTTTCCTTCAAGGTACATTTTTTTCTTCTGAACAAATTTCATTTTTTTTATTACTTTCGTCTTTTCTTGCTTATCTCTAGTCTTATTTTACTAGTCAATGATGATGCAATTTCTTTTTTCTTGCAATATGTTCACATTGCTAACAATAAGAACCGATGTCTGCAGTCTTTACATGACTATAACTAAAAAAAATTATAACTAATGTTAAATGTCCAAAAAGAAAGAGTACACTTAGAAGGGAGCAGAGCAAGAACATCATTTCATGTATTTCAGAAGTTGTACATACTATTGATCAGGTCGGCAAAAGCAGCACCTGCCATCTTGATTGACAACTAAAAACTTGATGTCATGCAGCAGTACGGTCACCTGGGGTCCATCATCAACACTAAACTATCCTTAGATACAGAAATTCATCTTTGCCTGCATTACTTGGTGCATTTAAAAAAAAAAAAAAGAAAAAAAAAAAAAAAGCAAACTGGAAACTAAAACAAAGCCTACAGCCTGCATCATCAGTATCCTTTTGAATTGCAGCAAATCGGCCAACAACTTATGCAAGGTAAGAGAAAAGGCTTAAATGCATTTCATATGTGATGCCAGCATTATATTCCTAGGGGCGCTGCAAAATCATTTTAAAATGAATGTCTAGAAAAATATCCTTTGTATACAATGATATATGTTTAAAGACTAATGTTGAAATAAGATTAAAATGCAACCTAAAGTACCATAAATAATCAGTAAGCAAAAGTAAACATATATGATGTATTGACCGATGTATTGACCACATGTTGAGAATAAATAACTAGAGAATCATAAAGCAAGCCTCAAATGGGAAACAACAGGAAAAAAAGGTTAACCTCATGAGACACTAAGAACAATGACAAAGATGGCAAAAACAGATTCTGAAACTGCAAAGTTTGCACAGGAAAGAGGCAGCAAGGTGCACTGTGAAAACCCTGTGTGACATCTGATAGTACTGAAAGGATTTAAAGTTTAAATTGTCTAATTATATTGTTTACACCTTGTCACATCTGTTCTTATTTCAGATTCTTTTTTCCGTACCTGAAATAATTTCTTTACATGTTTAAATTAATTTCTTTGAATAGAAATCTGAGCTTTCTTCTTATTCTTACAAAATATTGTATACTATAAAAAGTAATAAACTTTGACACTAGCATCTTATAGCAACCCTGTATCTATTGAAGTAATGAAACAATGTCTGTTAAACAATCTACATGTAGTCTACTTTTATTTCCCAGAAAAGTAATTTAACATCATCATTAATGTTTCAGTTAAAACCACACCAAATGAATACCATTTAAGCTGGCCTACTCACATAATTTTTGCACCAGAGTATTTAATATACTTTACTTGCAAACCCTGGAAGAAGAGATTGAGAGGTTGCCAGAAAGAAGAGAAACTATACAGAGTAATATTGGTTAGGAAGGAGGTTGGGAAGAAAACCAACACTAGATAACTGACATACAATAATAAGAACAAAGGGCAGTAGAGATGTATGATCAGGCAAAACTGTGCATTGCTGATGGTGTTATTGCAGCAATTTGCTTCTAAGCACCACATCGTAACTGGTATTTTGCTATCCACAGTAAAAAGCGCAAAAGTAAAAGAAAAGAAATTGAATAGAGTAAACAGTATGACATTACCCAAACATTTATAAACAAGGTAATCATTAAGGTGTCTATTACCAAGGTTAACAAGATCTAATCTCTACAACAAACAATTGGAAGCCATATACAGAAAATCAATATTTCTCGTCTCTAAAGAGATGTTTACAGCCGGGATGCAAATATAGAAACCAGCGAAAAAGAGGGGGGGGGAAAAAAAATAAAGAACTGTCCAATAAGCAGAGAACAGTAACTTTTCTCATGGAGACAGGAAATCAATACTGCATTTCAGGCATGTGTTACACTTTGTCTCCTGGAGATGCTTAAACATTGACCAGGTAGATCACCCACCAATTGTTATGTCAATTTCAAGTCACATGAAAATCTCAGCCAATAAAGTTAAACCCAGTAAAAGAAGATATGGTATGGTTGTGAGATCAAAATAGAATAACTTAATTGTCCTGGTTGTGGACTTGTTTTTAACATTCTCCTATCCACACATGCTAGGATGAAGCACTGAGGGAAGGAGCAGTTTTCTATCTTCAACACAATGTATAACACTGGTTATTGACAATGTTTACCACTGTTGAATTTTTGGGACATTTTATCTACTTGATTTTTAACCATCAGTGAACCTGAAGTCAGATCATCAGATATTGCAAATGCATGGTATTAAGTGATTGGGAATCATTCTCATAAAACTAAAACTATTTTCCTGTATATTTTGCTATGCATTGCTGCAGCTGTAATTGTAACAACTTTTCTGATGCCATTATTTCTCAAACTGTATCTCTGACGATGTCAGCTGTTTTTCCCAAGCATTTCATCTCATCCATTTAATCCTCCATTCTTCATAAGTAAAACTATACATTTTTTGTTGTTGCTGCATTCTGTAAAAAAAACACATTGTGATACTTGACAAAATTTATAGAAAATGTGTCTTGACAGAACAACTGAAAGATACCGAACAGCTGAAAACCAGGGCTATTAAAGCAAAATGTTTGGGGGAGGGGGATGTTAATTTAGGGACACAGGGAAAAGATACTAGATAGTTTAAGAGAATGTTTAGCAGGAATTTGAATAAAAATGAACTGATAAAAAGTTGTAGAGATAGAAAGCTGTGGAGAGGTATGATCGCATATGCATATGACCTAAGTCAGCTGGCACAGTACTTGATAATGATTAAAACAACAATATGAAAATGAACATGTGGATTTTCATGATCACATGCTTTCTTCATTCAGTTTTCTAGAGAAAAAAAAATGTCTCAGAAGCCTTAAGAAGACTAGATTTGACTGATAACAGAGACATGATATCATTGGCAACAGTTGGTATTCAACAACACTGGCTTTCTAACACACCTTTTTTTTTAAAAAATGTGTATGTTAAAGAAATATTTCACTTTCTGTGAAAATAATTCTTGTGTACTTGGATTATGGACCTGTTTTTAAATTCTTGGTATCCTTCACACTGATGTTAAGTTCATTAAGTAAACTACTTATCATTAAAGTTTATCTACTTTTCATAGTTTATGTTATGGATGTGTTAACTTTCATATTGTATCTTTCAATGTGTTCATTTCTGACTTACTAAAAAGTTTCAATTTAAAAACTATTAATACTATACAGTGCATTATATGTTTTATCCAACTTGTTACTGAAAAAAGTGTGCAAACACGCATATTGAGCTATTTTTGGATCATCATCATGCACTCGAACATGTCCATAGGTGTTCAGATCCCCTCCTCAGCAAGTCCTAAAGTGTCCTGCAGTTCTGTGTTGGTTGATAAGTCTTCTTATACGCCTACTAAGTTTCTCATTCCTGGCTGTGCCCATCTTAACTCCCATCTCTTTCATCCATAGGAGTGACGTGGACTCATAGTTGTCAAAGTCCTGTGCCCTTCCCACATCTTGGAAAGCATTGATGATTGTCCATTGGTGGACTGTCTTCAACGACTGCGCTGCTAGCCAACCTGTTGGCTCTTTCATTTCCCTGTACTTCCAAATATCCAGGGATGTAGACGAAGGTGACTATGTATTTTTGATTTCTGCAATGACTAACCATTGCCTGCATACAGAGCCCATCTCTACTTTTTTTAATCATACGCATAGAATCACTCAGTATGCGGGCGTGGGTGTAGTCTTGTGACTCCAACCAGATGAATGCCCTGGTCACTGTCATAACCTCCATCGTCATGTTACTCGTGGTCATACTTCGTGTCATCACTGTTGATTTTGTAGCTGAAAGTCAATGGATGTGGATGGTCTAGACTTATATGCAATCACTATCGCGTGGTTCAAAACCTATTTCCACATTATAGACTGGCCAATCATAGACTGTTTCCTGTATGAGAACATTAATTGAAAAGTACACAGAAGTAAACAAACCAATGTATACCTGATTCATATGCTACACCAAAGCTTTTGATAGAATACACCATAGTCAACTTATAGACTCCCTAAAAGATATACATCGAGAAGGCACAGACATATGACTAATATGTAATTATTACTGGGAGCAAACAGCAACAATAAAATATAACAAAGAGAACTCTACACCCATTGATATAAAAAAAAGGGAGTAAGACAGGGATGCATCCTATCACCAAGCTTATTCAATCTATACACTGAGCAAATCTTTAAAAACATCACAGTCTATCTATCTATCTTTCGTTCACCTGAAGTATTGTCTATATCTGCAATGTCGTTTCCTGTATAAATTTTACTGTCTTTTGTAATTCTTGCAGTGGCCCATATAGTTTTGTCTGTAGTGTTGTATCTATGGGCCAATGGATTTTCCTCAGTCTACTATATTCAGTGCAGTCTTGAAGTATGTGTTCAGCAGTCTGGGGTGCCTGTCCACATGTACAAGTAGTTGATGTGCCGATCTTGAATTTTGTATACATGTGACTATGGAGTCGATTGTGTCCTATTCTTAGGCGTATAATGATAACTTGTTCATATCTATTCATATTATGAAAGGCATCCTGATTTGGGGCGTGTGGTCCTCTGATTGATTTGATTATCTGTTTCTTATGATGGTATGTAACTGGTGTATCTAGTTGTGTGCCTGTTGAACCTTCCTTTGCCAACTGATCTGCTTTCTCATTTCCTGGTATTCCACAGTGAGACGGGATCCACTGCAGGGCAACCCTGTGGTGCTTGCAGAGTTCAGTCAATAAGGTCTGCAGATGTGGTAATTTTCTGGATTGTAGTGCCTGGAGTACTGATCTTGCATCTGTCAAAAACACTACAGGATGTGGGCTAAGATTACTGTTCAGCAGTTCTTCTATTGCCAACTTTATTGCTTGTATTTCTGCATCATAATTGTGACAATATTTCCCTGTTGCTATTTTATTCATATCCCTAGTGTTATTTGGGTACTCTATATATGCACCTGCTCCCCAACATCACAGTGATGCCAGGGCTAAACATTAATGGAAAGATAATCAATAACCTAAGATATGCTGATGATACTGTAATACTAGTAGAAAATCCTAAAGATCAACAACAATTACTTAATGAAATAAACATGATAAGCAAAAAATATTGATTAGATATGAATATCAAAAGGACTAAATCTATGATCATAAACAAAGGTAATACTCAAAACCTACAAGTGGATATCAAAATTGAAGGAATAGACCTGGAGACAGTTCAGAACTACAACTACCTTGGACATATTATAACCAGTGATGGAAAATGTAAAACTGAAATAAACAAAAGAATAGGAATGGCAAAAAGTAATTTTAATGTCATGAAGAACATACTAACATCAAAACAAATAACACCTGGCCTAAAACTAAGAATAGCAAAATGTTATGTCTTCTCAACATTCCAGTGTGGTGCAGAAACATTGACATTAGACAAGAAAACAACATAAAATTGAAGCCTTTGAAATGTGGATATATAAAAGAATAGGTAGGATTGGATGGAAAGAAAAGAAAACAAATGATGAAGTCTTAAAATAACTAAAAATGAAAAGAGAACTGCCAAATACAATTCAAACAAAACAAATGCGATTTTTGAGGCAAGTTAAAAGACACAATAGCCTACTAAAAGTAATCTTGGAAGGGAAAATGCAAGGTAAAAGAGGTTGAGGCAGACAAAGACTAACATGGATGAGTAACATTAACAGATGGACAAGTCAATCTATGACTACCTGCACCATCAAAGCATGAGAGAGAGCGGAATGGCACTCTATGGTAGCCAACCTTCAATGTGGAGATGGCACTCAATGATGATGATGATGAGACTGGCCAACTCCAGTCATACAGCTCTTCTGCACATGGATACACTGTGAGCTTTTTATTTTACACGCATATATGTGTTAACAGAGAAGACGATCTTTGGAGGCCACAGGTTTTAGAGAAGAATGCTGATAATATCACGGAGAGATGAAAAGAGTAACAAGAACATTATGAAAGAGGTCAAAGCAAAATGACAGCTTATTACCAACATAAGAGGGATATAATAGCCTTTTTTGGTCCAATAATAAAAAGGGAACAATTGGGATACATTGTAACAACTGGAAAAACCGAGGAAAGCAAAAATAGAAGGAAATATAGAACAGATATAGGATCATTTAAAACATAGCCTGATAGGAAGTTAACAAAAGAATATGATAAACAGCTGTAGAGATAGAAAGTTGTAGAGAGACATGTTACCAGCAGGCTTGCACTTGATGATGATTCAAGCAATGTGAGTAGTGGAACAGTGGCGGTGAAGGATGACATGTGACCTGCACTTGGTCTAAAAGCTGACAAAATCCATCAAACTAGGTGAACCAAAACTAACCAAGATCCCACTTGACATTTCCTATGGTGGGTCTGGTAACAAACTTATCAGTCTATAAAATGCAGGAAGAAATCAAAGTGTAAAGGCAACCAAATATCCAAAATGATGTGCTGGTGTGTTGGGTCAATAAAGCAGATATAGCTAGCTGTAAAGCCACAACACAATACTCCATAACCCACTTAACATCCATTTAAGAGTGGAAGATGGAGCAGAGTAGTTATCAGGCAAATGCAAAAGAATGTCCCATAACATTTGCCATAATGGACTAAGTATTAAACAGCACTGAACCAAGACAACCACTTGGAGCTTACAGAGTCAGAGCCCGACTGTTATTATTTTAACAAACCCAGGCAGCCAGGCAGCTATTCTTGAGACAGGTGGGCTACTGGAGAATGTCAAGTTGGGATTGAACCCACATTCACTTAATCAGATATGGATGAATCAGAGAAGGCTAAAATAACAATATGCTGTCAAACTAGGTAAAATCATTGAAGTGTGAACTAAAGTGTGGTACACCTGGACAAGTGAGAAAGTGATTAGATAAATAAAGTGACAGTCACAAAGGAGTTCTGAAAGATGAAGGCTGATGGGGGAATTATAGGCTTAATAAAACTAGTTAAAATGACATTTCTCTCTCTCTCTCTCTGCGATCAGGACTCAATCAGAGTAGGATTCCAGACTCTCACATGAAGTCAGCTGTCAGGTTAAGTGTGTTGGTTAAAATGACATTTGAGAGAATACTTACAGATGAGAGAATCTAGAGACTTTAAAGTGCAAGATACAGTGGAGGGCAGTTGTATCAGGAAGAATGACAAGTTGTGAAAAGTTTTTAACAGATTTTTAACAAGACATGGAGCAGACAGCAGAATCTAGATTTAGGAATCATGTAACCAAACAGTGGCCTAGATAATTAATCAGAAGCAGAGCTCCAACAATGAGACAGGGTATATTTTATCGAGGACTTCTGGTCAATATGGTGGAAAGACGAAGGAACCATTGAGGCTCAGTCTGAAAAATGTTCCTTGTTGCAGTTTGTTCATATTCCAAGTCTGGCTTGCTGCAGGAGCTAGTGAGTTTAGTGCTCTGTGCACACTGTGAGCTGTGTTTTTCATCCGCATGGTGATTCGATATTCCGATTGCTTACGATGAATGATGATACGTATGACGACAGTTCAGCTGCATTTACTTTTGGTGCCGCTTGGCCTTATGTCTTTTGGTGTGTGCTGTCGCTGCTATGATGGGGACTGCAGCTGCCTTTCTTTGTTTGAATCCTTCAATGAGGTGAGTTTTAATTCGGATGATTCCACTGGTATGGGCAGTTGAGCAATTAAGGATTTAAATTCATTTGCAGTGGGCTATCAACTAACGATAATCATATTTTATCAAGACTTGGGCTCTAATTATATAACGTTTCGAGTGTCGGTAATATTTTAAGAAGGAAGAAGACACTTATAAGATGGACTGAGCAGCATTAGACCATGACAAGATGGAGATTCAGGTATTATGTATTTGATTTATTAGTAACAGTTCTATGATATTAATAAATAGCAATGGATTTGAAACAGGTGGTTATTAAGAGTTTAATAATAATAATCAAACAGTGTTGTAATTTTTTTACTGTGAAAATAAGAAAACTTTTAAGCAAAATGCATACCAATTTCTCCCAATAAAACAATATTATCCATTTATATTCCATGTATTAAAGATCTTTATAATGATGAACGAACAGAAGTAAATATTAAGGATAATGGAGAAGGACCAGAAATATTAAGAGAAGTATTAAGAGAAGAAGTGGAAAACGCCTTGCGCAATATGAAAGCAGGCAAAGCTCCTGGACCAGATAATATAACTAAAGAAGAGATTGAAGCCATGGGTGATTTTAGAATAGAAATAATAACAAAAATATTGAATGATATCTACAACAGCGGATATATACCAGACGACCTGCTCAAATCAATATTCATAGCCCTACCAAAGAAATCTGGTGCTATTGAATGCGATGATCATCGCGCAATAAGCCTTATGAGTCACATGACTAAGATATTACTAAGAATCATCATGCGAAGAGTGCGAAACAAAATCAGTCCAGAAATTAGCGATGAACAGTGTGGTTTTGTTGGAGGTAAAGGAACGAGCAATGCCATATATATCATAAGATCTTTAGTAGAAAGAGCAATAGAGCTGAAAACAGATCTATATCTATGTTTCATAGATTATACCAAAGCATTTGACAAAGTAAAGCACCAAGAAATAATCAAAATTTTAGAAAGCATAAACGTAGACAGCAAAGATCTAAGAATAATAAAGAAATGTACTGGCAACAAACAGCGGCCATAAGAACTGCAAACCAATTGGGAATGTTTCAACAAATTAAACAGGGTGTTAGACAAGGTTGTGTGCTGTCACCAGATTTGTTTAATATTTATAGTGAGATTATTTTAAGATCCATAAAGGGCATGCCTGGAATAATAATTGGAGGTCATAATTTAAATAACCTAAGGTATGCTGATGACACAATTTTAATCGCTAAGAGTGAAAATGAGTTACAAGAAATGTTGGACTTTATAGTGAAAGAAAGCAAAAATAAAGGACTCAGCCTTAATAGCAAAAAGACGGAAGTAATGGTAACAACAAAGAAAAAGACATCACTCAGTGCAAAATAAAGTCAAGTGGAACAATATTGAAACAGGTAAATGAATTTAAATATTTGGGAACTTTGTTAACCTCAGACAGAAGATGTACAAAAGAGGTGAGATGCAGAATGGCTCAGGCAAAAGCAGCTTTCCAAAAAATGAGGAAGATACTATGCAATCCATTTTTGACAATAGAAACAAGAAAAAGAGTTCTAAAATGTTATGTAGAGTCAGTCTTAACATATGGATGTGAATCATGGACAATAGAACAACAGACAAGAAAATCACTGGGGTCTGTAGAGGATGTGGTTTTACAGAAGAATGTTGAGAATACCATGGACAGCTAAAAAGAGTAATGAAAATGTTCTGAAAGAGGTCAAAGCAAAAAGAGAGTTAATTTCCAATATTAGGAAGAAACAATCATTATTTTTTGGCCATGTTATGTGAAGAGAAATAGACTTAGATATCAATGAAATGTGGGACTCACAGAGCAAAATACTAATGACAGCAGCAGAAGCAAGTGCTGGACTGAAGAAAATGGAAAAACGAGCTTGGATCTCAGACACCACGTGGAAATACATCAAAGAAAGAAGATAAGCGAAGAGAGCCATGACTAATGTAAAGACAGATCTTGGAAAGGTTCTGGCAAAAGCAACATACAAAGAATTAGACAACAAAGTGAAAAGTTCAGCAAGAAGAGATACAAGAGCTTATATAAACAACTTGGCAGAGAAAGCAGAAACAGCTGCAATTACAGGAGACAGCAGAACTCTTTATACTGTACAAAAGATGCTGACAAACACCTATACATCAGTGGAACACCAATTCTAGACAAATCTGGATTAATGCTAACAACAAGCGCAGACATAAAAGCCCGTTGGGCGGAACACTTCAAAGAAATTCTTGACCGTCCACTACCCCACAGTTTAATAGATTTTGAAGCTGAAACACCAGCAGCAGAATTAGATGTAAATTTAGATGACTTCACCTTGAGTGAAATAGAAACCACCTTAAAGCTAATGACCAATAACAAGGCTGCTGGAGAGGATAAGTTAACAGCTGAGATCCTCAAGGCAATTGATAGCCATAATCTAACACATCTCCAAAAAATGTTCAACATCATTTGGAAAACAGAGAAGACGCCTCATAAATGGAAAAAAGGAATCATTGTTAAGATCCCAAAAAAGGGCAATCTTAGAGATTGTAACAACTGGAGAGGCGTGACACTTTTGTTAGTTGCCTCAAAGTTATTCTGTAAAATCATCCTAAATAGAATAAAGGATTCAATAGATACAGTAATGCGTGAAGAACAGGCTGGGTTTAGAAAAGGGAGAAGCTGCCTTGACCACATTTTCACTCTACGACTTATATTGGAGGAACACATTGAAAAGCAAAACCTTTTGTACTTAACTTCATCGACTTCAAAAAAGCATTTGATAGTATTCATAGAGATTCTTTGTGGAAAATTCTGAAGCAATATCGTTTACCATAAAAAATCATAAATATTATCAAAGACATGTATGATGGTTACACATGTGCAGTTCGAACAGAGGAAGGACTGAGCGAGTGTTTCCCAATAGAAACTGGGGTTAAACAAGGATGTATTTTATCACCCTTGTTATTTGGAATTGTTATGGACTTCATAATGAAGAAATGCTGCACTGGTAAAAAAGGCATCGAATGGATACAAGGAGACCATTTGGAGGACCTCGACTTTGCTGATGACATAGTTCTCATCAACAGTCAGATAAAAACGATGCAGGAAAACAAAAATGAACTATCATCAATAGCCAGCAAAATTGGGCTTGAGGTCAATCATGAAAAGACTAAAGTCATGAAAAGTTTAATTCCAACAAGTGACAAAATATACATGGAAAACAAACCAGTAGAAGAGATCGATCACTTTATCTATCTTGGAAGTCACATTGATCGAGAAGGGGATACGAGCAAAGAAATTAGAATCAGAATGGCTAAAGCAGCAATGTCTTCCAGAAGCCTTGAAAAATTGTGGAAATCAAAACTCATCAGCACAAACACAAAACTTAGGCTATTCAAATCAAATGTACTATCAACCCTTACGTATGCGTGTGAAAGCTGGAAAACAACAAGAGATATAGAAACAAAGTTGAACGCATTCGAAAATAAATGTCTAAGGAAAATACTTGGTATAGAATGGAACAAATTCAAAACAAACGAGGAAATTAGAGAAATCGCCAATCAACCACTAATATCTTCAGTAATAAAGAAAAGACGATGGTCATACGTTGGACATGTGATGAGAAGAGATAATAATCGAATAGCAAAGCAAGCCCTCATATGGGAAACAACAGATAAAAGAAAAAGAGGAAGACCCAGGGAGACGCTGAGAAGAACATTGATGAGAGAGGCAAGAGCAGCAGGAATCGGCTCCCTCAATGAGATAGAACTGCTTGCACAGAATAGAGACAGATGGCGAGATTTGATTTGATAAAATATCTTTAAAAGAAAACTGCTAGAACAAAAAATTCATATAGGTGAAGGTGTATCTTGGTCTACGCCCTATGGGCCGGTTACGGCTCGAAAGGTCAATAGATAGAATGAGAAGAGAACAACTGGAATATATTGTAACAACTGGAAAAATGAGGGACGAAGAGAAAGAGGGAAGCAAAGAGAAAAAATAACAGACAGCTTAAGAGAATGGCTTGGCTCAAGGTCAACAACAGAAATGATAAATAGCTGCCGAGATCGAAAGTTGTGGAGAGACATGATCACCTATGCCAGCAGGCCCGGCACTTGATGATTCTATGAATAACTTATATAAAAAAAAAGTAAAGAGCCCCCGTCACACCAAGTGGCGTAAAGGTAACGTAATTTTTACAGACCTTCAGCACATGATTTTTGGGGTAATGTGGTTGGTATTACTCCCGTGCCACTTTACTTTCCTAGAAAAAATCTCGTACCCATTTAAGGCAGGGTGCACCCGGAAGCCGTCGGTTGGGATCGAACTCTACCTCTTGTCCTCTATAACTTATATAGCTTATAATAATATAAATACAGAATGTTCAAACGTGACAAAACGTTAAAAAAAAAAAAAGACTGGGAAAGAAAATGAAATGATGTTTGTGCATTTATGGTAGATGAAACATACAAATATCCAAAGTCAAAACCCATAAAAAATATCCAAAATACAAAAATAAAAAATATTCAGGACTTTCAAATACCTCAAGTATATGGAGTCTTGCATGGATAAAAAATGTGTTGCCATTACAATAAACTCAATAACTTACAGAAAGTTATTTTGGGAGGAAAATACAGGGTAAATAAGATAGAATTTGGTCAAGGACTAAAGTGGATTGATAATATCAAGAGATGACCTATGACAATGTACACCATCAAGGCAAGAAACAGAGTAAAGTAGTATTCCATTGTTGGCAACCTTTGATGTGGACCCAGCATAAGATGATGATGATACAGTAACTATGAAAGCATTACAAGTTAAAACTTGATTAGTTTCATGTTAACTTTTATAAAATTAATAATTACTGGGAAGAGATTTAGGTGGCAGAAAATATGGTATTTTCAAGTGTGTGGGACAATAACTACAATCTCACCATGCGAACTATCTCAGGGTAGACAGGCTCTGTGAGCACATTTCGAGTTGCAGTGATATAGTCCACTAGTTCATTTAGACATGCACGCTTTATCTCCTTGCTCTTCAGATCTGTAACGGGGTCCATAAAGTCAAAAACCACACAACATTGTTGCAGTTTCTTGATGAAGAGCTCCTGCTGTTCATTTTGAGGTGTGTCTGTAAGAAAATAAGAAAAGTTAAGAATTTAGCTTTAAAATAAAACATATCCTGTGATATTGTTTCTTCTGAGACCATAATTCATTCAGAATCTTGATTCTCTGATGGAGTTTACTGTCTGCTTCAAATTTAGTTCCAACATACAACCTCCCTCCTTAAAAGGTTTGAGTGTGACCACAAATTTTCTGAAGTCTACATGATATGAAACTATCTTCTAGAACTAAAGGCATAGGTTGGTGAATCTTGAATTTGAAGCACAGTTGTGTCTTATTTCTATAAAACTGCTGGTAATAGTATTTGTGATAGGAGCACAAAAGGTATGTGGTACAATAAATTAAATATGATTTAGTTTTTAAATAAACCAAATATAGAAAATTAACTGAAAGAAAGAGAAACTAAGACATCCATCTTTTCATTTAGGTGGTGCTCTAGATCCTGGAGATAATATATTTTTACAACTTTTCCACAATATATTCAATAAGGATGGACGGAGAGACCTACCTTAACAGGGGCTTATACTCCCAAAAGGGGTCGTAGGGCTTTAATTAACAGAATTATGTTGATGACATAATATTTTGTGTGCCCCATTACCATACTATTTGCCATTTTGTGCCATTTAGTTTACCATTAATTATGGTCTTTTTTTTGTTCACCATTTTCCAGTAAAAATTTTAAAAATACCTAGTCACATCCCATGTGTATGGGGAATATGATGTTAGTGTTCATTTCTGAAGCAATGTAGTTAGTATTACACCCGTGCAGAGAAAAAAAAAATTCCTGTGCTCATTTTAGGTTGGGCGAACCAGAGAGTAAAAGATAAAGAGGCCTACCAGAGAAACATTAAAAGAATACTGAGAGAAGAGGCAAAAAAAGCAGGCATTAATTAGCTCCATCGTAGATGTTGAACAATTCACCCAGAAGAGTCATGTGATGAGATACAACGCAGTACCTATGCACTGCCTGAAGCTTGAAAAACAAAGATCGTCAGACATAAAGAGTCTAGAATTTCTGTCCTAAGTATTGCTTTTGGCTCAAAGGGACAATGAATGGATAGATAGATGGATAAAGAAAAATGTTAATTGCAAATGATACATTTAAAAAAAATAAAAATGAGAAAGAATGGGCCCCTTAATGATTGGTATTATTTTTTGTAGTTTATTTACTACTTTCTTGGTCCATTTTTAATTTTTTTTTTTTTTTTTTGCACGCTACTAATATCTTCAACAGGAGACAGAAATAAGAAGACAATAAACCACTGCATAACCTAGTTCAAATTTTTTAAGCACTCAGCATTACACTTACGTCAAACACTTAGCATTTGATTAAAAAACAAAATTTTTCAAACTAGATCACTATATAAAAAATTCAACAGAGAAAAAAAAACACAAAATTTAAATAACTATACGTGAATCAAACAATGCAGTAAAACTCATTTGTAGGGGCATTTATAAATATTTTATTCAAAACACATTTGATTAGTCACAATTATTTTATAATAATGAAATACCTTTACTGTTATGTCAATATCCACATAAATACTTTCAACTTCACAAGACTTTAAATTCTTTCACTCTTCCAACATGACTCTAGTAATAATTATGTTCAAAATGTGGGAATACATTGTTCACTTTCTATAATCTTCAGTTGAATTGACTACTGTCTTGATTTTTATAATTATTGTTACCTGAAACAAAGTACATGCCATGGCAAATATGCTTATTGGTAGAGGTCGGCAGTTTCAAAATAACACATGAAGAAATGAAACAAAATAATGCCTCCTATCAATAGTTCCCAAAAAAATCCAACAGATCAAATGCGGTAGTCAGGAAGAATAAAGCTGTTTTAAATCATGTAAAGAGTATAATAAAATACACATAACAATAAAATTGATAACAGTGTCGCAGATTTTAATGAATTAAAAGTGATATTTTAAAAAAACATTGAGACAACAAATCAGAAAATGTATGTAATGGAAGAGTAATACTTTTACAGGTCTATTTTATTCAGACAGTAAAAGGTTTTTTTAAAATAAAATGTCATAACAGTAGACCTCACCTAAATAAGATTCCTGTATGATCTTCTGTAATATCAGAACTGTGTACAGATAGCAAAATGTATTTTAGGTTGTGTGTCCCACATAATTAATCCCTGCTTTCCCTATTTTTCTGCCATGCTATCCTCAATCTGTCTCTTTTATTTTCCCTTTGAAATTGTTTACTATGCCCCAAAAGTGGGATACAAAAACAGAGAAAATTCACTGCAAATAATTTTTTTTAAATAATTAAACTTCTGCTTACAACATCAGCAGTCAGATAAAAACGATGCAGGAAAAACAAAAATGAACTATTATCAATGGCCAGCAAAATTGGCTTGAGATCAATCATGAAAAGACTAAAGTCAAGTAAAGCTTAATTCCAACAGACGACAAAATATACATGGAAAACAAACCAGTGGAAGAGATCGATCACTTTATCGATCTTGGAAGTCACATTGATCGAGAATGGGATACAAGCAAAGTAATTAGAATCAGAATAGCTAAAGCAGCAAAGTCTTTCAGAAGCCTTGAAAAGTTGTGGAAATCAAAACGCATCAACACAAACACAAACTGACTATTCAAATAAAATGTACTACCAACCCTTACATATGCGTGTGAAAGCTGAAAACAACAAGAGATATAGAAACAAAGTTGAACACATTCGAAAATAAATGTCTAAGGAAAATACTTGGTATAGCGTGGAACGAATCAAAACAAACGAGGAAATTAGAGAAATCGCCAAATCAACCACTAATATCTTCAGTAATAAAGAAAAGACGATGGTCATATGTTGGACATGAGATGTGAAGAGATAATAACGAGTAGCAAAGCAAGCCCTCATGTGGGAAACAACAGGTAAGAGGAAAAGAGGAAGACCCAGAGAGACACTGAGAAGAACATTGATGAGAGAGGCAAGAGCAGCAGGAATCGACTCCCTCAATGAGATAGAGCTGATTGCACAGAACAGAGACAAATGGCGAGATTTGATAAAATATCTTTAAAAGAATTGAAAACTGCTAGAACAAAAATTCAGATAAGAGAGGGAGTATCTTGGTCTAAGCCCTATGGGCCGGCTATGGCTCAAAAGACCAATAGATAGATAGATACAACTCTAGACGTTAATGTTAATAAGTTTGAAGAAAGCCTTTGTCAGCTAAAAGCTGGTGATATAACCATCAGCTTTGGTTCTTTTATTATGGAAGTTATTAAATCAAGACTAAATATAATTTTTCAGTCAAGTAATGAGAAGTGGGGCATACTGTGACAAGTGGAAAAATTTGGGGGAAAAAGAGATAGAGGACAAACAGGTACCAACAACTATAGCTATGGCATGGTATGAATTATGAATGTCCATCTCAAATGTATAAAGTCTGTGACGGTAGGTGGGAGAAAGAATCAGAAATGATCAACAGCTCAGAAAGTGAAAACAGCAAAGGGTGTGGTACACAAGATCAATATTCAGGGCATGAAAGACAAATATGGCTGACCACCGTGAATGAGATCGGAGCCTCATCACCTAATATTCAAAAGAAATCCAAGGAGAGAAATTCTAACTTATGTTGGAAGAAGAACAACGAATATATACATGGAATGTTAGGACTCTTTATCAAGAAGGAAAACTGGAAAATATTATTTTAGAAGCAGAATGATTAAACAAGGATAGTTTAGGCATATCTGTGACAAGATAGAAAGAATGTTGCAACATGCAGGACAAAAAATATACATTTATATATTCAGGCAACACAACAGAGCATCAAAGAATGTAGGAATATTAATAAAATGAGAGTTACAAAAACTATATAAGTACCCACTGAAGATACAATGACAGGACCATACTGCTCAAAATATGCACTACTCAAGACTATACAGCTGAACAAATACAGGCATACCATAAAGATCTAAATAAAGTTATGAAGCAAGTGAAATCTTCAGACATCTTAATTGTCTTCTGTCATTTCGTTATGAATGGTGATATGAATGCTAAATAACGAAATGACAGATATAAGACCATTATAGGAAATCATGGTTTAGGAAAAAAAAGTAAAAAAGGAGAAAGATTAATACAATTTTGTAAAGAAAATAGGCTGATAATATGTAACACCTACTTTGAGCAAGTGAAAAGGAAAACTATACACATGAAGAAGTTCAATCAAATTGGAAAAGAAAATCAAATTGACTACATGATGATAAACGATAGATTTCGTAAGAGTGTCAAGAAAGCCAAAACCTATACAGGACCAGATATTAACTCAATTCACAATCCTGTAATAATTAAAATGAAATCCAAGCTAAAAATAAACAAAAGACTAATTCATCAACTATACCACTAGACATGACTGCTTTAAATCAAAAAGATGTTAAAGATACTTATATAATTCAAATAAAGAACACACATCAGAAGCTGCTAGAAGAAGGGATTGTGCAGTACAGAAGAGAAAATCCTGATGAAATAGTTACAACCAAAAAATAATGCATAAAGAGAAGCATACAAGAAACTTGCGACATCTTACCCAAAAAGGAAAAGAACAATAAACAAAAATGGATAACTGACACCATCTTGGAAAAAATGGAAGAAAGAAGACAAGCAAGAACACTACCCAATACGATTAAAATAGATAATGAAATATGTAAAATGTGCAAAAAGGCAAAAGAAGACTGGCTCCGCTAAAGATGTCTAGAAATTGAAAACTGTAGAAAATAAACATGATTTAAGAGGGATGCAGACAGAAATAAAGAGAATGACAAGTAAAAAATTTAAAAAGCCACAGAACGTGGATGTATTTTGCAAACAAAAATGGAAAATGCTAACAGACAACAAAGATATAAAAAAATCAACAGATGGCAGGAATATATAACAGAATTATTTTATGATGAAAGGAAAAAGAAAACGAATATAAAATGTACATCAGGCTATAAAATCTTAAAATCGTAAGTGGGAAATCCTGTACAAATAAAGAAAAAGGACAAAACGGCAGGACCTGACAACATGCAGATTGAGATGATAAAGGCACTAGAAGATTTGGTACTGAGTGATCACAGACATATGCAACAACTTAATACTATTTAGGATATATACCAAATTAACTAAAAACATCTACTTTCATTGCATTGCCTAAAAAGAATGGTGCAGTTGAATGCAGTGACTTTAGAACAAAAAGCCTAATGAGCCCATGTACCAAAAATCTTGCTAAAAGTTATACATGGAAGGATTCATAATAAAATCATTATTGAATTAGAAGAACAATTTGGATTTAGGAAAAACAGTGGGACAAAAGAAGCTATATTCTGAATGAGGACATTAAAAGAAAAATAAAAGATATACATCTACATGACACAGACATATGACTAATATGTAATTATTACTGGGAGCAAACAGCAATAATAAAATATAAGAGAAACTCTACACCTATTGATATAAAATGAGGAGTAAAACAGGGATACATCCTATCACCAAGCTTGTTCAATCTATACACTGAGCAAAGAGATCCCAGGCTTAACATTAACGGAAAGTAAATAACCTAAGATATGTTGATGATACTGTATTACTAACAGAAAACCCTTAAGATCTACAACAATGAAAAAAAACATGACAAGCAAAAAATATGGATTAGATTTGAATATCAAAAGGACTAAATCTATGATCATAAACAAAGGTAATACTCAAAACCTACAAGTGGGTATCAAAGTTGAAGGAATAAACCTGGAGACAGTTCAGAGCTACATCTACCTTGGACATACAATAACCAGTAATGGACAATGTACAAATGAAATCAACAAAAGAATAGGAATAGCAAAAAGTAATTTTAATGTCATGAAAAAATATACTAACATCAAAACAAATAACACCAGGGCTAAAACTAAGAATAGCAAAATGTTATATCTTCTCCACATTCCAGTATGGTGCAGAAACATTGACATTAGACAAGAAAACGGAACATAAAATTGAAGCCTTTGAAATGTGAATTTATAGAAGAATAGGTAGCATTGGATGGAAAGAAAAGAAAACAAATGGGGAAGTTTTAAAGCAATTAAAAATTAAAAAAGAACTACTAAACACAATTAGAACAAGAGACAAATGAAATTTTTGGGGCATGTTAAAAGACACAACAGCCAAAAGTAATCTTAGAAGGGACAATGTTCTCATGCTAAATATGGCACAAAAGAAGCCATATTTAGTATGAGAACATTGATTGAAAAGTACATAGGAGTAAACAAACCAATACATGTCTGCTTCATAGACTACACCAAAGCTTTCGATAGAATACACCATAGTCAAATTATAGACTGCCTAAAAGAGAATGACTAATAAAGACAAAAAAGTTGCAGGAAGTAGATGTATTGCAAACAAAGAGGGTAGAATGCTAACAGACAACAAAGATATAATTGATAGATGGCAGGAATATATAAAAGAATTATTTCATGATTAAAGGGTCAGAAAGCCATTTATAAAATGTATATACAACTATAAAATCCTGAAATCTGAAGTTGAAAAAGCTATAAAAACAATGAAAAAGGGAAAGGCAGCAGGACCTGACAATATACAGATAGAGATGATACAGGCACTAGAAGATTTTGGCATTGAGGTGATCACAGACATATGCAATGACATATACCGCACAGGATACATACCAAATGAACTAAAAACATCAACTTTCATTGCATTGCCTAAAAAGAATGGTGCAGTTAAATGCAGTGATTTTAGATCAATAAGCCTAATGAGCCAGGTAACAAATTTACTAAAAGTTATACAGGGTAGGATTCAGAATAAAATCAATACTGAATTAGATGAGCAACAATTTGGATTCAGGAAAAACAGTGGCACAAAAGAAGTATTTAGCATGAGAACATTGATTGAAAAGTACATAGAAGTAAACAAACCAATATATGCCTGCTTCATAGACTACACCAAAGCTTTCGATAGAATACACCGTAGTCAACTTATAGACTGCCTAAAAGATATAAATCTAGACGACACAGACATATACTAATACTAATTTGCACTGAGAGCAAACAGCATGATGATGATGATGATATCTTCTCAAAATTCCTGCATGGTCCAGAAACATGGCCATTAGACAAGTAAACAGAGCAAAAAATTGAAACTTTTGAAATGTGCATTTATAGAGGAATATGAAAAATTGGATGGAAAGAAAAGAAAACAAATTATGAAGTTTTAAAACAACTAAAAATTAAAAGAGAACTACTAAACAGAATTCAAAATTTGTCTTGTAGATCAGTGTATGATCTACAAGACAAATGAGATTTTTGGGACATGTTAAAAGACACAACAGCCTACTAAAAGTAATCTTGGATGGAAAAATACAAGGTAAGGAGGCAGTCAGACCAAGACTAAAATGGACGAATAACATCAAAAGATGGACAAATCAGCTTATGACAACCTGTACCATCAAAGAGACAGAGCAGAATGGTGCTCAGTGGTAGCCAACCTTTGATGCGGGGATGGCACTCGATGATGATGAAGTCAACAAAAGATCTGATAAACAAATTCAAAGACAGAAATCATGAAGAGACTTGATCTCTTGCCAGGATTAATAATTCACACTTTTACTGTTTGAAAAAAAAATAATCTAGTAACTCATATTAAACTCTTTCATCAGTCTGTAATTTAAGAGATTGATTCTTCAAGCAGTTTGATTTAATCCAAGAACTTTTCACTTTGTACTCTCCTATTATGTTTGTCCTTTTAAGGCTCCGTTTTTAAGTTTCTATACATAACATGGGATAACAATTTGTACTGGGAGCAAACAGCAATAATAAAATATAACAAGGAGAACTCTACACCCATGGACATAAAAAGAGGAGTAAGATAAGGATGCATATCACCAAGCTTATTCAATCTATACACTAAGCAAATTTTTAAAAACATCTCAGAGATGCCAGGCCTAAACATTAATGGAAAGATGATCAATAACCTAAGATATGCTGATGATACTGTTCTACTAGCAGAAAATCCTAAAGACCTACAACAATTGCTTAATGTGATAAACATAACAAGCCAAAAATAAGGACTAGATATGAATATCAAAAAAGACTAAAGCTATGATCATAAACAAAGAAAATTCTCAAGACCTACAATCAAATATCACAGTTGAAGAAATACATCTGGAGACAGTCCAGAGCTACAAATACCTGGAACATACTACAATCAATGATGGAAAATGTAAAATTGAAATAAACAAAAGAATAGGTATGGCAAAAAAGAATTTTAATGCCATGAAAAATATACTAACAACAAAACAAATATCAGCAGGGCTGAAACTAAGAATGGCAAAATGTTACATCTTCTCAATATTCCTGTATGGTGCAGAAATATGGACATTAGATAAGAAAACAGAACAGAGAATTGAAGCCTTTCAAATGTGGATTTATAGAAGAATAAATAGAATTGGATGGAAAGAAAAGAAAACAAACGATGAAGTTTTAAAACAACTGAAAATAAAAAGAGAACTACTAAATACAATTAAGACAAGACAAATGAAAGTTTTTGGGCATGTTAAAAGACACAACAGCCTACTAAAAGTAATATTGGAAGGGAAAATACAAGGTAAAAGAGGCAGAGGCAGACCAAGACTTACATGGGCGAGTAACATCAAAAGATGGACAAGTCAATCTATGACATTACATGATGGCATGAAACAGAGTAAAATGGTGATCCATGGTAGTCAACATTTGTTGTGGAAAAGGCACTCGATGATGATGATGATACATAAACATAAAGGTGTATAACTATTTTTTTACAAGTTATATTTAAGCTTGTTTTCATTTTACTGCTTTAATTTATTAAACTTTGGCCTTATTAAAAAATGTCACAAATCTTATTTTTTAAAATGTGTTTTCTTACAGTGTATGATCTACAAGAAATAAGAAAGAAGTAATAAAGAAAAGACGATGGTCATACGTTGGACATGTGATGAGAAGAGATAATAATCGAATAGCAAAGCAAGCCCTCATATGGGAAACAACAGGTAAAAGAAAAAGAGGAAGACCCAGGGAGACACTGAGAAGAACATTGATGAGAGAGGCAAGAGCAGCAGGAATCGGCTCCCTCAATGAGATAGAACTGCTTGCACAGAACAGAGACAGATGGCGAGATTTAATAAAATATCTTTAAAAGAAAACTGCTAGAACAAAAATTCATATAGAAGGTGTATCTTGGTCTACGCCCTATGGGCCGGTTACGGCTCGAAAGGTCAATAGATAGATAGATGATCTACAAGAGCATCAAGTGATTTAAAAAAGAAAAGAAAATGACCACTCCATACTATTCAGCATTAATTTATGGATTATCTTACCCAAAATAGTAATAGTCTACTGATACTTCATCTTACTGATACTTTTCTAGTATCTATCACAAAAGACACAAAGTATATATTTTCCTTCAAATGAGTTGATTTTCACAATTTTGGAATTGAACAAAATGAAAGTAAGGACACTTAGAGAATCCCTTAGGAACTTAAAATGTTGTGTGTCAAATTGTAAAAGCACTGAGTGCACACTCATTAGTAATTTATTTATAGTTATTTTGAAACAAAACTGACTTATAAATTATATTATAAATGTTTTATATTGCCACCTTCAAAGTAAAACTACAAAGGAACTATTAAACTCTACTAAGACAACAGTACACAACATTAACACTTGACAACTGATTTAATGTCTTCAAAGAATACACTTTTACAGAATCAGCTTCAAGTCTGAATCAATAGAATCATCTGAGTGATGATGGCAGATGAAGAAATGTTTTAATCTTATTTAATTATTTAATTAATCAGATATTTTATATACATTTAATTATATTGTATCGTAATAATAAGTATGGTCCATTAGCTTATATATGGTTATAACTTATATACAGTATAAGCATAGAATATTATTAAACATTGTTATTAATAAATATATTAATTATATACTACACTATAAATACATTTTTGTCTATACTTAATAACTACTACTGAGGCTAGTGATTAACTTCATTCTGCATTAAGTAGTCTATTAGTCTAGTCTACTGCTACCACTTGACTTACAAGTCAATTGTTTATTTAAAAAATATTGACTTGACTTATGATAATACATTACAATTCATTAATTCAAATTTGTATCAATTTATTGTATGCTATGATGTATCCATCATTAATTATTTACAACATATAATATGATATAACATGATGATTAATAGATAATAAAAATTAATTGATTATTCAATGACAATGCAAGCAATGGAATGATTTGTTTGTGAAGTGAATGGTTATCAATTTGAGGATTTCATTTACACATAACTTAAAAGTACAGTCCAGTAGTCTTCTTCAGTAGGACTAGGAGCTCACTCAGTAACTTGTAAAATGTATGTTACAAAATCACATAAAGTATGTAAATTAGTAACTTCCTAACTAAACTTTTACTTTTACTTCTTACCACCTTTACTTGCTTTTGCTACTTAGTAACCAGTAACAGTGAGTAACATCATTAATAAATTATTATATATAACTTGTTACATATCTATTAATCTCTAGCTAGACTCTTGAAACATTTATTTTTATTTTAGCGTTACCACTAGATAATTAACCGACGTAGAAGTTAAATGCATAATTATAATTTATTTTATTGTAACGAAGTTAAACCAACCTTTAAGATGAGGTAACGCCTGGAGTTCTGGTGCAGTGTTAGCTCGGTAGTGTGAAGAGCCTTGTGATCGCTTTTGCTTTTTAGATTTAACAGCAGCTTTAGCCGTGAAAAGGGTCTATACGATCAGCAAGCTTTGCTGACATGGTACTAGGAGATGCTACAGCGGTAGAACCGCTCAACTTTAACCAACGCTGATTCACGTGTGCATCAAGAATCGGAACGATTTATTTGCAGACTCCATAAAATTGAAATAACCCGTGCATTCAACTTGACACCGACGTCTAAATGTATATAAACAACCAATACGCTCCTTTTCTTCAACGGTATTATGTTTTGCTCCAGATTAAACATCCACTATCCTTATTGCCAATACAAATCGCTCACTAACAACAAGCAGAACTAAAATACAAGAATAAAACGAACATATCACAGTGTGTTGCTACTCAGATAATGGTTGCCCATTTCTCGTCTTCATTCAAGCATTTCGAGATCTGGGCGAGATTTGAGCTTACCCTTGGCCTGTAATGTATGAACAAATTCAAGTTCTCTCCTTGCCATGCATACCTTTAATAAGTCAAACGCTCAACCAAAGTACTCAAAACAACCCTGGTGTACTAACAAAAAAGACTCATCTTCAACGTTCACCTGTTAAGATATGTGGATTCGCTGTGTGCATAAATATGTGAGAATTATATCAACGGAATCAATAATTCCGACTTCAACATGTTCACCTGTGCCGAATGCTGGATGCACGGGTTCCCAAAGATATTTAATATAGAGAGATATCATCTCTTCTTCTTCTACCTTTTTAGCTCCAGTGGAGCATAGGTCTTCAACAAAAACTTTCCAAGTCGTTCTGTTTTTTGCCATTCTTTTAAGATCATTCCACGTCTTCCCCATCATCTTCATCTCTGCTTCTATCTGTCTTCTCCAAGAATTCCTTGGTCTTCCTCTTTCTTTTCCCCTGGGGATTCCAAAAAAGGGCCTGTTGTGTAATACTCTCAGTTGGCTTCCGTAGTGTGTGTCCTATCCAGCGCCATAGTCTTCGCTGTATCTCTTTATCCACTGGTATTTGACTGGTACATTTCCATAATTCTATGTTAGTGATTTTGCCCTGCCATTTCCATCCTTTTATTCTACGTAAGCATCCATTGATGAAAGTCTGTATTTCGTGATTGTCAATTTTGTTGTTCTCCATGTTTCACAGCCATAAATAGGACTGACTTAACATTTGAGTTGAAATTGTTTATTTTTGTATTTAACCTAATTTCTTTGGATTTCCATGTTTCCCAGTGCAATGAAAGTTCCTCTTGCTTTTGATATCCTTATTTTGGTATCATTTTCTGTTCTTCCCTCTTTATAGAGAGATATCATGCGGCCAAATAAATAAAAGAAGATCCCTTCTGTGCAACAAAGATATTTCCAAATGTGACTTGATGACACTTGATATAAGGAAACATACATTTTAGGAAGAGATCGTTAGATAATTAAGACAGATCTAGCAAAGGCAGACATATGACATTAAAGTAGATCAAATCACTTTGGAAAAAGTTGTGCTTCTAGACACCAAAAAAACAAGAAAACCTTCTAATAAGATCGTTACTTCCTGTCTCATTCCGTGACTCTGGTTAACTACGGACAGACTTCATTAATCTTTTCCATTCATCTCTGTCTACATTCACTCTTTGAAGTTCAGGCCTACCCATTATTTCATGTTATCTTCCCATATCTTTCTCTGCTTACCTCTTTTTCTTCCTCCTTTCACAGCTCCCTACAGAATGGCATTCGCTGGCCGGATGATCGAGAACCATGGCCAAATTATTTCATTTCAGTTTCTCCACAATAGTCAAAGGATCATCATGTACTCCGATTGCTTTTTGTATCATTTTGAGAATTTGTTCATGTGTGATGCGTTCTATGTAAGAGAAGCACAAAACTATTAAATAGCATGTTATCTTCATAGCGTGTGTTTTATTCTATAGTTAAATATTTTAAAAAAAAAACCATATAACAAGGATGCACATCAGCCTGATTTTAGAGCCAAGAGTGACGTTCTTACCAAGCCGGCTTCTGTAGTTTTCGCTATTCTAACTGATATGAAGATTCACAAATTGCACTAAATCTCTCCCGGTAATGCTAGGAACCTATTGACGCTACATTCAAATTGATTAGAAGTTATAACTTTCTAAATAATATTTGTGCTGGATAGTCTGCTATTTCGCTCCAAAAAGTGCCCAGTTAAATCTTTGAAGTGGTTCTAGTCATAATCTTTAAAAAACCACACTAATGGTTATGGATCATAGTTATGGTTATGGAAGGCCCCGGTATCACTGCAAACGAATTAAAATCCATAATTGCTCAACCGCACGTGCCAGTGGAATCATTTGATTTACTATCTCATCTCCCAAACAAAGAAAGGTAGCTGTAGTCTCCATCATAGCAGTCTCAGCACACGCCAAAAAGACATAAGGCGATACCGCACAACCGTCTGTTCCCTGTCATACGATATCCGAACTCATCGTAAATAATCGGAATATCGAAACATTAAAACGGATGAAACTAACAGCTCACAGTGTGTTCACAGAGCACTTAACTCAGTAGTTCCTGCAACAAGCCAGACTTGGTATAGGAGGAAACTGCAACAAGGAGCACTTTTCAGACATAGCCTTTAATGGTTCCTGCCGCCTATCCACCATATTGACCGGAAGTTTAAAACCACACTACCATAAATAAAACCATACATAAGACCGGAAGTTCAAAACCACACTACCATAAATTAAACCACACACATTTTATTTAAGGTTAGAGAACTGACTTCTGTGCGGTATCACAAATTGGACCCACTGCAAAATAAATATCAGTTTTTGATTATGGGAATACCAAAGATTCAGAATATCTTGACCCACGGGTATTGCAATATTTATAATTTTATAGCCGAAATGAATAGCGATTGACAAACGACAATTCACAAGCAGCAGAAATAGAATCAAGATCCATCGCACAGCTATCCATCCCTACAATTGTCCAAAAAGGTAATAACTCTATAGGCAAAACGGGCACTCTACAGCTGACTACGGAAAAGATGGATTGATGTGGTATGAGAAGCACTACGAAACAAAACAGCAGGAGAGGCCAACAGATGAACGAAAGACCACAAATGATAAGATAGCTAGACAGACAGACGGACGGACGGATAGACAGATGGACGGATGGATGTATGGATGGATGGATGGATGGATGGATGGATGGATGGATGGATGGACAGACAGACAGACAGACAGACAGACAGATAGATAGATAGATAGATAGATAGATAGATAGATAGATAGATAGATAGATAGATAGATAGATAGATAGATAGATAGATAGATAGATAGATAGATAGATAGATAGATAGATAGATAGATAGATAGATAGATAGATAGATAGATAGATAGATAGATAGATAGATAGATAGATAGATAGATAGATAAAATGGATGGATGGGTGGATGGATGGATGAATGGATAGACGGACGGACAGACAGAGACAGACCGACAGACAGACAGACAGACAGACAGACAGGACAGACAGACAGACAGACAGACAGACAGATAGATAGATAGATAGATAGATAGATAGATAGATAGATAGATAGATAGATAGATAGATAGATAGATAGATAGATAGATAGATATATAGATAGATAGATAGATAGAAAGAATCGGGATTGAGTGATCTAGAATTTTGAGGCAAGACATTGGTTTTTTTTTTGGGGGGGGGAGTCTCCGGGACTGAATCCCGCCACGGGTGGTATGAACTTTCCTTTTGGACCGCACATTTATGGTTTACCCTCCCATAGTCTCTGATTTGTGAGATAGCTTTCTCAAATTGGAGACAAATAATCATAAAATTAATATTATTATAAAGGGAAACGAGGTGATATATCAGCGAATAATTTTAGGGGAAGAGATATGTTTACAACAATCGAAAAAAAAAAAAATCAACAACAGAAAAAAAAACAAAGAACAATAGACGGTCCGAAGCAGGATTGAACGCACGTAGAGTTCCGATTCGAATCTGCTTCGGACCGTTCATTGTTGTTGTTTTTTTTTATATTGTTGATTATCTGTGATTTTTTTCCCCAGAGAGTTGTAAACATACCTATTACCATTCTCAGATAGCTCTTCTGTTGATCTTTCTGCTGTTATTAAAGTTATCTATCTATCTTTCGTTCGCTCGAAGTATTGTCTATATCAGCAATGTCGTTTTCTGTATGAATTTTACTGTCTTTTGTAATTCTTGCAGTGGCCCATATAGTTTTGTCTGTAGTGTTGTATCTATGGGCCAATGGATTTTCCTCAGTCTACTATATTCAGTGCAGTCTTGAAGTATGTGTTCAGCAGTCTGGGGTGCCTGTCCACATGTACAAGTAGTTGATGTGCCGATCTTGAATTTTGTATACATGTGACTATGGAGTCGATTGTGTCCTGTTCTTAGGCGTATAATGATAACTTGTTCATATCTATTCATATTATGAAAGGCATCCTGATATGGGGCTTGTGGTCCTCTGATTGATTTGATTATCTGTTTCTTATGATGGTATGTAACTGGTGTATCTAGTTGTGTGCCTGTTGAACCTTCCTTTGCCAACTGATCTGCTTTCTCATTTCCTGGTATTCCACAGTGAGACGGGATCCACTGCAGGGCAACCCTGTGGTGCTTGCAGAGTTCAGTCAATAAGGTCTGTAGATGTGGTAATTTTCTTGATTGTAGTGCCTGGAGTACTGATCTTGCATCTGTCAAAAACACTACAGGCTGTGGGCTAAGATTACTGTTCAGCAGCTTTTCTATTGCCAACTTTATTGCTTGTATTTCTGCATCATAATTGTGACAATATTTCCCTGTTGCTATTTTATTCATATCCCTAGTGTTATTTGGGTACTCTATATATGCACCTGCTCCCCCATTCTTTACTGCATTCTGTGCTGATCCATCTGTGTACACACGGATCCATAGGTCTTGTGGGTATTCTTCATCCAGGAAACTGAGAGTTATTGTTTTTCGCTGTAGACTATTTTGTTCCTCTTTGTCAACTATTCCTTTCACTTCTGTCCGTATTTGAACTGATAATCCTGATTCATCTGTCCAGGGAGTCTGTTCTGGTATGGGCAGAAGGGGTTTAACAACTCTTGGCATGTCTGGTGTTTGTCTACTAATACGCTTGGCTTGGTGGATAAAACTGCTTCTCTTAAGTCGTCCCAATGCAAGATTTTGGAATCTGTCCTTCATTGGATGTCTCGGCATGCATACAAATTTTTCTGCCTGTATCAGCACCTTTGTGTCTCTCCGTTCTCTCAGTGCTGGTATCCTCCACAATTTCTCCATCTCCAATATTGGTGTTGATTTCATTGCTCCTGTGATGACCCTAAGTGCCTGGTTTTGTACTTTATCCAGTTCTTGCAATGTGGTGTTTGATGCTGAGCACCATGCGGATGATCCATATTCTAAATGTGGGCGTATACTCTGTTGGTAAACTTTACTGAGTATTTTCCCACTCGCACCCCATGTGGTTCCACACAACTTTCTTAGAATAGCCAATTTCCTCCTTGCTTTTTGGGTTGCCTTATTTATCTGCTGTTTCCAAGATAGTTTGTTATCAAATGTAACTCCAAGATATGTAGCTTGTATGTCTTCTTTCACAGGCTCATTGTTTATGTAGATGGCTCCTGCTTTTTGTTTTGGGGAGAGTGTGAAAAGTGTAGTACTGCATTTGTCTGTATTGATGCTGATACACCATCTATTTGTCCATGAATTCAGTGCATTCATAGCTCTTTGTAGCAATTTGGAGGCCACTGTTGCATACTCCTCTGTGCACCACATTACCAAGTCATCTGCATACATTGCCACTTTGATGCCATGTGGTAGTTCAGTAACTAGGTCATTGATGTAGATCAGAAAAAGTGTTGGAGATAGTACCCCTCCTTGTGGAACGCCCTGGCGCAATAAGACCTTCTTACTCTTAAGACCATCCAGTTGCACTCTGGCTCTCCTATTATGCAGGTATGCTTTGACCCATTTGTACATCCTGCCATTTACTCCATCATTTCTCAGTTTCTTCAAAAGCCCTTCCTTCCATACCTTATCAAATGCTTTCTTTAGGTCTATCCATGCTGCTAGTACCAGTTTCTTTTCTTGAAACGCATCTTCAATTTCCTGGGAAAGATAGGTTGCTTGATCTTCGGTAGAGTAACACTGTCTAAAGCCTGCTTGTTGTGGGACAAGGAGATTTCACTTTCCAGGTACCACTGCAGTCTGAGATTGATTATACGTTCCATTGTTTTACACAAACAGCTTGTAAGGCTGATTGGTCTATAGCTGGATGTCATTGAACCATCTTTTCCTGGCTTTAGTAATGGTATCATAATTGCTTCTCTCCATGCCTGTGGCACTCTACCTGTGATCCAGCAAATGTTGTAGATCTGCAGTAGTTTTGCTTTAGCTGCAGTTCCCAAGTTCTTAATCATTTCATTGGACACTCCATCACTGCCTGGTGACTTTTTCATTTTTAATTTGGATATTGCCAGCTCTAGCTCTCTTTGTGTAATGGGTGTTTCCATTACTTCATGTGTGGTCTCTTCTTGTCTTGCATTTTGTTGTTTTAAACGGGTCTCTTGTCGTTTTTCTAGGCTAGTTTCAATATTATTGTCATTTGCAAAGGAGTCTGCAAAGTAATTTGCTGCATGTTTACCTGTTAGAATGTTTCCATCCTTCTTCAGTGTAATTTTGGTGTTCCTTTCTGTACCCTCATCATTCAGCTGTTTTACAAGCTTCCACACTTTTCTTGTGTCTCGTTGAAGATTCAAGGACTCTGTTTTCTCTTTCCAGCTTCTCCGTCTGGCTTGTAGTTTAGCCCGTTGAAATTTGGCTTTAGCCTGCTGGTAGTTGTTGTGGTGTTCTTGGCAAGGGTTATTTTCTGCTTGCTTTCGAGATGTTTCCATGTCATTGTGTAGTTGCTCTTGTTCACTACTCCAGTATGGTTTGTAGTGTTTCCGTGCCCCTCTAGGTATTGTTTCACTGGCAGCTTGTATTATTAGTCTACTGAATTCATCAACTATTTTGTTGATGTCTCTATCTGTATTTATATCTTTAGTCAGTACACTGGTGTAGTGTTGATACATTTTCCAGTCTGCCTTTTTGTAATTCCATCTGGAGAGAGTGCTGCTCTCCCTGATGGCCTTATTTTGTACCACTAAAAAGACTGGTCGGTGGTCGCTGCCTCCAAGTTGTTTCCCAACAATTCGTGTGATATTCCAATCCAGGTCTGGTGAATGGAAAGCAAGGTCTGGTGTAGATGTGGTATGCCATGATCTGGAGTAGAATGTTGGTGGATCTGTTGCATGGTTTAATAGTATAAGCCCATTGTCATCCTGCCAATTTTCAAGCTCTTCACCTCTCTTGTCCATATGTTCATAGCCCCAGCTCTGTGAATGGCTGTTAAAGTCTCCACATACAATTATTCTTTCTTGTAATGTAATTGTGTCTAGTGCTAGAGGGCGGTCACTCGGACAGTAGTAGTTAAGTAGATGGAAGTCTGTATTTCCTGTCCTGAGGTGCAGTATTTGATATTCCGCCCCATCCATATACACTTCAATCTGACATGCATTAATGTTGTTCCTTACAAGAGTCAGTATTCCGCCCTTTTGTCTATTTTTTCTGTCAGATCGGTAGCACTGGTATCCCCTAATCTTCAAGGCTATGTCGTTGTTTAGATGGGTTTCCTGCAAACAGCATATGCTTACTTGTTCTTCATGCAGGATATTCTCTAATTCTATCTTTTTACTGTACCCATCTCTTTTGCTGTTGATGCCTTCAGCATTCCAGTGCATTATTTTAAGTGGTCTTATTTTGGATTGGCCAGTAGCTCTATTCTCTCGCCCCCTGACTCCACAGAGCGGTTGAGAAGGACATCCAGTATTAGAGGTTGGGCCCTTTCGAGGCTGAGGGCCCGGCGCTGCTCCTGCCTGAGTGTCCATCACAGGGCGAGTGCCATATCGATTTGCGGTTATAGACATTCTTCCATTTGCGTTGAGTGCGTGGCATCCTGATTTTTGTGCGCCTTTTGGCTGGTTGCCTCCGACTTCAGCACTTGAACTTGCTAGAGCAGACTGTGGTCTTGCTTGGTTGTAGGAAGGCCTGGCCAGTCTTGGTTTTCAGTCCCTGGTGACTGTTAAGCCCCATCCCCACGACAAGGAGCTGGCCTTGATGAGGATTAAAGTTATGTTTCCTAGTATCTTTGGTATTATATAAATTAAGTTATCGCATAGTTATTGGCTCTTTATGCACAGTATTCTCTTAACTTAAGTTCTTAAATGTTATATAGAGCCAGTCTAACATATGGATGTGAATCATGGACAATAGGACAACAGACAAGAAAATCACTGGAGTCTGTAGAAATGTGGTTTTACAGAAGAATGTTGAGAGTACCATGGACAGCTAAGAAGAGTAATGAAGATGTACTGAGAAGGGTCAAAGCAAAAAGAGAGCTAATTTCCAATATTAGGAAGAGACAATCATCATTTTTTGGCTATGTAATGAGAGGAGAACAACTAGAATATATTGTAACAACTGGAAAAATTGAGGACGAAGAGATAGAGGGAAGCAAAGAGAAAAAATAACAAAACCGCTTAAGAGAATGGCTTGGCAGAAGGTCAACAACAGAAATGATAAATAGCTGCCGAGATCGAAAGTTGTGGAGAGACATGATCACCTACGCCAGTAGGCCCGGTACTTGATGATGATGTTGATTCTTTTAACATTTGTTGTTGTGGTACAGTTAATAAGTTATGTTTTATTATGTATGAAAACCATTTTTATCTCTTTACTTCAATGGTAGGTATAATTTATTTTCTGATCTAATCTCTTAGATTATATTCTCTCAGGCGTCTAGCCAGTCAAAGACATTTCGGTTCATGCCGTTAAGGAGGAAAAATATTGTCGAGTAGGTAATTTCCAATTTTGATATTTCGCACTAGAAAACGCGGATTCAAAACACCGACAAATTCCACTTCATGTTTGCACAAGTACCATAACATCAGTACAAACTGCAGAGACAATCCAAAACGAAGCTATCCATACAAGTCTAACTTTAAATAGTTTACTATCTTAGCAAGTGAGTAGGGACTTCAAAAGGAGAAAGCATTTCGGATGCTAAAAATATGCTATGACGTCGTGTTGCAATGTGTAGAAAGGTGAAAGATATAATATCATCATCATTCATTCAGTTTTGCCTTTCACATGCACACAACATCCAAACTTCGATCTGTCCGCCGCTGTCTCTGCTAGCCTTCTCCCTGTATAATTCACCATTGTGATCTTCTACGCAAGGTTTTGTCTCGATTCGTTTCAATGTTTTTCATGTTTTCTCTTTCCCCTCGCGTTTCAGGTGGGAGCTTATTGGTAAAGCTCGTTGTAATGTAACAGAAAGGTGCCTAGCAGGCTAAACGTCTGCTCTACCCTTCCTCGCCGTCTTTGTCCATGTTTTCACCCATAAAAGAGGGCTGACTTGACATTTGTATAGAATGTTAACATTAACAACATAACGCGGCTTCGTTGTAACTCTAGCAGAACGTAACAAATGTTACGGGCGAAACGATAAAAGAAACTGCGTATTGATCGTGTTGGCCAGCAAGCATTTGTAACAGTTTCACTGGAATATTTTGGAGGAGGAAATTTGTTTTTGTCTGATATTGTATTCTTTCAGTTAAAACTGGATTCTGTTTATTATTAGTACTTTAATTTAGTAGAAATGTTTGTTTTGCTTGTTGTCTTGCTGGTTATATTTATCACAAATCACTTTTTTAATAATATAAAACATGTGTTGACGTAATGTCTTTTTTGCCAATTCGTGATTTCTTATATAGTCCGTTTCAAAAGTCGTGCCGTTCTTCAAAATGCTGCAGTAAAAAAAAAAAGTAAAGTACCCCTGTCACGCCAAGTGGCGTATAGGGAATATGGCGTTAGTGACCATACATTTGCTTGCTTGCGTTCGCCCGATGACTAAAGTATTCTAGAGTATTTGTAGACTGTAGAATTCCTCTTCGTCATCCGTCCTTAAAAGGACTTTAAGTGGACGTGTCTGCGTTGTGTTGTGGTTTGCAGTATAACAGCCTTTCGGCCCAACACATCCGACTTCAGCACGACATTTTTGAGTACCGGGTTGTCTTCCCTCTTCGATCCCTGCTCGCTTGGCCAGTCTAGACAGGTAAGTCTGTTACTGGAGGCACCGCGGAGAGGTGGAGCAGGGCCTGGATGGTTTTGGTTCACCGATCCTGGCGCAAGCCATCAGCTGTGGGTCGCTTGACAACTTCCAGCTCTTGTGCTGGAAGGCGCGCCTTCGCCATACATTTTACAAACCTTCGACACATGATTTCAAAATGCTGTAACTCAATACAAATTTGTTTAACATTATTTTTATTGATTTTTTGTGTTTAGCCTCTTAATTATTATGACATTATAAGAAAATATGTTTTGATCATATATATATATATAGGTTATTGGTTATGGAAGGCCTCGGTATCACTGTAAACGAATTAAAATCCATAATCGCTCAAGGCCCGTGCCAGTGGAATCATCCGAATTACTAACTCATCTCCCAAACAAAGAAAGGTAACTGTAGTCCCCATTGTAGCTGTCTCAGCACACGCCAAATGCCATAAGGCGAAACCGCGCAGAAAGTGAACACAGCCAACTGTTCCCTGTCATACTATATCATCATTCATCGTAGATAATTGGAATATCGAAACACGATCAAAACGGACAAGACACACAGCTCACGGTGTGCACATAAGTAGTATATGTGGCTGTGAACCCAACCTAAAAGTGCACGCACATGCACCGAAAGACAATAGATTTGGCACCGAAACCGCACGAAACATGCACCAAAACCCGTGCAAAAGTCCGATAATCGGCTTATTATCTCGGTGGTCGTGATCGGTAATCGGCTTATCTCGGTGGTGTGCGTTGGTGCGTGACGATCGTCGCGTCGTGGTGTGCGTTGGTGCGTGGCGGTGATCGGCGCGTCGCTAGCTCGCCGGTTATCTCGGGGGGTTCTAAAATCGGGCGACAGCGGTTCTAAAATCGGGCGACAGCGGTTCTAAAAGGGGGATGGCGGTATCTCGCGGGTCGGATGGCGGGTCGTTGCCGGCTATCGTGCGGGTGGGGAAAGGTGCCTTTATTGGTTATCATCATGTGTGGGTATTAGGCAACAGGAGGCGACGTGTAAATGGTGTGCGTTGGTGCGTGACGGTGATCGGCGCGTCGTGGTGTGCGTTGGTGCGTGGCGGCTTATCTCGTGGTGCGTCGCTAGCTCGCCGGTTATCTCGGGGGTTCTAAAATCGGGCGACACGGTTCTAAAATCGGGCGACAGCGGTTCTAAAAGGGGGATGGCGGTATCTCGCGGGTCGGATGGCGGGTCGTTGCCGGCTATCGTGCGGGTGGGGAAAGGTGCCTTTATTGGTTATCATCATGTGTGGGTATTCGGCAACAGGAGGCGACGTGTAAATGGTGTGCGTTGGTGCGTGACGGTGATCGGCGCGTCGTGGTGTGCGTTGGTGCGTGGCGGCTTATCTCGTGGTGCGTCGCTAGCTCGCCGGTTATCTCGGGGGTTCTAAAATCGGGCGACAGCGGTTCTAAAATCGGGCGACAGCGGTTCTAAAAGGGGATGGCGGTATCTCGCGGGTCGGATGGCGGGTCGTTGCGGCTATCGTGCGGGTGGGAAAGGTGCCTTTATTGGTTATCATCATGTGTGGGTATTAGGCAACAGGAGGCGACATGTAAAAAAAAATGCTGACAAGCAATTATTAGTATCGTTAGCGTCATGTACCAGATTATAGCGATTTTTTTCTCTCTCTCTATTGCATATCCAAGCGAACTCAAGTCAAATAAAAATCATCATCATGTGCCTCAACACTATCCCTTCATGGCCTATCATCATCATGTGCCTCAACACTATCAGCATGTGCCTCAACACTATCATCATGTGCCACCGTCATCTAGCGATTTTTTTTCTCTCTATTGCATATCCAAGCTAACTCAAGTCAAATAAAAATCATCATCATGTGCCTCAACACTATTCCTTCATGGCCTATCATCATCGTGTGCCTCAACACTATCAGCATGTGCCTCAACACTATCATCATGTGCCACCGTCATATAGCGATTTTTTTTCTCTCTATTGCATATCCAAGCTAACTCAAGTCAAATAAAAATCATCATCATGTGCCTCAACACTATCCCTTCATGGCCTATCATCATCTTGTGGCTCAACACTATCATCATGTGCCACTCTCAACACTATCATCATCATCATGTACCACCCTCAACATCAACCTCAATATCCTATCATCATCTTGTGCCACCCTCAACACTATCATCATGTACCACCCTCAACATCAACCTTCATATCCTATCATCATCTTGTGCCACCCTCATCATCATCCCTTAATGTTCTATCATCAAGCCACACAAAGTATCAACTCTCTCTCTCTCTCACACATTCATGGTAAACCAAAACAAAATTCGTTCTATATTTCTCACAGCTTTATTATTATTACAACAAATATACGACACATATATATATATATATATTACTGCCCGGTTGTTGATAATTTTAAGCGTCTGGACGGGCCCCTCGAAGCCGAAGTATCCACGGGGCGAGCAAACGATAAATGATACGGTCGTTTACGTGCTGTCTCGATGAAAAAGGCATGAGAATTCTGTTAAGTTTCGCGTCACGACACTTAAGAAGTATATAATAAACACAATATAGACCGCACGTGTTGCTAAACAAATCTTGCAACACCCGCGGGTTGTAGACGAATGGAACGTGTGAGTTTTGCTCTATAAGTTTAAAATATCCACGTGTCTGGGAGGCAAACCGTAGGAATCGAAATACTCACATTCGCCGAGTCCGTTGTAAAATAGGGCCACCAATGCTCTCCGGGTTCGTGGGCAGGGTCGGTGTTTATGACAAAGGCCGCGGTCGCCGTTGGGTCGATGCTCGGCGGTAAGTGGTTTCGTGGAATGACACTAACAAGGGAACAACGTCGAACGAAAATATCCGACATCAAAAGGTTGTAAATCTCCCTCGTGTTCATATTCTTCTTCTTCTTTCTCTCTCAAACGGCGAAGTCTGTTAGAATCTGCCTTGTCTTGGACACCTCGAGCACCGAGTCCAACTCGGCGTAGACGATAACTTGTAGGGGAGTAGTGGTGGGAGCGGCAAACTTGAGTTCTATCGACAAGGGTCCGCTTGTGGCTAGCTCAAAATGGGAGCCGTCCAGTAGGCTGGACGAGAGGTCAAACCAAATAGGCAGTATCCGTCCTTGAATTCTCTATAATCAAACGTTATTCCCAGCGTCTTTACCAATCAGACCCATGGCCAGATTTGTGCCGAAGAAAGCTCTCGCGTATTGATTGCGTTCAAAGTCCATAGTTAGAGGCTTTCCCGAGATACATTTCCCGTCGACCGTCAGGTTCATATAAATCAGACCAAAGTGTTGAAAATTGAACGGGTTAGCTGTGTAAACACCATTAAAAGCACTGGCCTTAATCAGACCTATCACTATACGGGTCGGTGTTTGAGACAAAAATAAATTGTCTTGACTGTGGGAAAGCATCCCACTAGCGATGGAAAATGTCTTGATAGTAACCCTCTTGATCGGGTACCGCGCATTCCCGCTTAAGAGAGCCTTTTCGTGGGCCAGAGAAATCGCGGGGTTTAGCTTAGCTTTCCTGACCACGAGCGCGGCGTAGGTGATAACACTCTTATAACCCACAGAGCTATCGTGAGCCGCGAGGCTGAACACATCCTTCGAGGGCGTGAGTTTTATCTTTACATCGACTCTGTTTAACATGTAACGATCCTGCACAAAGATATCAGAGTGCAAACGACCCATCATTTCAACCTCTTTACTACCCGAAGTCAAATCGCGCCGTGTTTTAAAACCCTCATTTTCTTTCAAATCGTCATGGTGGCCAGCTGTGTCTTTGTAGAACAGAGCGGCCGTCAAGTATCCCGTTTTCGCATCCTCTCCGTAATTTAGCGTGGCCTCAAACACCGCTCTAAAAGGATAGGTATTCTCCGACGGTGTAACCAACGTGTCGTTTAGCGATACGTCGACTTGTGAAAATAGACTGTGAAGATAATTGTTGACCGGTCCTACCTCAGCATCGACTGGTACACTATCACCATTCGGGAGGGTGATCTTGACCCGCAGATGTAAAAAACGTGTTGAAAAGATCTAGATACTCCTCGCTGTTTCCAGAAATGAAAAACTCTATCGGTGCGCTATGCGACAAAGCTGCGATCGGACGAATTTCAATAAACTGGCCAGAGTCTAGAGATGTCTGTGTGGGTGGAACGCTAAATAAATCCAAACCAGAGTGAAGACATTCGCACGATTTGGGGTGAATGAGGGACATTATTAGTCGAAAATATCCTTTGCCACCCTCGTCTTCGTCTTCTTCCCTCTGTTGTGCACCGAATGAAGGGGGAACCGTCCAGCTGTCGGTTTTATCCTCTTCGTAACGGGTTCTCCTGGTGGAGGTAGCTTCATAACTCGCTTTCTGCTTTGACGTAAACCACTTCCTGATTGGTTGTTATCACGCAGGTGGTCTACGGCCCCGTGTAGCAACCGCTGACCGGCCTCCTTAGCTCGTTCTTTGAAAGCTTCACCGACATTTTTCCCGGCCAATGCGTCCTGTGCGACCTGCAGACCGGTCCCCAAGCCTTCTCTGAGCAAGGCCTTACCGCCGGTTTTTAACCAGGGTAAAATAGCCCTCCCGATTCCACCAAAGAAACTACCGATTCCTCGACCGCTCTGACTTCGACCTCCTATAAACACGGGCATCCATCGCCCGCCTGACAACAGTAAAAGTCTTCGTATAACTCAACATCTCTATGAAGGGGAGTGTGTTTCACCATTATACCAGCTCGAGATGCTTCTTGACTCGAAAGTGTACCGTTAGCACCGACGTCCCGCTGGTGAATGGAATGGTTTTTCCGTGTTCGTTGGCTAAAAGGATCTCGACGGTATCGAAGGAAATCGACTCAGGGGTAGGTAGTGAGGCTTATCGTAGATCTGAAACACCGAGGTGTGATTTCTATTGAGAACAGGCACGCTCCTGAGGAGAGGCACCATCACATCCCCGACCGGTCTGGGGGAAACGAGATCGCAGTAGACGTAGACATTCTTCGCAACACTTTCCAAGTCCATTACACCCACGCTGAAGATATCGGGAGCCGTGTCTGATATTGAGGTCGTGGGGAAGGCTAACATGTTTTTCAAAGTGTCGCTTATGGTAACACTGACTCCTTTCTCGTAAAGTTTCAAGATGGCTTTATTCACCTCTTTTGCGTAAATGAATCTCATTTTTTCCCTTTCACTCCCCTGTACGACTCATCCTCCGCTTTTACGATCGACGCGTTCAACGCGCCGATGAACGCATCGGGTTTCGTGTATAACCCAGGTTCCAATGTCACGTTGAAATAAAATCTGGCGTCGCAAATATCGTCGTTATCGAGAGATTCGTAGCGAATCCAGACATCACCCTCTATTACATTGAAATAATTTAGCGGAAACTGTATCTCCACCAGTGCGATCTCATACTGCGTCGAAATGTCAATGGTCTGAGGAAGTTTAACGAAAAAGTGACCTGGGTTATTATCCTTAAAAAGTTCCATAGATGCATTGCTGGGCAGGGTGACATAAAAACTCATTTTTTTTACTCGTTTCACCGTCGCCTCTCCAAGTTTGGATTCGGTAGCATGTAACCCAAACAGCTGCTCAGTAGGGCTATCCACAGTTTTTCCTCCTTCGCGTCTGGATTTTCGGTGGTCAGATTGAACAGCGAGACCGCTACAACTGTATATATAACTACCACTTGACAAATAAAGACAAGTTCTAAGTAGGGGGATAGTTTCCCAAACATCGACCCCAACCAGCGTGGTTCGCCGTCTCTCCCGACTCCCGAGTTTACGGCTCGCAAATCGGGCTCTCCACCAAAAGTTACCACTTCTTCTTCTCGCATCTCTAGTTTTTGTATCTGACAATGTCCTTGGACGGTATCCAAGTGTTAAATGAGGAATCGTACCCAAACCATTTGACTAAACACTCCTTTCGCCCAAAGGATGTGCGACGCTCGGTTATGACACTCTCGATTCTGTACTCGTGTTTGTCTCCAACTTTTTGAATTTCCGGTGTGTAGAATGACCCCTCTATCTCATCGCCCTTATCGTCTTTCAACACATATGTAACGGGGTTTGTTTCATTTACTCGACTGATGGAAAACAGTTCCTCCGTCCAAGCCGGGGCATAACCCTTTTTAAAATTGGCTCTGCCCAGGACCAGTCTAACTCGATCACCGGGCTTGTACAGGGGTCTTTCAAATTTAAAGTTGCGTTTGCTATTATACAACGTGTTCCATACCTGTTCTTGATTGTCTGCGTTGACGTCGACCGGTGCCATTTTTATACTTCTGTGATACGAATGGTTATAACTTCGAAGTAGGGCGGGGAGGACTCGGACATAAGACAACTTATTGGATTTCGTGAAATATCGCCACATCCGTTGTTTCAGAGTCCTATTAAAGCGTTCCACCACGGCGGCCTTAATATCTTCGTTCTGCGTAGTGAAAAAGTGAACGTTGTTGTCAGCGAGGAATTTCTGAAATGTTCTGTTCAGAAACTCTGACCCCTTATCCGTTTGAAAACTCGCGAGTTTCCCATCGAGAAATATCTTACCGACGGCTTCCACTAAGGATTTCCCCGTTTTGGTTCGTATCGGTACAGACCACGCGAATTTACTGAAAACGTCCACGCAAGAAACCAAATAGGAATATCCGTCGTTGTGTTTTTTCAAATGTCTCAAATCGATTAGGTCTGCCTGATATTGCTGTTGGGGGCCACTCGTTATAATGGGACGCCTTTCAAATCTGCGACGAATTGGTTTATGAAGGTTATAGGTATCCTGATGACTCAGCCATTGTTTGATTTTTGCGAGTCCCAGTTTGGTGTTACGTTGCAGGGCCGTTGCACCACTATACGCCCCTGGTCGACTAGGGTCAAAGTAACGACGTCTCAATATTTTCTCCACCGTTTCCATTTTGGTGTTGGGATTCCACTCTTTCTTTTGTTAGGTCTCAGTTTATACGTGGCTACGGGCGGAGTGGTTTCATTACCTATCTTTGGGGTTTCCGCTGGTGGTGGTGGTGGTGGTGGTGTCTTGTTCTGCTCTGGTGATACCTCGAATGATGGTGTTGGTGGGGAAGGTGTTTTTTCTGTTGCCGTGTTGTGTTGAATGAGATCGACCGAGCCCAATGAGCGTCGTTTATACTGCTCCAATCTAGTTAAATATTGATGCAGGGCACGTTGGTACACTCTGGCCTTATCGGCGGGTGCTAAATCATCGCGGAATAGGATACGTTGCATTTCATCATCTAAATCTCTCAAGTTGTCACCGATCGCCTCGGGTGGGCTATAGGACGTGGTAGTAGTCTGTTTAAGAGCCTCGAGGAATCGAGGATCCACCAAAATCATTTTTTTGGCCATTGTTACGCACCTAGTACTCCACCGAGAATACTTAATATAGGACGGAGCAAAGCACATATAAACCCACCGGTTTGTAGAATCTCTTTCCGCCGCTTAAGACTCGGTTTCTTTTTAGTGAGAAGTCTCAACTTGTTCTTGTGTCGACGTAGCTCGCACTTCTGTCGCTGAGTGAGTCTAACATTACCTTTTAATATGTTATGACAACACTCGCACAAAAAGTTAATGAGTTTGGGAGAGGCTGTTTTTAATATGGCTCTTAAACCGCTCGGCGAGGCGGCGCGCATACATTTCAACATTTCACCGTGCCGTCTAAGTGCTTCATCACACATGATTCTCTACTTTGGCACGTAGACGATTTGTCTCTCCCCCGGGAATATTTTTGTTCTCAACCTAAGATTATCAGGTGTGTCCTGACGAAGATCGACCAGCAAATAACCGTGAGGACTCGCTGTAGCGTCCTTAAAACTATCTTGGAGGTACCCCACCTGACCTGGGTACATTTGTTTACCCAGATTCATAATTTGACTCCCGTCTCTCGGGTTCTTGAAAAGGACTAAATAGTGCGTATTGAGACTTATGGTTCGATGTTCTTTATTTTTTCCGAATAGATTTTGAACAATGTACATCACACTAATATCTCTGTGATGACTACCTTTGGTGAATAATTTTGTTACCCGCTCGTCCGTCTCAGACATCAAGTCATCGATGACGATCAGTCTTCTCTTCTTACCACCTTCCAATTTATCGACGTCTGGTAGACCCTCGATAAATCTCACTGACCCCATAGTCTCGTATATCGGCTGCCATTCCCCATAACACCATAGAACTTCCTCCGGTACGGGGACAGCTAGTTCGTGAAGGTTCTGTATAAACTTTTGCACAAATACCGTTTTCCCACACCCGGTAGGACCGGCTATCAGAGCTGTGAAGGGATGATTCCATCGGGGATCCATCCTCACAAGTGCTACTAACTTTAGTGATTACGCCACCGACGAAAATAACAACGAGTGATTTTAGGTCAGCGCGCGAGGTTTCCCCCTCTTCAACTAACACCTACTTTTAAAATCCACAACCTATATAAACACGACAGGGGGGAGGAGGAGTTTCCTAGTCTCAGGCCGCATTACATGAGACCGAATTGTTACACGCATCATATTTCCCCACACATCACCCCCCTATTGGGTCAGTTCCAGAGGTCACTGAACATGTCGCAACACGACTGATTACCACGCCTGATAACGTATTGCGTTAGCTGCTATAAATAGACGGTCCTCGACCCGATAAACGGGTATAAAAACCCCCCAGTCGAGCAGTGTACACGCACACACATAACCAACGTCTGTTGCCAGGTGGTTTGTTTTTCTTTGAATATGGAGTCGCGTAGCTTGAATACGCCAATTTCGTTTGATGTCAGTGATCAGCGCATATTTATGTCACGTGGAAATGAGACTGTAGTTCCATTGTCTAAAGATGGCGTTAAGGCAGTCTCGGTTTGTGTTTTTCGTAACAGACCATTGATAAATATAAGGACATATAGCGGTGATAGTTTTTTGAAGTTTCCTACCAGAACTGGGATAACACTATCGAGAGAGGAATTTATCACGTTAGTTGAGATGCGAAAGGAAATTTTAACCGCTTATGCTAACCTCAACTACACACCGCCTGTTGTTAACCAGATCAGCTACACCCCACCTCTCGTTAACCAGATCAGCTACTCGCCACCTCTCGTTAATCAGATCAACTACACGCCGCCTGTCGTTAACCACCAAAACTACATACCATCTCTTGTTAACACGAATCTCATCGACTACACGCCCCCCATTGTTAATCAAGGGAACCTCGCTCTTGTTAATCAAACGACAGATCCGGCACCCAATATGAATGCCGCGGGTGTTTCAGCAGAGTCACCAATTACCTATTCCAGCTTTGATCAAGGTTTTGTCAAAATGGAGGGCGGTTGTGTTTTGAAGGCTAATGAAACTTCCTATGTACCCGTGTTTGATAGACATTTAACAAACACTACCACCAAAACAGGAGGGAGGAAACCCAGACGCTTAAAATTATCAACAACCGGGCAGTAATATATATATATGTAAAGTATATTTGTTGTAATAATAATAAAGCTGTGAGAAATATAGAACGAATTTTGTTTTGGTTTACCATGAATGTGTGTGAGAGAGAGATGGTTGATACTTTGTGTGGCTTGATGATAGAACATTAAGGGATGATGATGAGGGTGGCACAAGATGATGATAGGATATGAAGGTTGATGTTGAGGGTGGCACATGATGATGATGATAGTGTTGAGGGTGGCACAAGATGATGATAGGATATTGAGGTTGATGTTGAGGGTGGTACATGATGATGATGATAGTGTTGAGAGTGGCATATGATGATAGTGTTGAGGGTGGCACAAGATGATGAAAGGCCATGAAGGGTGATGTTGAGGCACATGATGATGATAGCCCATGAAGGGATAGTGTTGAGGCACATGATGATGATTTTTATTTGACTTGAGTTAGCTTGGATATGCAATAGAGAGAAAAAAAATCGCTATATGACGGTGGCACATGATGATAGTGTTGAGGCACATACTGATAGTGTTGAGGCACATGATGATGATAGGCCATGAAGGGATAGTGTTGAGGCACATGATGATGATTTTTATTTGACTTGAGTTAGCTTGGATATGCAATAGAGAGAGAGAAAAAAAATCGCTATAATCTGGTACATGACGCTAACGATACTAATAATTGCTTGTCAGCATTTTTTTTACATGTCGCCTCCTGTTGCCTAATACCCACACATGATGATAACCAATAAAGGCACCTTTCCCCACCCGCACGATAGCCGGCAACGACCCGCCATCCGACCCGCGAGATACCGCCATCCCCCTTTTAGAACCGCTGTCGCCCGATTTTAGAACCGCTGTCGCCCGATTTAGAACCCCCGAGATAACCGGCGAGCTAGCGACGCACCACGAGATAAGCCGCCACGCACCAACGCACACCACGACGCGCCGATCACCGTCACGCACCAACGCACACCATTTACACGTCGCCTCCTGTTGCCTAATACCCACACATGATGATAACCAATAAAGGCACCTTTCCCCACCCGCACGATAGCCGGCAACGACCCGCCATCCGACCCGCGAGATACCGCCATCCCCCTTTTAGAACCGCTGTCGCCCGATTTTAGAACCGCTGTCGCCCGATTTTAGAACCCCCCGAGATAACCGGCGAGCTAGCGACGCGCCGATCACCGCCACGCACCAACGCACACCACGACGCGACGATCGTCACGCACCAACGCACACCACCGAGATAAGCCGATTACCGATCACGACCACCGAGATAATAAGCCGATTATCGGACTTTTGCACGGGTTTTGGTGCATGTTTCGTGCGGTTTCGGTGCCAAATCTATTGTCTTTCGGTGCATGTGCGTGCACTTTTAGGATGGGTTCACAGCCACATATACTACTCACATAGCACTTAACTTAGTAGCTCCTGCAACAGGACAGAATATTTGTTTGTGTGCGTGTGGGCGTGCATGCGTGCGTGCGTGTGTGTGTGTGTGTGTGTAGAGAGAGAGAGAGAGAGAGAGAGAGATCTGCTTGTTTTCATATCAAAGTGGCATTTTTAGTTCAGTTATCTAGAAATGTTGTAGCATTTATGAATTAAGATGTTCTAAGCCTAGTACACTCCACTCATTCTTAAAATATTTTTTTTTTTCATGGGGGTGGCTTCAATTTGTGACACCAAAAACAACACGTAATGGTTTTTCTTTTTTTTTTTAGCTAAAACAAATATTTATGTATGAATGATGTTTGGTTTTGGTTAGTCGAAGGCCCCAGTATCACTGTAAACGAATTAAAATCCATAATTGTTCAACCGCCCGTGCCAGTGGAATCATCCAAATTAAAACTCATCTCATTGAAGGGTGCAAACAAAGAAAGGCACATGCAGTCCACGTCATAGCAGCTACAGCATACGCCAAAAGACACAAGGCCAAGCGACACAGAAAGTGAATGCAGCTGAACTGTTCCTATTCATACGATATCATCATTCATCGTAAACAATCGGAATATCGAAACACGATCAAGATGAAAAACACAGCTCACGGTGTGCACAAAGCACTAAACTCAGTAGCTCCGACAGCAAGCCAGACTTGGAATATGAGGAAACTGCAACAAGGAACACTTTTCAAACTGAGTCTCAATTGTTCATGCCGCCTATCTGCCATATTGGCAGAAAATGAATGATGTTTTAGTAGTTAATTGTGGGAGAAAAAAGTGCCAAGATTTGCAAATCTGAGTTCAGTCTCCACACACGGATAGACATATTGGGGAGGAGATTTGAAGATTTATGAAAATGTTCAACGTGCAATGATGATGATTCGTCGACTAAATTATTACACGATCCATTTTAATAACCTTAATTTGCACACATTTCTCTCGTAATTCGTGTGTACGAACCACGCCGCGCTTAAACTGAATAGAGAAGTGTAAACACTTCAAAGCATCATGATGACGATCTATCTATATTTTTGCAGAGAGACTAAACCGAGAATTATTTATCGTTATAAATCACACTCTGAGAAGAGACCAGTGCATATTTTGAGTTTAAATCGACGGTAATCACATCGCTAGCTCCAAGAATGTGGATATTCAATTTTGAGGAATAGAAGAACGCATGGAAGGAATACAATGTTAGACAGAGAACTTGCAGGAAGAGAAATGTGTAGAGTGTTCGATTCCAAAGAAGCAGTGGTGACATTAAGGAAATTGAAGATTTTACTCCGAATAAAAAAACGGCTTTGAAGTTTCCAAAACTTTATTATGAAGAGTCAAGATGAGTGCAAGCTTCATCTTTAGAATTCTGCTGGCAGAGGTAAAAAAAAAACATTTTTTTACGAGAAGTCATAACTAGTGGTCATGAGGAGGAAGTATTTATGTAAAGTTAGAAACAAATAGGGAGAGAATCTTACGATACTGCATATTTGTATGAAACTTGGATCAATGTTCACCACGCAATCGAAACAAAATATGGCAGTCGTCAGATGGAACGATCATTAAGTGATTTACTTAGCAGCAAAGGACACCTCCCGATAGTTGCACATCCAGGTAGCGTACATACTGGCCTGGTGAAGAATGCAAAGCTCTATCTGATTTCAAAGTCAACAGACAATTGGTATTAGCATTCTGAGATGGACGGCCACCTATTTAGAGAGTGGATTGAGAAAACTGCTCTTCCATCATTAGATCTTGTCTAATAACGGCAATACATCATTCCAGAACGTGGTGACACAAGAAAGTAGAGTACCGACACCATTGAGTACAAAAGATGTAATAAAGATGGGATTCACAAAGAAACACATATATTATATAGCGACATGTACCTGAAGCATGAATTACCATCCCTTGTAAAGTAGACACAACGGACAAAGATATTCCATATAGATAAGTTAATTCAAGAGCCTAGCCATAGATGTATGAGACTGTCACTTCACTAATTACACTTAAGCCCATTAGAACTAGCTTGGGCAAAAGATTTATGGGAAGATGGCGGCCATGCTTGCATGCCTTTAGAAATGTGCCATCAACAAAATCGTTTTTCGGTGCTTTGACAGCTTTCGAGTTCTGTGTTCGATTTACTTTTACAGTGATTTGGAGCTGAAAGTGACTGTGGGCACTCTCTTTTTGATAGTGTCGTTGGAAACTATCGCCTACGTGGCTCGAACTTGAGTTCGACTTTGCTAACACCAACCGATAATGCAAGATGGCTACATGTCCTTTTTTTGCAGAGACTAACATTGTGGCTAAAACCATTTGGATTGCATTGTTTGTTTTAAGTGTGTGTTTTCGAGGAAACTGGAGTGATGAAGTGACTGTGTACTCTCTATTCGATGGAAGTCGTTTGAAAACGTTGCCTGTACCGCCGATTGCATGGTAGTCGACCTTGTCAATCCTCTTTGACGGGCGTTGTGATATGAATGGGGCTGATACGGGAAATTCCCAACTGTAGTGAAACTGATTCCATGAACAGAAGAGGACAAGGTCAAAGGGGGACAAATTGTAGCTGAAATAAATCATTCAAGATGTAGGATGTTTAGAACATTACAAATCTCGTCATCTCAAAGATAGAAATAGATTACTTGGCAAAATGTAAGGACTATGTCTGAAGACAAGGGAGCAGCGATAGCTCAGTGGTTAGTAAACTGGACTGCAAAGGACAAGAGGTAGTGTTCGATCCCAACCGACGGCTTCCGGGTTCACCCAACCTTAAATGGGTACCTGATTTTTTCTGGGAAAGTAAAGCGGCACGGGCATAATCATCATCATAATCAAGTACCGGGCCTACTGGCAGAGGTGATCATGTCTCTCCACAACTTTCAATCTCGACAGTTCTTTATCATTTCTGTTGTTGGCCTTCTCCCAAGCCATTCTCTTAAACTGTCTGGTATTTTCTCTCTTTGCTTCCCTCTATCTCTTCGTGCCTCAATTTTTCCAGTTGTTACAATATATTCCAGTTGTTCTCTTCTCATTACATTGACAAAAAATGATGATTGTTTCTTCCTATTAATGGAAATTAGCTCTCTTTTTGCTTTGATCTCTTCCAGAACATTTTCATTACCCTTCTTAGCTGTCCATCGTATTCTCAACATTCTTCTGTAAAACCACATTTCTACAGACTCCAGTGATTTTCTTGTCTATTGTCCTATTGTCCATGATTCACATCCATATGTTAAGACTGGCTCTACATAACATTTAAGAACTCTTTTTCTTGTTTTTATTGTCAAAAACGGATTGCATAGTAATACGGGCGTAATACCGACCACATTACCCCAGCAATCTTGTGCTGAAGGTCTGTAAAATTTATGGTCACTAACACCATATTCCCTATACGCCACTTGGCGGGACGGTCACTAACACCATATTCCCTATACGCCACTTGGTGTGACGGGGCTCTTTACTTTTTTTTTTACTTTTACTAATGCCTGACGACAAGAAGGAAGAGGAATAGTGGGGAATAAATGAAGTTTGGGGATTGTTCAGTCATTAATCTGGAAGACTCGTCCTACTCTGAATGAACATCATTAAATATAGAAGTGTCCTCATGGCTTTTGACAAATGAGTAATTTTTTCAATTACTGTAAATTATATTATGAATGGAAACAATAATTATTTTGCCGACAAAAATAAAAGAAAATTGCTTTTTAAAAGAAAACTGCAACACCGGTGCAGCAGCGATATCTAAAATCATAAAAATGTCATAGAGCATCTAAGACCGCTTTAAAAAATTCAAGGCAAACCGTTTTGGAATTTCGAGATATACGACAATGTTTGAGGGCACGCGTTTTGAAAAGGGAATATAGTAGAACATTCGATTTTTTTTACTTTTAGTAAAAATTCGATTTAATTTACTAGTTCGACAATTGTTGTTAATCGTTAAATTTTTCACACGGTCGGCAGCATCTCTCTCTGCATGCCACTGTTCTGAGCGAGAGTCTCAGTCTCAACAAGGGGGTTGATGCCTGCTGTTGTTCCCTTCCGTCTCAATGCTTTTCTGTATTTTTCTCTAGATGGGCGTCTTTTCTTTTCCCTGTTGTTTCCCATTTGTTGATAGCTTGCTTTGCTATTATTTTGTTATATTTTAACGATTCAATGCGGTCGTATCATTTGGCAGATTTCACTACAATTTATTGCACATAATCGACCCATGCCATATTTAAAGCGTGAAAAATGTCATGCCCTCAGCGTATTTCAACATCTCTGCATTGGTGGCTGTGGCAGGCTTTCCACATCGAGGCCGATAAAGAGGTATCTCCGCTTTCCGATTCTTTTATTTTCTGAACCCATCGACTTACTGTGCTCCTGTCGAATGCAGAACTTCCATACACATAATATAGGTACTTGTGAATGTTCACAACAGTTTCCTTCTCTGAAACGAGAAATTATATTATAGTATAAAGCAATTATATTATAACGCAAGTCGCTAACATGCTCCATTTCAACGATTCAGTACAGTCTATTATTTGGCAGATTGCAGTGCAATTTGGTGCTCACAATCGACACATGCCATATTTAAAGCGTGAAAAATGTCATGATTCTATGTTTATTATTAGCTGAGAAAACCGATGTAGTGCATTACCTTTTGAATGCCCCTCGTACTTCTTTAATTTTTAGCTGTTTCGTATTTACTTTCTTGCGTTTCGACAGCTTCTCTTCACCATCCGTCCTTAGAATGACGTTAAGTTGGTGTAAAATATTAGGCTTCTCTGACAAAGCAGGGACATTTGCGTCTCTAGGCCAAACACCTCCGACGTCGGATTGGTATTTTTTAACATTGGGTTTCCTTCCCTCTGATATTTACACACTTGACCAGTCTAGTGTGTCTGTGCCCAGAGGTATAGCGTGGACACACCTGAGGCATCGCGTGGACACGCCAAAGGTATCGCGTAGTAAGGTCTTGATCAGTTGCTGTCGTTGATCCTCATATAGGTAGCCAACTTTGAGGTGCAAACCACATACAGCCCTGGTGCTATTCAGAGTTCTTGGCCTTCAGCTGTTTTAGAGCGTCACTACTAATTTTGTTCTTTAAATTCACTCCATTCTTCCCTCTGATCTACTTACCAAGTAAAGTAAAGTACCCCCCGTCACGCCAAGTGGCGTATAGGGAAATATGGTGTTAGTGACCCTATATTTTACAGACCTTCAGCACATGATTTTTGGGGTAATGTGGTCGGTATTACGCCCGTGCTGCTTTTACTTTCCCAGAAAAAATCCGGTACCCATTTAAGGCTGGGTGAACCCGGAGCCGTCGGTTGGGATCGAACCCTACCCCTTGTCCGTAGTAGTCCAGTTCACTAACCACTGAGCTATCGCGGCTCCTACTAATTTTTAGGGAATTAGTAAAACCCAGGTGTCCTCGCCAGGATTACGAACCCGGCTGTTGCCGTGGTAAGCCAACCGCCTATCGATTGCGCTAACCGGACACCCTTCTACTTACCAAGGGTTTCATTATTCCTCTCAGTTTCTTATTCTATGTAGATATAACATTTTTATTATTCTCAATCTTAGTCTTGTTGTGCCGCGATAGCTCAGTGGTTAGTGAACTGGACTACAAAGGACAAGGGGTAGGGTTCGATCCCAACCGATGGCTTCCGGGTTCACCCAGCCTTAAATGGGTACCGGATTTTTTTTTCTGGGAAAGTAAAGCAGCACGGGCGTAATACCGGCCACATTACCCCAAAAATCATGTGCTGAAGGATCTGTAAAATATAGGGTCACTAACACCATATTTCCCTATACGCCACTTGGCGTGACGGGGATACTTTACTTTTTTACTTACTTTTTAATCTTGTTGTGATTTGCTCTGATGTTAGTATATACAGAATGTCATAGTGCTGTCAATTCTTTTGTTTGATTTATTATTATATTCCATGTATAGAAAGTTATATACTTAACATTTTATAATCTGACTCAGTCTTTCCCTCTAGAAAAGTAGAAAAATAAACATAAATAAATTATTATCAGACTTGGCAATATTAAAGAACAGAAACTACTTTCTACACTCGACTGGAAAAGTAGGGAACAGAACTCAGTCGTGGTTAATGCGGAGGTCAATGGTCTCATCTGTGATAACACCAATGAGAAAGATGCAGTCATCTATACAGACGGATCTGTAATACGACATCAAAGAAGTGCATGGGCATTTACAGCACGCTCGGCAGGCAGAATAGTCAAAGAAGACTGTGGTGCATACGTCATGCCCACGAGTAGCATCACAATGGAGGTGATGGCAGTGACCAAGGCATTCAACTGGTTAGAGTCACAAGAGTACACCCACGCCTGTATACCGAGTGATTCGATGAGCTTGATAAAAAAAGTGGAGGCGGGCAATAGTTAGCGTCGTTGCAGAAGTCAAAAATACGTAAGGTCACATTTGTCTATGCCCTGGACATGCGGGAGTCCGGGGAAATGAAAGAGTGGACAGGTTGACTAGCTGCGCTGTCGTTGAGGACGGTCAACCAATTGATTGGGCGGACATCGTCAATGCCCTCCGAGATGTGGGAAGAGCACAGGACTTTGACAAACACAAATCCACGTCACTTCTTCGGATTTGCTGATGAGGAGATCTGAGCACATATGGACATGTTCGGAGTGCAATGAATGATGACCCACAAATAACTCAATAACTACTTTCTATTGTTAATAACTTCATGTTTCGATAAAACTTTCACGATTTATAAAAAAAATAATCTCTTAATTTGTTATCTTCAAAGGACCCGAGGCTGTAACTTCTAGATTCAACGAGCACTACAAGCCTTCTACTTTGTAGCTTCAGATCTGAGTCAAGATGTCTGCCTTTAACCGGGCGGAATTTAAAAAGAGCTTATCTTTCAAAACTATGGGTTCTCTCGCTGCCGTCAGGTTGTCTATAGTTGTAATGTTATCTATACATATATATGGCTATTAAAATTACTTAATTATATATATTTTTTTATATCGAAGATGTTCAAACACGTTTTATGAGAGCTAATTGAAAATTGAAGCCTTTGAAATGTGGATTTATAGAAGAATATGAAGAATTGGATGAAAAAAAAAGACGACGTGATCTTGGCAGACCAAGACTAAACATGGACGAGTAATATCAAACGATTGACAAGTCAGCCTATGACAACCTGCACCATCAAAGCAAGAGACAGAACGGAATGGCACTCCAAGGTAGCCAACCTTCGATACGAAGACGGCACTCAATGATTAATTGAAAATAGAAAATGAAATTTAGTGTAAATTTTGTATACATAACTCATGATTAATAAAAATGCACGTTCTACGTGGCTATCTGTTTTATGTTTGTCTGACAAGTCCAAGTGACAATGGAGAGCGTCACAAAACGAACTCAAACAGATCTCCGTGCAGTGGGAGTACGTCAGTCTTAGAAGAAAGGAAAACCGGATACAAATGCTCTGGTGGGAAAGACTTGTTTGTTTTGTAACAGTTTTCCTATGAAAGACGACTCCGACTATACAGCAGCTGATTGTAAGTTAGTTCCTCTTGAACCGAAGAACAAAACTTGGATTGTTCAACTCCTGTGTGATACCAGTGCTAACATATGGATGTGAAAGTTAGAAATCCACCCAGACTCTAAACAGGAATTGCATGTCTTTAAAAAAATGTCTATGTAAGACCTCAAACATAAGTTGCAAAATATATTTCAAACAAACGGATAAGAGACGAATTGAAGAATATGTATCTAACTTTATAAAGAAGATGTGGGCAATACATTGGTTACGTGCTGAGAATGAATGAAGCAAGACTCAGGCATCAGGCATTCATGTGGAAACCATCTGGTAAAAGAAAACAAGACAGACCAAGAGAATCGCTACTCAGAACAATTACTAGGGAAGACTCGACAATCGGATAAAGAAACAACATTGACCTGCACGTACTATCAGCAAATTGTTGATCATTGAGAACTCTTACATCTGCGCTATGTGTCGTCTTCTGTCTAAGGCTACAACGAATCATTTACTGGTTATTGATGATACTTTGATGATGATGATCATACCAACTTTATGCTATGAAAGTCAAACATGGACCCTTTCTAAATCACATTTAAGAAAGATCAATACATGTGAGATGTGTTGCTTGAGAAAAGTAACAAACAACACAAGAAGAGATAGAATACCAAATGAAACCATAAGAAAAATAGTAGGAACAAAACCCTGTCAAGAATATATAGAACAACAACTTAAATGGTTTGGTCACCTGGTCAGAATGAATCCTCACCAATCACCATCATGGGCGTTCTTCTCGAGAATGCATGGAAAAAGACCAAGAGAAAGACCCAGAAGAAGATGAATCGATGCAGTGACAGAGATATGTAACAACAAAGGAAAATCACTAATTCAGACAATTCGAGCAGCACAAGAACGACAAATGATATAAACCAAGACACCTTTTAGGTATCAGTGAAAAGAGAAAAGAAGAAGAAGATGATGATACTTTTGGTTGAATACATCTCTTATTACAGCATTAGTATTTAATACATTTCATTGCATTACAAGGATTTTTCCAGTGATCCTGTGATGTACTAAACAAGCGAGAAGATAATATTTTGATTATAAACATTGTCTTCAATTGAGTCTTGTGACTTCTTTAGTGAACTGATCAATAGATCATATTCAATACCGATCGACAAATTTTAGATTCACACAACCTTAAATGTGGAAAAATAAATATAAAATTATATATAGAAGCTTTATTAAAAAGAGGACAGTCCAAGATAATAAACGTTTCGTCCACAGGCATTTGTCGGTGTGTCAAGGCAACAAACACGTACAGGACAATTACACAGATTACTCATCATTATCAAGTACCGGGCCTGCTGGTGTAGGTGATCATGTCTCTCCACAACTTTCGATCTCGACAGTTATTTATCATTTCTGTTGTTGACCTTCTGCCAAGCCATTCTCTTAAGTTGCCTGGTATCTTTTCTCTTTGCTTCCCTCTACCTCTTTGTCCCTCAATTTTCCCAGTTGTTACAATATATTCCAGTTGTTCTCTTCTCATTACATGGTCAAAAGTGATGATTGTTTCTTCCTAATATTGGAAATTAGCTCTCTTTTTGCTTTAGCCTCTTTCAGAACGTTTTCATTACTCTTATAGCTATCCATGGTATTCTCAACATTCTTCTGTAAAACCACATTTCTACAGCATCCAGTGATTTTCTTGTCTGTTGTCCTATTGTCCATGATTCACATCAATATGTTAAGACTGGCTCTACATAACATTTAAGAACTCTTTTTTTCTTGTTTCTATTGTCAAAAATGGATTGCACAGTAATTATTGTTTACAATCTTAAATGTGCACCAGATTTTTGTTTTGTTTTTTAAAAAGAAAGGTCACATTGACAAAAGTTGACCACATTTACTAAAAAATTAGCCAATTGTAAAAGAAAAACACGTGAACAGTAAGACCAAATACGACAGAGAAATAGATGGAGATCTTTCACTACTTTTTTTATTCTTGTTGTATAGTACATAAGTCTTTACTTGTGGACCAAAGCGTCCATCCAGCAACTGAGTTAAATGCGGTCAGCGACCCACATCTGCTTCAATGCGGTCAGCGACCCACAGCTGCCTCAATGCGGCCAGCGACCCACAGCTGCCTCCATGCGGTCAGCGACCCACAGCTGCCTCCATGCGGTCAGCGACCCACAGCTGCCTCAATGCGGTCAGCGACTCACAGCTGCCTCAATGCGGTCAGCGACTCACAGCTGCCTCAATGCGGTCAGCGACCCACATCTTCCTCAGTGCGGTCAGCGACTCACAGCTGCCTCCATGCGGTCAGCGACCCACATCTGCTTCAATGCGGTCAGCGACCCACAGCTGCCTCAATGCGGCCAGCGATCCACAGCTGCCTCAATGCGACCAGCGACCCACAGCTGCCTCCTTGCGGTCAGCGACCCACAGCTGCCTCCATGCTGTCAGCGACCCACAGCTGCCTCCATGCGGTCAGCGACCCACAGCTGCCTCCATGCTGTCAGCGACCCACAGCTGCCTCAATGCGGTCAGCGACCCACAGCTGCCTCAATGCGGTCAGCGACCCACAGCTGGCTCAATGCGGTCAGCGACCCACAGCTGGCTCAATGCGGTCAGCGACCCACAGCTGCATCCATGCGGTCAGCGACTCACAGCTGCCTCCATGCGGTCAGCGACCCACAGCTGTTTCCATGCGGTCAGCGACTCACAGCTCCCTCCATGCGGTCAGCGACCCACAGCTGCCTCCATGCGTCCAGCGACCCACAGCTGCCTCCATGCGGTCAGCGACCCACAGCTGCCTCGATGCGGTCAGCGACCCACAGCTGCCTCAATGCGGTCAGCGACCCACAGCTGCCTCAATGCGGTCAGCGACTCACAGCTGCCTCAATGCGGTCAGCGACCCACAGCTGCCTCAATGCGGTCAGCGACCCACAGCTGCCTCAATGGGGTCAGCGACCCACAGCTGCCTCAATGCGGCCAGCGACCCACAGCTGCCTCCATGCGGTCAGCGACCCACAGCTGCCTCCATGCGGTCAGCGACCCACAGCTGCCTCCATGCGGTCAGCGACCCACAGCTGCCTCCATGCTGTCAGCGACCCACAGCTGCCTCAATGCGGTCAGCGACTCACAGCTGCCTCAATGCGGTCAGCGACCCACAGCTGCCTCAATGCGGTCAGCGACCCACAGCTGCATCCATGCGGTCAGCGACTCACAGCTGCCTCCATGCGATCAGCGACCCACAGCTGTTTCCATGCGGTCAGCGACTCACAGCTGCCTCCATGCGGTCAGCGACCCACAGCTGTTTCCATGCGGTCAGCGACCCACAGATGCCTCCATGCGGTCAGCGACCCACAGCTGCCTCCATGCGGTCAGCGATCCACAGCTGCCTCCATGCGGTCAGCGACCCACAGCTGCCTCCATGCGGTCAGCGACCCACATCTACCTCCATGCGGTCAGCGACCCACAGCTGCTTCAATACGGTCAGCGACCCACAGCTGCCTCAATGCGGTCAGCAACCCACAGCTGCCTCAATGCGGTCAGCGACCCACAGTTGCCTCCATGCGTCAGGATTGGCGAACAACAGCACTGATCAAGATCCTGCTCCACCTCTCAGTGGTGCTCTTGGAAACAGACTATCCAGTCTGGCCAAACGAATAAGGACCGAAGAAGGAAGACAACCAGGTACTGAAAAATGCAATGCTGTGGTCGGATCTGTTGGAACGAAAGGCGGAAATATCACTGCTTAGCTGAAAACCGCAGCACAACGCAGCTACGACACTTAACGTTCTTTTAGGGATGGATGATGAAAAGAACTATTCGGTTCTTTAGTCATTGGGTGATCGCCAGAGAGAGAGAGAGAGAGAGAGAGAGAGAGAGAGAGAGAGAAGAGAGAGAGAGAGAGAGATACATTATTCAGTTTTTACTATTTCCGTTCTATTCTTTAGTCTCGAGCTTTCCTCATTTTCTAATCTTTCTATTTTTTAAAATATATTTCGACGCTCATCCTATCTCCCCTCATGTAGCACTGCATCTCTCTCTCCTTTGCTATTTCAACATCTTACTTTCATTTCTCTGTCCACCTATCCCTCCACTTGATCATCTAACATGTAGTTATATATAATTGTACTTCACCGTTCGTTGTCGTTGTCCCTGTGTTCTGAAGAACTCCACAGGCCGAAACGTCAGTATTGTGTTGTGTTCATTCCTTGTAAAGCTGTCACCATACCTTGGAGTGTTTATCACACCCCACTACTGGCTCCAGAGTCAGTCTCTACTAGAATGCTTACGAGTATTGTAATACATCGTTAAAGTTGTTTGTTTTCTTTCTGTTACAGTACTGCAGGCGTTTTATCACTTGATTTAAGATGTTTTAAACATAGCCCACGAGTGGCACGTCAGGAAACGAAAACACCTCCAGAAACATTGGCTTATGAGGCAGAGGCGTGGCAAAGGACTTTCATGACAATGGGAGGGCTCAAGTCGCTGAATCTGAAGGAATTTGTTCCATTTACAACACTGAACGAAGCGCCATACCACTGCACATCGGACTCCCAATATTTCAAGGTAAGATTGCTAAACTTGTTTTCTTTGATTAATTATAGGTCCCTGTATATCACAACATTTAACTGAAACAACGTTAAGTGGAACTAATTTTGCCACGAAGACAGGACTAACAAGTGACCATGTCACGCTCTGTGTCGTTGTATTCATTTTATTTAATTCATTTTCCTCTCAGGCCGAAGACGACACATAGAGCAGAAGTTTTAGTTTTCCGCGATTGACAATTGCTGCTAGTTCTTGTAGACATGGTCGTTATTTAGTCCAGTGCTTGAGCCGTCCCTAGTAATTGTTCTGCTAGCGTTTCTCTTGGTCTGCCTTTTTCTTGTTTTTTAGCCAGATGGTTTCCACACGAATGCCTGATAGGAAAGTCTTTTTTTCGTTCATTCAACTCGTCGTTTAGTATAAGAAAACTAATATTTGTTTTCATATATTTTTAACAATTGGCATAACGGTAAATGTAAAGTACGAGACTTGAACCGGCGTCTTAGCACGCGAGTTTCCACCCATATGTGCTCGGCCGCCTATCCAGAAATGTTCGGAGAATTCTGGATAGTGTCGCTCCAAGCATCGAAACTCACGATGCGAGGCGACATTCCTCACCGTCCCAGGGTAATACCCTGGTATTAGCGGAAAGATTTTGTGAACATCTACGAGATGTCCAACACAATACTGGCACTCCAGTGTCTTCCCATTTCAACTCCCCAGATCACAAGGGCAAAGACGACATCCGTGTCACTGGTATTGTCCTTTGTCACTCTGGCGACCGCAGCCAATTTGCTTTGGAAAATCGCCTCATAGTCCAGTATGGTTCGCTGACCCCATGAGGTATGAATGTATCACACTCATACACAGTTTCCTTTTGGTTACTCCTTCCCTTTTGCATAGCCTTCTCTACTGCCCATGTTTGGGCTATTTGGTCCATCTACTTCTTCTTCTTCTTCTTCTTTTCTCTTTCACTGATACCTACAGGGTGTCGTGGTTTATATCATTTGTCGTTCTTGTGCTGCTCGAATTGTCTGAATTAGTGATTTTCCTTTGTTGTTACATGTCTCTGTCACTGCATCGATCCATCTTCTTCTGGGTCTTCCTCTTGATCTTTTTCCATGCATTCTCGAGAAGAACGCCCTTGATGGTGATTGGTGAGGATTCATTCTGACCAGGTGGCCAAACCATTTAAGTTGTTGTTGTTCTATATATTCTTGACAGGGTTTTGTTCCTACCATTTTTCTTATGGTTTCATTTGGTATTCTATCTCTTCTTGTGTTGTTTGTTACTTTTCTCAAGCATCGCATCTCACATGTATTGTTCTACTATGCCATGTTATTCATAGTTCTCCTCCACTAGTCCCCACTGCGACACTTCGGTGTTCTCCTATATACCTTTTTTCTGTGCTACTTACCCCTCATATGTTTTTATTATACCCCACTCTCAGACATCTCACTCTTTCCGCCTTTTGAGTACCTGTTAGTCTACTGTTCTATTCTTTCTCCTTTGTGTTTGCACACTGCCCCCGTTGTGAACTTTTCTGGTTATGTGTGCGTTATGCGCACATTTCTGCACATATATGATTATCCCCGTATAGATGTGCACATGCATATATGTGTTCATATGTATGGGCATTGGTATGTATATATATATATATATATATATATATATATATATATATATATATATATATGTGCACGTATGTGTGTGCTTGTTGTTATGCATGTATATGTATGTGTATGTATGTATGTGTGTGTTGATATGTATAGTTATGTGCATGTCTGTTTGTGCGTGTACATATGTATACACGCATCTAGGTGTGTGTATACATGTGTTTATGGGCCCTTAGATACTTTCAGACATTATCAGTGTCTTTGCAGTCGAGGTAATCTAGACAGCGTTCCCATCACTCGTGTATTTTTAGAACCCTTCACCTGACCTGAAGGGGGTATAATTACAGCCACACTCGTGTGACCATTTCCTTTTCATTCTGACCACGGTCCAAGACACAGGACACAGGGAAATCAGTTTTATTTTCTTTAACATATTTTGATTATTTTTGTTTTGGATGTTTCGTTACTAGTTAGCTATGTAGGATTAGTTTTATTTACTTACATATCCGTGTGTGTGTGTTTTGTTTGTTCCTGCTGAAGGCCTATTGGGCCGAAACGTCATTCAAATCTGTGTCGTCTACTAATCACGTAAAGCTTCTAACATACAATTTTTTTCTATTTTTTTCAACTTTCCCTAATACCCTGGTACTCATTTCTGCCAACGGCTGGGTCGACCGTGGGGGTATTTTTTTTTCCAACCACCAGTACAATTCACACTGCTCCCAGCGGGAATCGAACACGGGTTGTCCGAACGTCGGTAGCCCAGTCGAGTGGTTTTCCCAACTAGGCTACCTAGGCCCCCAATTGCCATATTTTTGCGCAATGTAGTCTGCATTACGTTAGTGCCTTCTTTACTTCCCAGAAAATCCAGTACACAATGTGAACCTATGTAAACCAATAAGCTATACCTGGGGATCGAACTTAACAATTTGTTCACAGGAAACCCTCGATCCAAATGTTCATATATGTTTCCATATTTTGTACAATGTTACACACATTTCATAAAGTTATCTTCGTGGCAGCTTTGAGCATGTCTTTGCTGTTAGTGCAACACTTCTCTTTTCTTCTTGTGACCAGAGAACAGAACAGATGCATACATCACATTTACTGTTCTAATGCTGAAATACAAAACAGTGAATATTTCTAAATGAGTGTTTTAACAGGGTAGTTTAGAAGTAAGACGTCCGTCTCTGGACAATAAGGTTCCGTGTTCGAGTCCCACCTCAAGCGATGTGAATTGTTCACTTCGAATCCGTGATTACTTCATGCGATGTGAATTGTTCCGTGACTACTTCATGTTTTTACCCTCACCTAGTCTCTGGGTAGTAAGATCAGATGTCTAGCCTTCTCAGATACCAGCCAAAAAAAAAAAAAAATATGCCCCGCGTGCATTCTGTGTATGTTAAATAATACTTGGCAATTAAAAGTAACAAAATAATAAGCCAAAAATATCCAAATATCCACGGTCTACAGCAGGCAGCGATATCTGTGCTTTTCGGTTCGCCATATCGTCCAGAAGGCAACAGAAAACCACCGTCGTATCTTCTTTGTACAATCATGAATCGCCACAACAGTCATAATATCAATAATCTAAGGTATGCTGATGATACAGTATTAATCGCTAAGAGTGAAAATGAGTTACAAGAAATGTTGGACATTATAGTGAAGGAAAGCAAAAATAGAGGACTCAGCCTTAATAACAAAAAGACAGAAGTAATGGCAACAACAAAGAAAAAGACATCACTTCAGTGCAAAATAAAGACAGGTGGAACAATATTAAAACAGGTAAATGAATTTAAATATTTGGGAACTTTGTTAACCTCAGACGGAAGATGTACAAAAGGGGTGAGATGCAGAATGGCTCAGGCAAAAGCAGCTTTCCAGAATTAGAGGAAGATACTATGCAATCCATTTTTGACAATAGAAACAAGAAAAAGAGTTCTTAAGTGTTATGTAGAGCCAGTCTTAAACATATGGATGTGAATCATGGACAATAGGACAACAGACAAGAAAATCACTGGAGTCTGTAAAAATGTGGTTTTACAGAAGAATGTTGAGAATACCATGGACAGTTAAGAAGAGCAATGAAAACGTTCTGAAAGAGGTCAAAGCAAAAAGAGAGCTGGTTTCCAATATTAGGAAGAGACAATCATAATTTTTTGGCCATGTAATGAGAAGAGATCAACTGGAATATATTGTAACAACTGGAAAAATTGAGGGACGAAGAGATAGAGGAAAGCAAAGAGAAAAAAATACCAGACAGCTTAAGAGAATGGCTTGGCAGAAGGTCAACAACAGAAATGATAAAAAACTGTCGAGATCGAAAATCGTGGAGAGACAAGATCACCTACGCCAGTAGGCCCGGTACTTGATGATGTTCGTCCCGTCTTTGTCATGCCTGGTCCTGAGTTTCAGTTGCATTCCTTTTCCGATACCTATTGGTATGTATTAAGGGACATCACTGGGCGATGAAAAAAGGTCTATCCTGTTCCGGAGACGGGAAACTTCCGAGGCGATTGACAGACCAGTGAATAATTTCGGGAGAAGAGATATGTTTACAAAACTCGGACCAAAAAAAATCACAAATAATCAACTACAGAAATGGAACAAAGAACAATAGGTGACCCTAAGCAGGATCGACCCCGTACTCATCGTAATAATAATTATTTCCCTACAAAATTATGATTTACAGTAATTGAACAAATTGCATACTTTTATGAGCAATTGCCTAGCCTAATTTTTGAGGACACTTCTACATTTGATTATTTTTATTCAGATTCTGGCGAATCTAATAGGTTAATGACTGCGCTCGACTGAACAATTCACAAACCATCCTCTTTTTGCCCTATATTCCTATTCTTCTCTTTATACATGCCATCTTATATGCTTTACACATATCCCTCACATTTCATCTAATGATCTATGTCTATCTTTAAGAGCATGAGATTTCTAAGTGCCTCGCTCAATTTGAAGGTTTTATTTTCAGCTGCTATTGTCCTGAGACTTTTGTCTAAACTAATACCATAGGGTTTATGTGTGAATTTTAATGTGTCATTCTCAAACATCAACATTTCTATTACAGCTAAACATCATCATCATCATCATCATCATCAAGTACCGGGCCTGCTGGCGTAGGTGATCATGTCTCTCCACAATTTTCGATCTCGGCAGCTATTTATCATTTCTGTTGTAGACCTTCTGCCAAGCCATTCTCTTAAGCTGTCTGGTATTTTTTCTCTTTGCTTCCCTCTATCTCTTCGTCCCTCAATTTTTCCAGTTGTTACAATATATTCCAGTTGTTCTCTTCTCATTACATGGCCAAAAATGATGATTGTTTCTTCCTAATATTGGAAATTAGCTCTCTTTTTGCTTTGACCTCTCTCAGAACATTTTCATTCCTCTTCTTAGCTGTCCATGGTACTCTCAACATTCTTCTGTAAAACCACATTTCTACAGACTCCAGTGATTTTCTTGTCTGTTGTCCTATTGTCCATGATTCGCATCCATATGTTAAGACTGGCTCTACATAACATTTAAGAACTCTTTTTCTTGTTTCTATTGTCAAAAATGGATTGCATAGTATCTTCCTCATTTTTTTGAAAGCTGCATTTGTCTGAGCCATTCTGCATCTCACCTCTTTTGTACATCTTCCGTATGAGGTTAATAAAGTTCCAAAATATTTAAATTCATGCAGCTAAACAAACATGATAAATAGCATTTTCAAACCAAATTTGTGCTATGAAAATCAAACACCTTTCTAAATCACATTTAAGAAAGATCAATACATGTGAGATGTAACCAACAACACAAGAAGAGATAGAATACCAAATGAAACCATAAGAAAACTAGTAGGAATAAAACCCTGCCAAGAATATATAGAGCAACAACTTACATGGTTGGGCCACCAGATCATATTGAATCCTCACCAATCACCATCATCGTTCTTCTCGAAAATGCATGGAAAAAGACCAAGAGGAAGACCTAGAAGAAGATGGATAGATGCAGTGACTGAGACATGTAACAAGAAAGGAAAAATTACTAATTCAGACAGTTCGAGCAGCTCAAGAACGACACATAATATAACCATGACACCTTTTAGGTATCAGTGAGAAAGATAAAAAAGAAAGAAGAAAATTCTCAAACATCAATGACCCTGCTTTTGAGTCTTCTTCTTCTTCTTTCCTTCCTCATCTGCCTTTCAGCGTCGAGGGGATATATAATTTGCGGTCTTTTGCTCTTCTGTTCGCCTCTGCTGCTGTTATGTTTCCTAGTGCTTCTAATATTCCATCGACCCATCTTTTTCGTGGTCGACCCTTGGGTCTGGTGTTCTCACAACGTTTGTTGAAGGCTCGTTGTTTTGTTCTTTCTGCCTTGTCACGTGGCCAAACCATTTTATCTGTTGTTTCCTTATATATTCTATGGCGGGGGCTATTCCTATTGCTCTTGAGTGAACTTGCTATATGCAATATCTTTGTTCGTTGTCTCTGCTTTACGAGAGATAGCTGTTCAGGTTTCAGGTACATTTCGTGATATGGTTTGTGTTCGTTTGTGAGTTATATCTTTTTTTGTGTGTGCATCTTTTGTACCTGATGATGTTGAGACTTCATCTTCTTGTACTACAACGTTGTGGTAAGATGCATTGCCCATTATCTAATAAGAAGGTCGATTATGGAAGAACAGTTTTCTCAAACCTCTCTCTAAATGTGTGGCCATTCATCTCGGAATGATAATCTCGATTGTCTGTCGACTTTGAAAGAAAGAAACGAGCTAAGCATTTTTCACATACACATTATGTTAGCAACCTGCTGCATGTGCAACTATCAAGCGATGCCGCTTGCTGCTAGATACTGATCTCTTAATAAGAACTCCATCTGATGACTGCCATTTTCTTTTCGCTCGTGTGGTGAACATTGATACATATTTCATCTAAATAAACAACATCATAACATTCTTCAAGCATTTTTTAATTCTGACCAAAATCTTCAATTTTCTTGACGTCACTGCTTCTTTCAAATAAAACATTCTACACATTTCTCTTCGCATAAGCTGTTCTTGTTTTCTAAAGAAAGCCGCATGTAGGACGAAACCTCATGATTTTGTTTTGTTCCTCTTTTGTAAAGCCGTTACCGTAACCTTGTAGGAGTGTACGCTACACCTCACCACTTGCTCCTTGCTACCAGCTTTACCGCAGTACTTGAATTATTTGCCTGTTCACCATTGTGTTAGAGAAATGAACGAAAAATAATAGCAGATAGTTCATATCTCCTGGGAGCCGCGATAGCTCAGTGGTTAGTGAACTGGACTACAAAGGACAAGAGGAAGGGTTCGATCCCAATCGACGGTTTAAGGTTCACCCAATCTTAAATGGATACCTGATTTTTTCTGGGAAAGCAAAACGGCACCGGCGTAATACCGACCACATTACCCCAAAAATCATGTGCTTAAGGTCTGTAAAATGTATGGTCACTAACACCGTATTCCCTAAAAGCCACTTGGCGTAACGGGGGCTCTTTACTTTTACGTTACTTGTTACTATAGTTTGTTTCAGATTGTTTGCCTCCCTAATTCCAGTAATATCTCGAAAACCGTCTGATAGAATACCATGATTTTTTGCATGCGACCTTAGATTTTCAATGACGTAACGAATTTATCATTTAAATTATCGTATGTGTTACCGTTTCCTCAAAGCGGCAACTTCCTTTGATCTCCTTCATATTTGTATTTATTTTGACACAAAAAACAGAATGTACGGTAAATGAAGATCTTTTACACTTTTTAGAGGAAAAGGCGTAACTTTTATTTTTATATAAGGGACATTATTACTTTATAATAAGAGAGTAAGTAAGTAAGTGTTCCTGTCATGCCTGAAGGTGTATAGGGGAATAAACCGCCACAATTGCACTTTTTCACAACATGCTACCCATTTGGATTGGGCTCTTTTAATTATACAACTAATATTGAATCAAATCAAAATAGGCCGAACATTCACCGAATAGAAATTATTTATTTTAAGAACACAGAATACATCGTCAACTCACTAAAAAAACAGTTCCTGAAGTGGTCCGTATCCAGAGTTTCCAACTCCAACAAAGTCACTTCAGTAAGTTCAAACAAATGAGTTTTATTCAGAATCTGCCGAATCTAATAGACGTATTACCATTTTTGGTTGAATAACCCACAGACCATCGTTTCTCCAATACTTATCTTCCTCAACCATAACATGGTCTTCACAACTAGCCCAATAATCTTTGTCTATGTTTGAAATAGCAACATTGGTAAGCTCTTTAACATCAGATAATTTGAAAGTTTTATTTTCGGATGCTACTTGCCCTTTGATCTTTGCCCAAACTAATTCAATAGGATTTAGGTGTGAGTGATATGGAGGCAGCCTCAAACATCTATGACCATGTTCTTCAATTAATTTATCTATTTGAAATATCTTTGGCCGTTGTATCTGTTTTACAAGTGAAAGTAATTCAGGCTTGAGATACATATCGTTAAATGGTATTTGTTCCCTTGTCAGCCATGTCTTTATTTCAGCTTTAGTGCTAGATGATGTTGGAACTTTATCTTCTTGTGCCACTTTGTTATGGTAAGATGCATTATCCATGATCAAACAAGATGGTCGATCTAATAAAGGCAAAAGAGTGTCTTTAATCCAATCTCTGAACATATGACTGTTCATCTCTGAATGATAATCCTGGTTATCAGTTGACTTTGCAATAAAAACAAGTTCAGCATTCTCCACCAGGCCATTATTTTTGCTCCCAGCATGTGCCACTATAAGGCGCTTTCCTTTGCTGCTAGGTACATACCTTTTAATAGTCCCATCTAATGACTGCCATTCTTTTTCATTTGTGTGGTGGGCATTAATCCATGTTTCGTCCAAGTACACAATGTCATAATCTTCATTACGCATTTGTCTAACTTCACGTAAATATTTGCTTCTTGCAGCTACTAAATGAGGTTTCTCGCAAATGATGTTTCTTCCACAAGAATATTTTCTAAAAGTGAAGCCTAAACTCCGCACACTTCTCCATAGTGTAGTTTTTGATACATCAATACTGGTGTTCTTTTTAAGCCAAATCTTAAGTTTCCTTATGGTAACTTCTTCCCCTAAGTCAAACATTTTACAAATCTCTCTGCGGACAAGTTCTCTGTCAAAACTGTCTAACAAATGTTTTCTTCCTCGACTTCTTTCTTTCCTTGAACATTCACATTGAACATTTTTCACTGATCTATGAAACGACCGTTTACTTAAACCTAACACGTGCATCGTTCTCTTTTCAGGATTTGATATGCTGTGATATAGACTCCCTCGTTTTGCCTCTCTACAAAAATATAAATATAATTTCTTTGTAATATTTTGTTCAGTAACAAATTTCAACTTTAAACTCATTGTTAAGGGCACAACTCACAAAACACGCCTATGTTAATAATTTGATTTTGTATTTTTGGTGACGTTATACTAATGACGTGATACAAAAAGTTGACAATTTTAATCCAGTAAGTGCAAAACCAGAATTGCGCACCGAATATAAGAGAAATTTGCTACACATATGTGCAAATATTGACAAAAATCTGACATTTGCAATTCAATAGTGTAAACCGGTGCCTTTACCCACCAACATATAAAGGAAATTTCCAAATGAAGATGTTTAAATCATTCTTGAAGTGATATGGAAGGGGTAAATACTCTTAAATTTTGATTCAAATGTGCCCAAGTTTAATCATACTTTTATCCTCCTGGTAAGCAAGCGCACAAGAAAAACCAGCAGTTTGTTTGCAATGAATTTATTTTTTCTATTACGTTATGAGATTCAGTAGGTTACATGCAAAATATCAGCACTGTAGCACAAATGGTTGCTGAGCTGTGGTTTTTTGAAGTGAGGCAAAAAATCTGAAGCGAACTATAGTTCATATCTCCAAAATGTTATTTTGCATCCGAAGAGAGAACAAACTACAATTTTCGCACTTGAGCCGTATACTAAAAAAAAAACTAGGGAAAATTGAAAAAAAAATAGAAAAAATTGTATGTTAGAAGCTTTACGTGATTAGTAGAAGACACAGATTTGAACGACGTTTCTGCTCAATAGGCCTTCAGCAGGAACAAACAAAAAACACGCACACGCAGATATTAAGTAAATAAAACTGATCATATATAGCTAACTAGTAACGAACCATCAAAACAAAAATAAAAATATTTAATTCAAAGCATCTCTTTTCATCATATAATATTTCATGAAAGCATTTCTTTGCCTTAACCCCTTACTAAAAAAAAACTACTTTATTGGATTGCACATACAACAGATCATCTGAAACAGGAATCTTCTTAATTCTCTCTTTTGTCATATCACTCGTGCTGTGATGTGCAGCAGGGAGGTGGCAGGTATTTTCTTTTTCTATTTATTTTTTAAAACCAGGTCTCATATGGGGCTATGAACCAAGTGGAGCGTCAACCACTCAGAGGCACAGACAAAACGAAGGAATTTAAGGCGTCAATTTGCAATTGTGAGACTTTTGCCGCATTATTAGAATCTTTACTCATTTTAGTGTTATCTTTAATTATGCCTTAATATCATTATCATCATCATCATTATTATCATCATCATCATCATCATCACCATCATCGTCATTAGTTATAGAGCTTACTGACATAGATCATCATGTATTTCCACGTTCTTCATGCTCCTTGTCAATTCTGCGTTTGCTCACGTGTCACGCCAGACTGTTAAGTTTGTCGTTTGTTTTCTGTTTTCGTCTTCCCTGCCTCTCTTTCTTTCTATTCTGTCAGTTGTTACAGTGTGTTCAAATATCATTATTTTCATTATATGATCACAAACAAGAAACAATCAACATTTTTCGGGTACATCATGAGAAGATGAAAGTTGGAATACTTGGTTACAACTGGAAAAATACAGGGAAAGAGAGATAGCGGACGACGAAGAGAGAAAATACTAGATAGGTTGGTGTCATGGCATGGAAAACAGTCAACAGAATTGATATGATGCAGGGTGGTTAGAAGACTGTGCAACGACATGATCGCCTACGCAGTATAGCACATGATGATGATGACCATAAACGGTTAATTGTATTTATGTATTGCGTTTCAATAGTTCATTTCATACACTGGCTCACTGAGGGGACTGGTTGATCTCGAGGCAAGACGCCGGCCTCGAGACAGAGAGGTTGTGGGTTCAAATCCCGACTACACTGGTTGGGATTTTTATTTATAATTTCTCTCTGCGGCAACCACCCCTGGTCCAAGCAGCGAGGCCAGGCTTGAAATGTCAATTACTCATCGACGGAAAAAATATGACTACCCCCGAAGACGGAGTTATCTGCCTATGCGGCGAGGGACTTCTGTGCACACATCTGCCAGGGAAAAATGGATTAGCACGCAAAATTCAGTTCATAGTCTCTAGGGACTTCGTCAGAGGCAAAAGCTGGCGAACGGAAAAAAATACACTGGCTTCCTTAAAGAAACATACCTTCGTATTTGCATTCAAATTGCAACAGTAGTAATCTCACCAAACTACAATGTCTTGTATCACAGCTTCGACTGGCCACGATAGCTCAGGGGTGGCAGGAGATATATGGACAGACCAAAATTTAGGTATAGAGATGTATGTAGACATCTAATACACGCTGGTGTGCACGTCAATGAAATAGCCGGTTAGTTCGGTGGTAGCTCTGGCACTGAGTGTGGCAAGAGTCTGGGCAAAGCGAACATTGTCAAATGTATTCTTCATTTCTTAAGTGGAGAGAAGGGGGATGGGATAAAATATATATTGAAAGACTTATGAATCTAGAGGTGGAAAAGGGATCCGGTGTGCTTAGTGGGAAAGTGTATGTGTATACAAAGAATACCATACATATACATTGTTTGCACATGTTTCGAGGAATGTTAGGACTGGCAGTGGAGCGGGAATGGGGAAGCCTCGACTGCAATAAATGTTATTCCATACATGGAGTAGAATTGCAAGGCATTCACGAGAAATTTCCCAATAAGTGAAGTCGAAGCTACCCATAAACGTGTCACATGAAGGGCAAGAATTCTTAGATAGGAAATCACAACGAGGAGAGTTTATGAAAGTGACAGGTTCAACTTGGAATATCAGAGGCGCGGACACTAAGCGCTCTAGAAACTACGTTTCACCGTAGGTGAGCTACACCGGCCGTTAGCAATACCAAAAGTTCAAAGGAATGGGGTTCCCTGACCTATCATTATCACCTGTTATCAGTTTCTGGCCCGCTCATTTCCCGCCGAATTACGCCATGCCAAAGCAGCTTGTTCGCGAGTCTATATAAAAGGACGTTGCAACTATAAGACATTTTAGACTGCTACTATCACAAAGAGAACATCGATGTGCTGGGTTAAAGCTAAGACAAGCAAGTATATGACCGAGTAGAGACCGTAGATTCCACCAAAAGTGTTTAGTAGTATAAGTGTAGTTATTTGTATCGAATATATATCGTAAGCTTTAGAGTTAAATGGAGCAGGATGCCGACCCCTGGGAGTCATGACTCTCTCTTAGAGTGTTCAGAGGCTAAAGAGTCAAAACACTTCCTCGACGGACGTGACTATTTCTGATGATCAGATTGCTTGTGGGAAAAAAAAAGAAAAAAGAAAGAAAAGAAAGAGGAGTATTTTGACACACATTTAAGTACAGCCACGCGTTGCTCTTTATGTGACTGGCAGATCCATAAACACAATCTGCTGATATTTACTGGATGCCTATTACATGTTGTCTACCATTATATTATGTTACATTTGTTATAATAATTATTTAGTATTATGTTATAATAATCCGGTTTCCGGTTGTATCCAAGATGGAGGAATTATTTTTCTCCGGCTTGGTATAGAACTGTTGATCAGAGATTTAACAAGCCGATATCGTAAAAAACGATTTTGTTAATGAAACGTAGACTTGATACAGAATGTGTAACTTAGCAGTATTCAATAGATACAGTAATACGTGAAGAACAGGCTGGGTTTAGAAAAGGGAGAAGCTGCCTTGACCCCATTTTTACTCTACGACTTATATTGGAGGAACACATTGAAAAGCAAAAACCTTTTTGTAATTAACTTCATCGACTTCAAAAAAGCATTTGACAGTATTCATCGAGATTCTTGGATAAATTGGTTCGGCCACATAACAAGACAAAAAGAACTAACAATGACTCAAAGAGCCATAAATAAACGCTACGAAAACGCCAGATTAAGAGGAAGACAGAGAAAGAGATGGATAAAGGGAATACTAGAGTCACTAGGAGGGATAACATCAGAAGAGGCCAACAGAAGAGCAAAGAATCGCAGATTGTATCTCATGTCGACGCCAACGGCAATAGAGGAAGGATAGAAGAAGAAAAAGAAGATAGAGATTCTTTGTGGAAAATTCTGAAGCAATATGGCTTACCATAAAAAAATCATAAATATTTTTAAAGACATGTATCATGGTTACACATGTGCAGTTCGAACAGACGAAGGACTGAGCGAATGTTTCCCAAAAGAAAATGGGGTCAAACAAGGATATATTTTATCGCCCTTGTTATTTGGAGTTATGGACTTCATAATGAAGAAATGCTGCACTGGTAATAAAGGCGTCGAATGGATACAAGGAGACCATTTGGAGGACCTCGACTTTGCTGATGACATAGTTCTCAGTTATCAGCAGTCAGATAAAAACGATGCAGGAAAACACAAATGAACTGTCATCAATAGCCAGCAAAATTGGGCTCGAGATCAATCATGAATAGACTAAAGTCATGAAAAGTTTAATTCCAACAGACGACAAAATATACATGGAAAACAAACCAGTAGAAGAGATCGATCACTTTATTTATCTTGGAAGTCACATTGATCGAGAAGGGGATACAAGCAAAGAAATTTGAATCAGAATAGCTAAAGCGGCTGTGTCTTTCAGAAGCCTTGAAAAGCTGTGGAAATCAAAACTCATCAGCACAAACACAAAACTTAGACTATTCAAATCAAATATACTATCAACACTTACGTATGCGTCGAAAGCTGGAAAACAACAAGAGTTATAGAAACAAAGTTGAGCGCATTCGAAAATAAATATCTAAGGAAAATACTTGGTAAAGCGTGGAACGAATTCAAAACAAACGAGGAAATTAGAGAAATCGCCAATCAACCACTAATATCTTTAGTAATAAAGAAAAGACGATGGTCATATGTTGGACATGTGATGAGAAGAGATAATAACCGAATAGCAAAGCAAACCCTCATGTGGGAAACAACAGGTAAGAGGAAAAGAGGAAGACCCAGAGAGACACTGAGAAGAACATTGATGAGAGAGGCAAGAGCAGCAGGAATTGGCTCCCTCAATGAGATAGAGCTGCTTGCACAGAACAGAGACAAATGGCGAGATTTGATACAATATCTTTAAAAGAATTGAAAATTGATAGAACAAAAATTCAGATAAGAGAGGGAGTATCTTGGTCTATGCCCTATGGGCCGGCTACGGCTTGAAGGTCAATAGATAGACAGACAGACAGACAGACGGACGGACGGACGGACGGACGGACGGACGGACGGACGGACGGACGGACGGACGGACGGATGGATGGATGGATGGATGGATGGATAGATAGATAGATAGATAGATAGATAGATAGATAGATAGATAGATAGATAGATAGATAGATAGATAGATAGATAGATAGATAGATAGATAGATAGATAGATAGATAGATAGATAGATAGATAGATAGATAGATAGATAGATAGATAGATAGATAGATAGATAGATAGATAGATAGATAGATAGATAGATAGATAGATAGATAGATAGATAGATAGATAGATAGATAGATAGATAGATAGATAGATAGATAGATAGATAGATAGATAGATTAGATAGATAGATAGATAGATAGATATAATAATAAAAAAAAGTATAGTGAAGATTAAGAAAATACACGGTGAAGTAGATTAGTGGTATTGTGATCAATGTTGTGATAAGGTCTATTGTAATGACTAAGATATCACTTTGAGGTTCCACTATTTGCTGTCCTCAGGTATTGAGCCTGTAATGATGCCTTGCATGAAGGAAGCTATCACACCCAGGTGAAGTTATCTTTCTGGCTTGTCAGTGGTCGCATTATTAGACAATACACGTAACAATGATAGAAGAGAGAAAGAGACAAACAAGTAAACAACAGTTTGATAGAAACATTGATGGATAACAGTTCGTTAACCTTCGTTGTAGATAAAGTCGTTAAATTGATAGCTTAGTTTGTGTCCTTGGTTGCTAAGGACCTAACTTGTGCAAACGGATGGCATTGGCAAGAATCATTTTGAATCTATGAAGTGGGCTCATTTTGTGTTTAACTCAAAAGCATATGTGCTTTTTAACCAAAGACTTTTTTTTTGGGACTCAATGAAGATATCCCCGATGGAAGAATAAATTGTACTATTAATCCCATAAATGATTCGCTTCCAGAGGTTTATGATGTAAACAAAGCAGTTTTGTCATTGCAAGTGAATAATGTCCACACCTATAATTGGTCAGGATTGAGTAGCAGCAGCAGCTTTATAGCGAACACAGAAAACATCACAGGATTGTGCTGTTCTGAAACAGCTATGCCATGCTACCCTAGAATTGCCTTTAATGGGATTACTGTGACCACAAACCACGCTCCTTGTGTGTGCCACATATTTACACCACAGAAAGAAATTCTGAATATAACAACATCATGTGCCTTCTGTGGTATTAATGACCACAGACCAGGAGCCTCCAGTATGATTGATACAACTGTTGCACCAAGCACTTCATCAGCAAAGCCATATCTATGGAATGTTCATCTGACATTGTTCTTGAATGATGTCCAAGATAATGAGACATCAGAATTGTGTGGCGGCAGCTACAAGAAGGGAGCGGAGAACATCATCAATTGTGTTTTTACTAACTACAGGTCATGTGGCTTCTGTTGGATTGGAAATGATAACTTACCACCCTTGTGTGTCTATATGTTTATAATTGGAGTCATCAATGATGGCCTAACATCATCAGGTGCTACGACGATCATCGTTTTCGGGAGGACGTAAACTCCCATGGTGTATGGTGGATAGGCGGCGGGAACCATTGAGGGCTATGTCTGAAAAGTGTTCCTTCTTGCAGTTTCCTCATATTCCAAGTCCGGCTTGTTGCAGGAGTTACTGAGTTAAGTGCTCTGTGCACACCGTGAGCTGTGTGTCTCATCCGTTTTGATCCTGCTTCGATATCCCGCTTGTTTGCGATGAATGATGATATCGTATGACGGGGAACAGTTGGCTGTGTTCACTTTCTGCGCGGTTTCGCCTTATGTCTTTTGGCGTGTGCTGAGACTGCTGCGATGGGGACTACAGTTACCTTTCTTTGTTTGGGAGATGAGTTGGTAATTCGGATGATTCCACTGGCACGGGCGGTTGAGCAATTATGGATTTTAATTCGTTTGCTGTGAGACCGAGGCCTTCCATAACCAATAACCAATAACCAATTGATGGATAAGTAGACAGAAAAAAAAGAGTGTGAGTGTGGTCGGCAGACAGATGGAGATCAAGACAGACCCACAGATAGATAGATAGATAGATAGATAGATAGATAGATAGATAGATAGATAGATAGATAGATAGATAGATAGATAGATAGATAGATAGATAGATAGATAGATAGATAGATAGATAGATAGATAGATAGATAGATAGATAGATAGATAGATAGATAGATAGATAGATAGATAGATAGATAGATAGATAGATAGATAGATGGATGGATGGATGGATGGATGGATGGATGGATGGATGGATGGATGGATGGATGGATGGATGGATGGATGGATGGATGGATGGATGGATGGATGGATGGATGGATGGATGGATGGATGGATGGATAGACGATAGACGGATAGTGAGACAGACAGACAGAGAGACAGACGGACGGACGGACGGACGGACGGACGGACAGACAGACAGACAGACTTATGAAGGAAGGATTGATGGATGGATAACATAAAATCTAACGTAAGAGTAACATCATCTATTGAGTTATACTGTAGCATGATGCCAGACCTGACACTTCACGACTGGCTTGACCATTCGTGGCTTTACTTTCTTACACTCTCTAGTTATAGTTACAAACAGGAAGTTAAAAAAAAAAAATAGTCGAAAAGAGTAGGCCAAATATGGCCACTTCGTAGGAAAATGTACAAATACAAATCCACCCATGCCGACGTCGGGCTGAAAGTTGCCGATATCTCGTATCTTGTCGTAAATAAGCAATACATTCACGCCCATCCAAACGTCTAGGCGTAGAGGAAGAAGAATAAGAATAGTGAAATTGGTACGTCTTGCTGATCAGCAGTGTTTGTGTCATGGTTTTCATTTACAATGAAAACTGTCACTGTACTCATCCGTTTCTGGTGCCGTTCTGTACAGTTCTTGTCTCTGAGCGCATTTCTATTCATTAAAAGGACATTCATTATTTGTACAAATACTAATTTTACTGGTAAAATTTTAAAACATTACTTGACAGTAACACTTCTCCTATTTTATACTGTGATATGTGTAGCATGACAGTCTTAACATATGGATATGAATCATGGACAATAGGACAGCAGACAAGAAAATCATTGGAGGCTGTAGAAATGTAGTTTTACAGAAGAATGTTGAGAATACCATAGAGGGCTAAGAAGAGTAATGAAAACGTTCTGAAAGGTGCCAAAGCAAAAGGACAGCTAATTTCCAATATTAGGAAGAAGCAATAACCATTTTTTGACCATGTAATGAGAAGGGAACAGCAGGAACATATTGTAATAACTGGAAAAATCGAGGGACAAAGAGACAGAGGGAAGCAAAGAGAAAATATACCATATAGACAGCTTAAGAGAATGGCTTGGCAGAAGGTCAACAACGAAAATGATAATTCACTGTCGAGATAGAAAATTGTGGAGAGACATGATCACCTACGCCAGCAGTCACGGTACTTGATGATGATGATGTGAGCTTGATGCAAAATCAAATAGAATATAGAAGAGGCCGTCAGAGCAGACTCAATAATATAGAATAAATATATAAGTGCGAAATCCTTGTTTTCGAACATTATCAAATAGTACTCCGGTACTTGTTACTAACAACACAGGGAGATTTCTTTTACGTGCTCATAGTGAACACATGATTTTTTATCTTCTTCTTCGCAGCGTTCACGCATTAATTGGTAATTAAAAAAAAAAGTGGTATGGTGATAGCTTTACGTGGTAATGGACAAAACAATAGTCGACGTTTCGGCCAAGTAGGCCTTCTGCTGGAACAACAAACAACAACACACAAATATATATAAGGATATGTACACAAATCTAACTACCTGGCGATAATATGCTAGATACTCAAGAAAGGAAATAAAAAAAAAGTTCACCTCTCTGTGTTCCAGAGCGTGGTCAGCTTCTGAATTAATATTTTTGTGTGTTGTTGTGCGTTTGTTGTTCCAGCAGAAGGCCTACTTGACCGAAACGTCGACTTTTGTTTTGTCCATTACCACGTAAAGCTGTCACCATACCACTTTTTTCTTCTTTTTTTTTAAAATTACCCTAATCATCAGCTTTACAGCGGCTTTGCATCTTTACGCATCTTGATGTTTTTACTTCTTTACCCGATAATTGGTCATGCGTGCTATGTGTGGCTGGTTTACGACAAAGCCGCTGTATCTGCGCCTTCTACCTGACACGCCCGTCTTCGGCGTGGCTAACTTTACTTAACAATTTTAGCACAGGCAGCAGCCATTTAGCCTACTGTTTCCGACTTCCAACTACCAAGGGTTTCTTTCAACATGCGCGAGTGCACACGGGGCCTCCTGTTTTTCGTCGTTGTCCAAATAGGACTTCCCATCGGATCTCGCTACTAAGAATCCAGGGGATGGTAAAGCCATAAAGAAACCTGGGATTCAAAGTGAAACATTCCCACCGTCTCTGGTGGGATTCAACCCCATCCTTTCCAAAGACCTACGCCGTACTGGTCTAGGCCAACCAGTTCCCCTGTATATTATGTAACACGGTGAAAGCTTTTGATCTTGTATGGAAAGAAAATAATATTCTCCTGCTAAAATACGGCTCGGTCAAGGAATAAAAAAAGTAAAGAGCCCCCGTCACACCAAGTGGCGTATAGGGAATACGGTGTTAGTGACCATACAATTTACAGACCTTAAGCACATGATTTTTGGGGTAAAGTGGTCGGTATTACGCCCGTGCCGCTTCACTTTCCATGAAAAAAATTAGATGCCCATTAAAGGCTGGGTGAACCCGGAAACCGTCGGTTGGGATCGAACACTACCTCTTGTCCTTTGTAGTCTAGTTCACTAACCACTAAGCTATCGCGGCTCCATTTTTGGAGTAAGGTGGTCGGTATTACGCCCGTGCCGCTTTACTTTTCCCGAAAAAAATTCGGTACCCATTTAAAGCTGGGTGAACCCGGAAGCCGTCGGTTGGGATCGAACCCTACCTCTTGTCCTTTGTAGTCCAGCTGACTAACCACTGAGCTATCGCGACTCCCGGTCGAGGAATAGGTTCTGAATATTCACTAAAAACGCTAGAAAAGGTGGAAATCTTACTTTGATCTGAATAATATTGCTCACTATTGTCCCCCGAACACAAAATTCACATTGCATCGTTCGTCTTTGATATGTCTAGATGCGTAATCTGATCAACTCCGTGGTTGGTTCCATTACTTCTCGTAATGTTCATTCTTGTCTCATTGTAATTTTGCAGGTTTATTATTCGTCATGCCTTAAACAATATGCCATCCAAGACCTTTATTTACATTCCAAAATCATGTGTTACGGTTAGATGGAACGCTCGCAGATATAGCTCAGAGAAGATCTGCGAATGGCTACTCGGGTATTTGAGAACCTTTTCCATTACATAAATTATTATAGTTTCTAGTGCTATTAGCATTTTTTTAAAAAATCATAACGTTTATTATTATCATCACTATCATCGTGAACATCATCACTCATGTGATATTACTCTTATAACTTTCACTCCTATCATCCACTTGATAGTATTCATAAAGTTTCCATCTTTTCGTAATATAATCATCAAGTTATGCAATCATAATACAGATTTTTAAAAATATATAAAATAAAAATATATATAAAATGGTATTAAGCAGCTTAGCCCAAGGAAAGACGAAACAAACTACGACGTTTCGGCAAAAGTCTTCATCGAGTGCAATATAACAAATATAAATACACTAACACATACACAAAGAAAGTACTTATCTGTCTGAAATGGGACATGTTAAGGAATGACCGGAAAAGGAAGTGACCAGGACCAAAATGCCTGTTGTCACATGATAAGTGGTCAATATTCCAAATAAGTCAAAAGAGGTTAAAAAAGGAGTCAAACAAAGAAATGGTCCCTTGAAAGAAGAGAATGCAGGGGAGGCAAGCGGGAATCGAGGCAGGATATACGATCATAAAAGAGGAGGTCAGTAATTAAAGGAAAAAGTGAAAAGAGTTGAACTCTTTTGGATGGAGAGTGTCAAAGCGGGCTATCAGCCGGTTCTCCCAGGCGAATCGACTGTGGGTAAATGAGGAGCAAGAGACGATTCCAGTAACCCGGAAGCCTTCAGAGATATCATGGCCTGGAAATATGAAATTGGAGGAGACAGGAGAGCTGGAATCGCGTTCGATGTTGTAGAAGTGTTAACGAATCCGATCTCATGAACGTCTACCCGTTGGGTCGATATACGTTATAGATAGCTATTTGCCGTATGTGGTGTGTTACTGTAATTATATCTGCTATTTTCTACCCGTTGGGCCGATATACGTTATAGATAGCTATTTGCCGTATGTGGTGTGTTACTGTAATTATATCTGCTATTTTCTACCCGTTGGGCCGATATACGTTATAGATAGCTATTTGCCGTATGTGGTGTGTTACTGTAATTATATCTGCTATTTTCTACCCGTTGGGCCGATATACGTTATAGATAGCTATTTGCCGTATGTGGTGTGTTACTGTAATTATATCTGCTATTTTCTACCCGTTGGGTCGATATACGTTATAGATAGCTATTTGCCTTATGTGGTGTGTTACTGTAATTATATCTGCTATTTTCTACCCGTTGAAGCCTATAACCTAAATTTCGTAGTGTGTCTCGTCTCTCCTTAGGTTCAGGTGCTTAATGCCATTTTATGTTTTATTTGATATATTTTTCTGCAGTTCTACCCGCGGCCTCGCATAATATTTAGTGTATTGTATGCAGTACATAACAAAAAGCAATCATCGTACCAATAGGGAAAAAGAAAGGTAGCAAAAGAGACTACAATCACCATAGAGGTATATCTCTTCTCAGCCATGTAGGGAAACTATGCGCCAAAATCGTGGGGAAAAAAAGGCAGAGACCAATAATAGAACTACAGTTAAGCGATTCTCAAATGAGGTTCTGAAAAAAAAAACAGAGGATGTACTAATGCTCTATTAACATTAAAACAGTCTGCAGAAAAAACGACAGAACTTTGCGTGTTAATCCATTTTTCCCTGGCAGCCGTGTGCACAGGGGTCCCTTGCCGCACAGGCAGATAACTCCGACTTCAGAGGTACTCATATTTATACCGTCGATGAGTAATTGACGTTGGAAAAAGCATTCGGCCGAGTAAACAGAGAACGACTATGGGAGATATTAACAAACGGAGTATGCTAACATCTAACAAACCTAATTAAAAGTCTCTACATCAACAGCAGCACAGTCAGAACAGCAGCAGGCTACACGGACCACCTCGAAGTTAGATTAGATGTAAGACGGGGTGCGTACTATCCCCCCTACTGTTTATTACATGCATGGACTATATATAAAAGTTAGCCAACCCATCAGAGACAGAGGAGATCAACGAGCTTTTATTTCCAGATGATCAGGCACTAATACATGAAAAAATTGAACACCTACAAGAAAACTTAAATGAACTCAACAGCTCAGAATCCGTTAAGTGGAATATCCGGTTTACTTTAATGTAGCGATCGACAATAAAGAGCGGAAAGTAATCAGCCTCAAAAAGCAAACCAAGATGGCTTGGATAGTGAGATTCGAGTTCTAGCCTTTTCGGTTAACGGCAATAAGCAGGAGGTCTCGTGCGATCGCGCACGTTAAAGAACCCATGGCAGTTAAAATCGAAAAGACTAGGCCATAAATATGGTGGATCTTCCATGCTACGGAGTTCGTACACCTGGGCCAGGATTCTCCTCTGATATTTTCGAGGTAGATATCGAAACACCTACGGATTCGTCCGTGTGCAGCGAGAATGGTCCTAACAAACAACAAATCTTACAGCGATCGATGGAACACAATCTCTTTTCCCCCACCTTGGAACCGGAAGTTCCTCTTTTCTTAATTGTTGTGCTGCAGCTGTTTAACTCTTTCCGTACGTAAGCTATTTATCAATGCAATTGAGATTTCAGAGACAATATTTTTCATAGTTTTAAATACCAATCAATATGTTTATATTTTTTCTAACACATAACTTATTATATATGAATTTTTAGATAACTGAACAAGGTATTAGATTTCGCCAATACCCGCATGATACAAGACATTTAAACAAATATATTTGATGATGGTTACACTAATCAAATAGAGGGTGACGCACTATGCGACGAAACGTACACAGCTGAAATAGGCATGGCGCACAGGACATCGAAACGTACATAAAGAGTTACGATTGTCTGAGCGTTTGTTGATTTTTGAGTCTCTTTTAACAAATCATTAATTAATTGTTTTTGAGTCTCTTTTAACAAATCATTAATTAATTGTTTTTGAGTCTCTTTTAACAAATCCTTAATTAATTGTTTTTGAGTCTCTTTTAACAAATCATTAATTAATTGTTTTTGAGTCTCTTTTAACAAATCATTAATTAATTGTTTTTGAGTCTCTTTTAACAAATCATTAATTAATTGTTTTCGAATTATTATCATTTTTGTACAAGAGAGGTCTGTTAGAACTGCTAAAGTCCCTTCTACTATTGATTACAATCTGCAACATTGTTTACATTTGTTTCAGTTTTGGGCCGTACTTATTTTCTGTTTACAAAGGGGCGACTACACTGCTGGTATGTTTCGACAACATTTCTTCTGCGTCCAGGTTAGAATCAACAAAACACTTTTAAAGTTGATTTGTGTGGCTTTTCTTCAGCTTAAATTTATTGCACTCGTCCACTAATTAGCTGCACACTTATTTTTTTTTTCTGTATTTTTGTTGTTGCTACTAATGGCGCTTGTATTATTTTTAATCCGGACGTTTTCAGCGGAGAAATAACTAGGCGTTCAAGAGAATCTGGTGACCGTGATAAGAAGAGAGTGAAGTTTTGGAAGTAATGATAGTTTAAGAATAGCAGTTGTGACACCATTGTTGGATCAAACTGAGCACAGCTGTTTGTTTTCATTTACAAGTGAATTATAGTTCTAGTGTTGGAAAGTTTGCATCAGTTATGGGTGGCCGGACGTGGCACAACCCACTCGTTGTTAACATTAAATTGATAAGTTGTAGAAGTGGTTTCCATTTTTATCACACGCACGCACGCACGCACGCACACACACACACACACACACACACACACACACACACACACACATACACTAGTGGCGTATACTGGTTTTGGGGTCTGGGCTACCGCTGACATAATAAATAAAGACATACATTATATTCAGTAGGCTAACATGAAGTAATAATTGCTAATGACATCACTACATTTTAAATTACTTATTTATATGTAAACTCTATCCGTCTTGTTTGGGACGAAAATGTCTCGATGACTTTGTTATTGAAAGTACTGTTGGGTTGGTTTCTAAGTTTCTGAAGGAATGATTTCTCAATGGACATTATTGCCAAATCAGATAGGCGTTCTTGTGTCTGAGTTGAGCGATAAATAAGAATTGATTCTCTTGAGAGCAGAAAAAGTTCTTTGTACAGATGCTGATGCGCATAACGTAGTTATAATTAGGTTAGGAAGTTTCGATAATCAGACATAATTTCATTTTCATTTTATGACGATTCTAATTGGCTAGAGCTAAAAATAACCCATAAAACCGCATTCCTCTAGCGGTAGCTTTCGCCGTATTATTTTGACGGAAATGTTTGAATGTCAAGGTCATTAATTCTAAGTCGGAGAGAAGAGAACTGTACCGCTGCTTATTAGCGGTTTTATGTACTCTTAGAGTAGTTTCGGTTTCATTCACAAACGTTATAGTGGCCATAGAAAAACATTGCTTTAATAAATGCAAATCAAAGCAAATAAATCATATTGGCCTACAAAATGTGTAATAGGAATATTCGAAAATTTGTAATATAATTATGACAAAAATTTATTATAAATTATCATTTCTTTTTGCATTTCGTTAATATGTACAGGCTACCGGCGGTAGCTGCGGTATCATAGAGAATACGCCACTGACACACACACACACACACACACACACACACACACACACACACACACACACACACACACACACAAAGCGTCAATATTTTAGCAAAACACCGAAGTAGATATTTATAAATTATATATTTACAATATATACAAGATATATTGTTGAGAACACCATGGACAGCTAAGAAAAGTAATGAAAATGTTATGAAAGAGGTCAAAGCAAAAAGAGAGCTAACTTCCAATATTAGGAAGAAACAATCTTCATTTTTTTTGCCATGAAATGAGAAGAGAACAACTGGAATATATTGTAACAACTGGAAAAATTGAAGGACGAAGAGATGGAGGGAAGCAAAGAGAAAAAAATAGCAGACAGTTTAAGAGAATGGCTTGGCAGAAGGTCAAAAACAGAAATGATAAATAACTGTCAAGATCGAAAGTTGTGGAGAAACATGATCACCTACGCCAGCAGGCATGGTACTTGGTGATGATGAAGTGAGTATTGATCGAGAGGGAAGGCAACCCAGTACTCTAAAACGCCATTTCGAAGACGGATATATTGGGCCGAAAGATGCTAATGTCACAGTTTTTACTGCAAACGGCAACACATTTAAGCCCACTTAACGTTCTTGTAAGGGCTGACGACGAAGGGGGATAATTTGCATCGGGATCGGTGAACCAGAACTATCTAGAAGGGCAACTATTCCGATTTAGTCATTGGGCGAAGGCTGAGAGAGAGAGAGAGAGAGAGAGAGAGAGAGAGAGAGAGAGAGAGAGAGAGAGATAGTTCTTTTTTTACCGTTCCCTTTTATTTTTGGTCAACACATACTTTTCAGTCTGTTGTCATGTCTTATTTCTTTAATCCAACACAATATTTAGTTAACTGCATACTGTCCGACTTCATTAATTGTTATTTGTTATTTCAGAGCAGTAAACTCTCCGCAGGTCAATACTGGAATCATTATAACATGGTGTGACGTCAGGTTATACAACCGAGGGTACTACCGTCTGTATGAGGTAAACTTAAAACCTGCACTTCAACCTTCATACGTCATATTTTACTTCAGTCGATATATCATTTTCCTTGCTCAATGGACAACTCCATAGTGATAAGAAAATCACTCCTCGGCACGTTCCCCAGTATGAGGCACGTCCGCCACACATTAACGAAAGCACTAAAGATGGTTGGGAGCCGCGATAGCTCAATGGTTAGTGAACTGGACTACAAAGGACAAGAGATAGGGTTCGATCCCAACCGGATGCTTCCGGCCTTCCTTCACCCAGCCTTAAATGTGTACGAGATTTTTTTTCTGGGAAAGTAAAGCGGCACGGACGTAATACCGACCACATTACCCCATAAATCATATGCTGAAGGTCTGTAAAAATTATGGTCACTAACACCGTATTCCCTTTAGGCCACTTGGCGTGACGGGGTATTTTACTTTTTACTCACTAAAGATGGTTGCAGTTCACGTGCACGAACTTTGCTGCACTGGCGAAGATCTTGACCCCCCAACCTCTTTAGTCGCCTCCTACAACAGGTGGCAGTGGCTCTGTTTCTTTACCACCCTGACCTTGGTCAATGCCCCGATAGCAACACAGGCGCATCATATTTCATCCTCACATAAACAAATAGAGAAATAGAATATTTGTCGTAGACACAACAGAAATGAAATATTTGTGAACAGATCCTGTATAACCAGAGGAGGTAAAATTGTGAATGAAATTATAAAAGAGTATGAATCAATCATCTCATTTAGAACAACTGTCTGCAACAAACTATACAGATCCAAACATTCGAGTTACAGCTCTCATCATCATCATCATCATCATCATCATCATCATCATCATCATCATCATCATCATCATCAATATTGAGTGCCGTCTCCGCAACGAAGGTTGACTACCACGGAGTGCCATTCCACTCTGTCTCTTGCATTGATGGTGCAGATTGTCATAGGTTGACTTGTCCATCTTTTGATGTTACTCGTTGATGTTAGTGTTGGTCTGCCTCTGCCTATTTTACCTTGTATTTTCCCTTCCAAGATTACTTTTGCTAGGCTGCTATGTCTTTTAACATGCCCCAAAAATTTCATTTATCTTGTTCTAATTGTATTTAGTAGTTCTCTTCTCATTTTTAGTTGTTTAAGAACTTCATCGTTTGTATTCTTTTCTTTCCATCCAATTCTACCTAATCTTTTATATATCCACATTTCAAAGGCTTCAAATTTATGTTCTGTTTTCTTGTCTAATGTCAATGTTTCTGCACCACACAGTAATGTTGAGAAGATATAACATTTTGCTATTCTTAGTTATAGCCCTGGTGTTATTCCTCGTCATACGATATCATCATTCATCGTAAGCAATCGTAATATCGAAACACGATCAAAACGGAAGAAACGCACAGCTCTCGGTGTGCACAGAGCACAAAACTCAGTAGCTCCAGCAGCAAGCCGGGCTTGGAATATGAGGAAACTGCAACAAGGAACATTTTTCAGACACAGCCTTTAACAGCTCCTGCCACCTATCCGCCATTTAACACCTACTCCATATGTGTTAAATCCACAAGAAACCAATACGCCAAATCCGGTTAGAAGGTGCAGAACTTATGCATAAGCTATGGAGAGTCTTCGCGAACTGAAATGACCTGTGGACTTTATTATGACGACGGTGCTGCATATCTGATCTACAGATAGAGGGAGGATGCTCAAGGAAGGGAAAAGCTTGACCTACCACGGGGTAGGTGTATTAAGTGTACCTGGAAAACAAACTCAATGCGAAGCTGTTACTATCGAGAAAATAATTTTAAAAAAGAGAAAACTCAAACAGACACCTCAAGCAGGATGGATTCAACAGCCGTGGTCGGAATTGACCATTCGAGAAGGAAATCTTCGACCAGCCAAGATCGACACTATCAAAGACGAAATATATCAGCCACGACGAAGATTTCGGGGAAAGATATAACACATACGCAAACGCGATAACTGACCATGCGATTGACTCGTCTTCCATTATGGTACGTTCCTACCTCTATCATGGTACGTTCCTTCCTCCATCATGGTACGTTCCTACCTCCATCATGGTACGTTCCTACCTCCATAATGGTACGTTCCTACCTCCATCATGGTACGTTCATACCTACGTATTGTACGTTCCTACCTCCATCATGGTACGTTCCTACCTCCATCATGGTACGGTCATACCTCCATAATGGTACGTTCCTACCTCCATCATGGTACGTTCCTACTTACGTATTGTACGTTCCTACCTCCATCATGGTACGTTCCTACCTACGTATTGTACGTTCCTACCTACGTATTGTACGTTCCTACCTCCATCATAGTAGTTAATCAGTAGATTAAATTGACACAATCAAAGAACTTTAACACTTAACATTGTAAAGCGAGTGAGGGGGGGGGGGGAGGGGGGGTGGTCACTCTTACAAAAGCTAGTTGGAGTTTGTCTTGAGGGGAAATGATAAATGAATATCATTATGGGGAGAAACTTCCGAGACGATAGATGGGCGAATCATTCTCGGGGGAAATGATATGTTTACAACACTCTGAAAAAAAAATCACAAATAATCAACAGAAAAAAAAAATAAACAGAACGACTGATGGTCCGAAGAAGGATCAAACCCGTATTCATCGGCACAGCGCCTGGCCAATAGAACCAAAAGCTAGAGCACACGGTCAACTCAGCTACTGAAAAATATAGTTATTATTGGCGGTGTCTCTCACGCATCTGTACTCATGACTATAGCATAGCTTTATAAACACAACTCGGAAATAAACATTGTATATTTGTATCTTTTTCCTGTTTAATTTTGTTGTCTGCTTCAATAAGTGGAGTCTAAAGGGAGTTCTTGATGCCCACTAGTCTTCTAGTCGCCACGTTCTCCACTTTTCATGAGGTATTTTATGTTTTTTTTTTTTATGTTATATAAGGGCACCTGATTGTTTTATATATATATATTAGACGGAACGTCTGGAACGCGCTCCGGTAAACTTGTACTGCTTTAACATTAAAGAGAAACATATTGTAAAAGTAAAGAATTAAAAACTAGAATTAGCGTCGTTTTATTTTCTTATGTTACGGTTCTTGACAGCAACAATACAATGCTCGTGATGTTCATTCAATCTAGTGCTGCCATCTTTTGTTCTGACACTGTGGATCGAAGTCCTGTTCATTTCTAAGAGAAGAAACGTTTCTGGGGGGGGGGGGGGGGGGCAAAAATGCTGAATTTTACAATTTCATTACTTACTACTTTTTTTTTTTAAACCTCAATTTGAAAAAAAAAATGATATAAATATAATATAATATAATTTAATATAATATAATTTGATCAATATAATATTAAAATAATTAAATTAAATTTATTAAACAAATATTTTATTAAAATATCTGGTAACAATGTTGACCTCAGTCGGTAGATGTACAACTGAGGTGAGATGCAGTATAGCTCAGGCAAAAGTAGCTTTTAAAAAAATGAGGAAGATACTGTGCAATCCATTTATAACGACAGAAACAAGAAAAAAGTGCTTAAATGTTATGTAGAGCAGGTGTTAACATATGGATTTGAATCATGGACAATAGGACAACAGACAAGAAGGAGGCTGTAGAAATGTGGTTTTACAGAAGAATGCTAAGAATACCATGGACAGCAAAGAAGAAAAATGAAAACTTTCTGAAAGAGACCAAAGCATGATTTTTTTGGCCATGTTATAAGAAGGGAATAGCTGGAATATAATGTTACAAGTGGGAAAGTTGAGGGACGAAGAGATAGAGAGAAACAAAGACAAAAGATGCCATACATCTTAAGACAATGGTTTGGCAGAAGGTCAACAACAGAAGTGATAAATAACTGTCGAGATCGAAAGTTGTGGAGAGACATGATCACCTACTCCAGCAGGCATGATAAAAAAGAAAGAAAAGTAAAGTACCCCCGTCACGCCAGGTGGCGTATAGGGAATATTGTGTTAGTGACCATAAATTTTACAGACCTTCAGCACATGATTTTTGGGGTAATGTGTTCGGTATTACGCCCGTGCCGCTTTACTTTCCCAGAAAAAAATCAGGTACCCTTTAAAGGCTATGTGAACCGGAAGCCGTTGATTGGGATCGAACCCTACCTCTTGTCCTTTGTTGTCCAGTTCACTAACCACTTAGCTATCGCGGCTCCCTAGCAGGCATGGTACTTGATTATAAAGATGCATATTAAAGCGACAATAGTAAGTGCATCAGAACTTCACGTTCCTGGTATATTACAATTTTTTTCTCTCCATGGAACGGGATGACAACATTTCGCTAAACTTAGTAAAAAAGTAAAGTAAAGTACCCCCGTCACGCCAGGTGGCGTTTAGGTAATATGGTGTTAGTGACCATAAATTTTACAGACATTCAGCACATGATTTTTGGGGTAATGAGGTCAGTATTACGCCCGTGCCGCTTTACTTTCCAAGAAAAAAATCCAGTACACATTAAAGGCTGGGTGAACCCGGAAGCCGTCGGTTGAGATCGAATCCTACCTCTTGTCCTTTGTAGTCCAGTTCACTAACCACTGAGCTATCGCGGCTCAATTTAGCTAAACTTGACTGCTAATATAATGTATAATATATACGATCTTTTAAGGCGGTATTCCGCTGCTGGGCAAGGGGGCTGAGTTACATGAAGTGTAAAAAAAAAAAAAAAAAAAAAAAAATGGAAATAGCCGTGTCACGCCAAGTGGCGTATAGCGAATATGATATTAGTGACCATAATTTTTACAGACTTACATAATTTTTGGGTTAATGTGGTCGGTATTACGCGCTTGCCGCTTTACTTTCCCAGAAAAATCCGGTATCCATTTAAGGCTGGGTGAACCCGAAAGCCTTTGATCAGGATCTCTATTCCTTTGTAGTCCAGTTCACTAACCACTGAGCTATCGCGGCTCCTGAATTACATGAGAAGAGATAATGGGGGGGGGGGGAGAGAGGGGGTGGTAGGGTTGTGTGTTTATTAAATATGTATATGTATATGTAGATGATGTCGGCAAACTTTATTTCAATATAAATTCGTTATTTGTTCAAATGAAATAATATCATTGAAAGCCACATGTGGGTTTACAGAAGAATTTAGCGAATACCATGGACAACTAGGAAAAACAATATAGACGTATTTAAAAATGCCAAAAGCATAATGAAGGTATATTATCAACATTAGAATAAAACAGTTATAATTGTTAGCCATGTTCTGAAAACTGAGAAAAACTCATCATACTATAGATATAACACTACATGCAAAACTATATCTATCTATCTATCTATCTATCTATCTATCTATCTATCTATCTATCTATCTATCTATCTATCTATCTATCTATCTATCTATCTATCTATCTATCTATCTATCTATCTATCTATCTATCTGTCTATCTGTCTGTCTGTCTGTCTGTCTGTCTGTCTGTCTGTCTGTCTGTCTGTCTGTCTGTCTGTCTGTCTGTCTGTCTGTCTGTCTGTCTGTCGTCCTTTCGAGCCGAAGACAGCACATAGGACAGAACCACAATCTCAAAAAACAGAAACCTTGCGTGCCAAAGTGCCACATATTGCAGAGATCACTGCTTCTAAAATATATGGCACTGTTTCCATAACAATACTTTTTACAATGACAGCTTGTCAAGCCATCAATCAACCTCCTTAGTCGCCTCTTACGACATGCCTGGAAGGTCACAGTGTCACTATTCTTTACTTCCCTCATAATGAGGCCCCGGTAACTCACAGGAGTAAAAAAAAAACTATATGGACCTCTAAAAAAAAATTTTTTTAAGTGAAATTTATACAAGAAACGACATTGCAGAACAGGTGGAATAATCGATAACTCGTCGTGCTCAAAACCACGAGAACGTAGGTTCGAATCCCGGTACGGTCAAAAGTTTTTTTTTTTTTTTTTTTAAATCGGGGGTGAAATGAAAACTAGACCCAAACACCTCACGGCGACCCACTAGACAAGAGATCTTTATTATCCGGTCCTGCAGTGCCTCCGGCAGACCACAGAATTTGGAAAATGCAGTAACGATAGCAAAATGTTAAATCTTCTCAATATTCCTATATGGTGCAGAAACATGGACATTAGACAAGAAAACAGAACAGAGAATTGAAGCCATTTGAAATGTGTATATATAGAAGAATATGTAGAATTGGATGGAAGGAAAAGCAAACAAACGATGAAGTTTTAAAACAACTAAAAATGAAAAGAGAACTACTAAGCACAATTCAAACAAGACAAATGCGATTTTTGGGCCATGTTAAAAGACACAACAGCCTACTAAAAGTAATTCCGGAGGGTAAAATACAAGATAAAAGAGGCAGAGGCAGACCAAGAATAACATGGACGAGTAACATCAAAAGATGGACAAATCAGCTTATGACAATCTGCACCATCAAAACAAGAGACAGAGCAGAAGGGCGCTCCATGGTAGCCAACCTTCGTTGTGGAGACGGCACTCGATAATGATGTTGATAATGATGATGATGAGTAACAATAATTTTTAACGACACGCAGATATAGACAATACCCAGGCCATCGAAAGACAGACAGACAGACAGAGACAGGCAGACAGACAGAAACAGGCAGGCAAACATGTATTGAAACAGTTGAAATATATTGTGTCAACCTAAATACCTGAGGGAAAAAGTGATACAGGAAACGAGAGTGAAAATTTACAAGAGAACTTATGAGAACGGCTTGGTATTACGTCAACAGCAGAAATGATAAACAGTCGGAGAGTTTAGCAAGTTCTGCTGTTGACTTAATACCAAGCCATTCTCATAAGTTCTCTTGTAACTTTTCTTCCTCGTTTCCTGTATCTCGTTTTCCCTCATCCCGTTTCTTACTGTTTTAATACTTTGATTTACATTAATGATTTTGAATAATAATTACAATTAAATTAAAAATAACATTCCATGAGATTCACTCCTGTATGTGTTTGCATTAGTTCAACTGTGAATATGAACTCAATAATATATTATTTGAAAAAGAAACTTTTCTTCAGTAATTCTCAAAAAAAATCTTTGAAAAGGTGCAGGCTGTCTTACTACATTGTTCTATTCCTTTACATAAACCACAGAATTACACAATAGCCAATGACATGGAATGGTTAAAGCTCTTCAACAGGACAAGAAAAAGGCATGGGACGTTCAGCAGTGGTCCTAAATCGGCCATCCATATTAAGCGTTTCAATGTGACCAAGTCTGTTACTTTCTAGAACTGCCATAAGAGGCATTAAGATACCTGCTTCGTGCAGTCACTTAACGCCTAGTCTATAGTTGAATAAAACGCGTTCCTCATAACATTAATATCTGAACCTAATGACAAAGACAATCGTAGGAATAACTGAATACTTATTATAGAAAGTAACGTACGAGGCGAGGCTGAAACATATATATCTATATATAAAAGGGTAAGTCTGAATAGTAAGAAAACAGAAGTAATGGTTATATCGAAGTAACAATCATCACCATCATGCAGTATAAAAATAAACAGTACAAATCTGAAACAAGTACAACACGTCAAATACTTGGGCACGATAATAACATCAGATGGATAACCACAGAAGTAAAAAGCAGAATAGCTCAGGCCAAAATAGCATTTCAGAAAATGACAATTGTCTCATGCAACAAGTTTATATCAATAGAAGTGTGTATGTGTTTTTTTGTGGGGTGGGAGGGGGGGGGGAGGGTGGCTCGGTAGCCTAGTTGGGAAAAACACTCGAATAGGCTACCGACGTTCGGACAACCCGTGATCGATTCCCGCTGAAAGCAGTGTGAATTGTACTCGTGGTTGGAAACAAAAATACCCCCGCGGTAGACCCAGCCGCTGGCAGAAATGGGAACCAGGGTAGTAGTACTCTGGGAAGGTGAGGAATGCCGCCTTGCATCGTGAGTTTCGGTGCTTGAAGCGACACTGTCCAGGAGTCTCCGAACACTTCTGGATAGGCGGCCGAGCACATATGGGTGAAAACTCGCGTGCTAAAACGCCGATTCAAGTCTCGTCCCTTTACCTTTCTTAACCTGAAGCAGGATTCGGATCTCTGTAAATTATGTTGTTTGTTTGTAGATTTGTCCCATTGTCCTAAAAATTAATGTATCCTTAAACATTTATATTAGAACCTGATGTACTGCTATAACATTAACATTTCAGCCTAAACCATTCTTATAACTTTAACATCCTAGTTCAGTGAACGCTAATAACATCAGCATATCAACTATATCAATATCTCTACTTGCTACTCAACTACAGCACAAGCATCTCAGCTTAATGCACGTCTATATCATGAACATGTCAACATATGCACATGTGTAACATCAACATCTCATCATAGATCACACCTATAAAACATCAACATGTCAACATATGCACATGTGTACCATCAACATCTCATCATAGATCACACCTATAAAACACCAACATGTCAACATATGCACATGTGTACCATCAACATCTCATCATAGATCACACCTATAAAACATCAACATGTCAACATATGCACATGTGTACCATCAACATCTCATCATAGATCACACCTATAAAACACCAACATGTCAACGTAGCTCAATCCCATTTTAATGAGAGTGCTTAGAACACCGAGATAGCCGGAAATTACTTGGCTATATATCAATGGATATGTGCTAAGATAACTCCCGAGATAACATAAAAATTCAATATATAATTGTTGCGCAATGAAATTTGCTGGAGTTTGTACAAAATTGAATACAATATAACCGATCTGACCATTATCAAATGTGTTTTTGTTTATTTTGTTTTAAAACACTTTTCCGCTAGTATTGTAAACTTTGTCGTGTTGCAGAAGCATGTGTTTCAAGCTAAATTGTTTTTCACTCACTCAAACACTCACCAAAAATAAACATTTCACTCACCAAAACAAGCACACTCACTCACTTTATTTACCATTCACTCACTAATTAACTTATTCTTGCTCATCCAAACTCATTCATTCACTCACTCATTTACTCACTCACTCATTTACTCACTCACTCACTCACTCACTCACTCACTCACTAACCCAAATAGCGAATTATTTCATTCGCTCGCTAAACTAATACAAAATAACATATTCACTCATTCAAACAAAATAACTCACTCACTCAAACCAAATCACCTACCTACACAAGTCAAATCATTCACTAATACATCTAAACTCACCAATTCCTCCACTCACTCACGTACTCACCCACACTCATTTACTCACAAAACCCCAAAATTACTTCATTCGCTGGTCCTAAATCACTCTAAATAAATTATTCACTCACTCACTCACTCACTCACTCACTCACTCACTCACTCACTCACTCACTCACTCACTCACTCACTCACTCACTCACTCACTCACTCACTCACTCACTCATTATAATCGTAATCCAGTGGCCACCATTCTCACTGTGAAATTAGTGGGAATGAGAGGGCAGATGCAGTGTCAAAATAAGGCAGTCAAATGGAACAATTCTGCCGCCGTGCGACATACAGAGAGGCCAAACCCATCTCATATGCAACAAACGCCACCTGGTTTGGAAAAGAAGCCTGAACAATAGCAACTACGATGACCACATACACCAACTGCAGAGATTCTAGAAGACCTTCATCTTTCGTCTGAGAACAGGCCACTACAGACTTCTAAGTCATCTCTGCCGTCTTAAAGCATTCTACACAAACGAATGTCCACGTGGAACCGGTATCCAGGACCCAGTGCATAGCCTCCATTTGTGCCTAACACACAAGAACTACGGTGATACATCTGTTAAGTGAGTGTTGAACTAAGGCAGAAACTATGGGGTCGCGACCTAGAAAGAACTGTAAATTTCATCGTGGAAACGGGACTGCGCAAACGTAATATTGGGGCAGCTATCCCCTATACTTGGGTAGGGTTCGATCCCAACCGATGGCTTCCGGGTTCACCCAGCCTTAAATGGGTACCGGATTTTTTTCTGGGAAAGTAAAGCAGCACGGGCGTAATACTGACCACATTACCCCAAAAATCGTGTGCTGAAGGTCTGTAAAATATAGGGTCACTAACACCATATTTCCCTATACGCCACTTGGCGTGACGGGGGTACTTTACTTTTTTTTTACTATCCCCTATACTTCAAAGCAAAGTAATACCATAATTACTTATTTTTAAATTAAGTAACTACCACCAAGAAACATATTATACAAGGTATATTCAGTCCAACATTGTGCTTCCAATGCCAAACATGATCACTTCTGACTACACATTAAAAAAAATATTGTCACCACAGAGATGAGAAAAGTGCTTGTAGTGACAAGAAACGACAGCATCAAAAATAATATATAAGAAAGAGTAGACACTGAATCAAGCCTAAACTACAAAAAGAAATAACAAATAAATGGGTTTGACCATCTAGAAAGAATGTCATGCCATTTCTTACCATACAAATCATATATTAAAAGTTGAGCAGAGGGAAGAGTAAGAGGCAGGCCCATAGTAAGATGGACAGACAACATCAAAGAAGCGCAACAACAACATCAATTGACAATGAGTGAAGCCACCAAAAGAACGAAAACCAGAACTTTGTACCTCCCTCGACATCAGAACTGATAGAGGAAGTGAAGAAAGAAAGAACGGGGCTGCAGATTTGACCTCACAAACCAAAGACCAGAGGGAAGGCCTCTCCTAACAGGAGAACAGGCGAAACTGTTGCATAAGTTATATAACAGCACACATGTCCCAAAGACGGAGTAAGCGAGTAAGAGCCCCCCACTCCCACCCCCCCCCCCCACTCTCAAAGCTCTATCCACGGGACCCCCCCCCAAAGCTCTATCCACGGGACCCCCCCCTCTCAAAGCTCTATCCACGGGACCGCCTCCCCCCTCAAAGCTCTATCCACGGGACCCCCCCCCCCCCCCTCAAAGCTCTATCCACGGGACCCCCTCCCCTCAAAGCTCTATCCACAGGACCCCGACACCCCTCAAAGCTCTATCCACGGGACCCCCCCCCCACCCGGTGAAAGCTCTATCCACGGGACGCCCCCCCCCCTCAAAGCTCTATCCACGGAACAACCCCCCCCCCGTCAAAGCTTTATCCACGGGACCTCCACTCCCCCCCCCCGTCGAAGCTCTATCCACGGGACCCCCCCCCCGTTTTAAGCTCTTCCACGGGGACCCCCCCCCCCAAGCTCTATCCACGGGGACCCCCCTCAAAGCTCTATCCACGGGGAAAATACCCCCCCCCCCCCCCCACAGTATAGAACGCCCCGGAAACTATGGGAGAATACCCAGACAGGAACCATGTTCAGGGTACCAGCATCCACCCTACATAAAGGAAAATTCCTACGTCAAATCAAGATCTAGCCAGAAAAAGGCAGAGTATGTCAGCAACGGCGCAGGTTTACGGGAAAAATCAGGACAAACGCATCAACGGTTACCAACCATGTAAAAGGCTCATCTGTGTCACGATGTTGCTCTTACCCATCAATCGTTAAACCTAACAAAAAGTCCCAAATTCGCGTTATCACAAAACAGGAAATCAGTAAAATTTGGATTCATGAGCTCAAAAACAAGTCAAAAGAAAGGCCTGCTACACTTACCTGTTGCAGATGAAGGAGAAAATCACTAATTAAAAACCAGACGAAGAGGTGACAATGAGTTATTGAATTATTTGCGGGTCATCATCACTGCACTCTGAACATGTCCATATGTGCTCAAGATCCCCTCCTCATCAAGTCTCACAGTGTCCAGCGATTGACGACTCCAGTTCTGTGTTGGTTGATAAGTCTTCTTATACGCCCTCAAAGTCCCTCGTTTCTGACTGTGCCCATCTTAAATCCCATATTTTTCATCCGAAAAAGTTGAAGTGACTGTAGAAGAACATAATTATAGTCGATGCTTCAGTTGAAGATTCTATTGAAAATTGTGAATAAAAATACGATGACCCTAATACGTGATCCTGGGTAATTTCAAATAACCTGCGACAAGAGTCAGTACAAATTATCAACTTGCAAGAATTCAAAAAGATTTATAAGAACTTGCCAAGATATTGGGAAAGATTTTCTAGAAAGAAAATTGTAGATATTTTGCATCGTCACGAAAACAGCCGAACATATGAAAAAATACTTGGTTTGGAAATTCATGTTGTATTCATTAAAAGGGCATGAGCTGCCGGGGCTCGGAAGGGGAGTAAAGAATTGTAGCATTGTTCCCTATAGGCACGCTCGTAAAAGGCGACTAAGGAGGGTTGGACATGGGCCTGATTATCCTGTACTATAAAAAAAAAAAAAAGCCGCAAAAACTTCACAAACATGGACAAGTCAAAGAAAAGAAAAAAGTAAATCCGCCATCCAGGAAAGATAAGGGCTCTCTGTTTAAGTCAACTTAAAGTATTACACAACATGCCCCTTTGGAATCACCAATGGAAAAGACAAAGTGTGAGACCAAAATATGCTTGGAGAAGATAATGGTAGCAGAGATATAGTCGGATGGGGAAGACATGGAATGATCTTAAAAGAATTTCACGAAACAGAACGGCTTGGAAAGTGTTTGTTGAAGACATATGTTCCACAGGGAGTTGAAAGTTAGAGGAGGAAGAGGAAGATGAAGCAGAAGAAGAAAAAGAAGAAAAGGACATGAACTGATACACTTAGAACTGTAAATTCAAAGTGAGACAACTAAGATGACAGTACTTTTGAAACGGTGTGTATACTTAATGTTAGTTTATCATATAAAACACTTTGAAACGGTGTGTATACTTAATGTTAGTTTATCATATAAAACAGTTTGAAACGGTGTGTATACTTAATGTTAGTTTATCATATAAAACACTTTGAAACGGTGTGTATACTTAATGTTAGTTTATCATATAAAACAGTTTGAAACGGTGTGTATACTTAATGTTAGTTTATCATATAAAACACTTTGAAACGGTGTGTATACTTAATGTTAGTTTATCATATAAAACACTTTGAAACGGTGTGTATACTTAATGTTAGTTTATCATATAAAACACTTTGAAACGGTGTGTATACTTAATGTTAGTTTATCATATAAAACAGTACAAGTTTATCATGTCAAGGAGAAAGGCTAAAAAGATGAAAAAAATTTCAGAATTGGAATATCTTAGAGATTTTAGAACTGATTGTAAAGTAGGATGACATCAAAGTCAACGATCAACAGAATATGGTGGAAGGCGAACATTTGAAAGGGCAAACACGTTTTTGGTCGTGCAATACGATAATATAAGTTGTTTCATCAGCTGAAATGTGAAACAGAGACTGACAACTGAATGACTCATGGCTATGGAACACTAGTCAAGCGCGACATAATAATATAGCAGCTTTATACATCTAAAATGATTTCGTTAAACAGGTTGATTTTACAGTATTGAAAAATTGCCTTCGACATCTTGGAAAATATCTTTAGTTTAATTAAGATAATTTTTGATATTATTGTAAGTTTGTAATATGTAAATTCAAATACTTTTTTAATTAATAAAATTAGCTATATGTAATCACTTAAACTGTTATATTTTATAAAAATTCATGGATTTAGAGCATAACGCTGCCCTTAACTATAGAGATACGTAGAAGCGGACGGGGACGCCAATTATTTAGGCCTAGAGCTTGTTTTAGGATGTAGGGGCCATGATCGAGATGCATATAATATTGAAAGAGCCAGGGCTGTGAGGATGGATAAGAGGTTGTTAACTACAGACAACTAGAACAATCAAAATGCACACTTCTCGTTATCTGTTGAAAAGTAATAGCACCTCTTGAGTGCCTCGAGTGCATTTATAATGACACCAGTTAGCAAATAAGGAGACAGTAAATGACAAGTGAAGAGTTTACGGAAATCACGTGATGTGATGTTAAAATGGCGGACGGTAAACTGTCTGCTACTTTAGTTGCTATTTATGGAGAGATTTGTTGAGAGTTAGAAAGACCAGCAATAGAAAGTTTATAAGTTCTTTAAAATATTCGGGTGTTTATCTATTTTATAAATTATTCAAATGCAAATTGTATTGTTCTGTATCTTGTTTGCTTACAAAGTTTTCCGAGCTGTGATTATTATGAATATGATTTTTTTTATTTTATATATTAATTATATTTATATTATTTTTTATATTTATTTAATTTATAACAAAAATATTTTTCAATGAATATTATAAATGTGGTAATAAAATTATATAATTAAAATATAAATTAAATATTAATAACTAATTTTATTTTATTTATAATTATATATAATAATAAAATATAAATAAAATAAATAACATTTTTATATTTTAAATAATAATTTGTTTAAATTTAATTTGTTTAACAAATCGACAAATGATATAATTAAATAATTTAACCATTTTTGTTGTTGTTGAGTAAAATTCAAGCTCTAGTGTAGCGTCGTAAAATTATTTCTGTTCGAAATAACGCCCCCTTACTTACTATTTATTCGTTCATCTTCAAATTTGTCATTAGAAGACCCTTGTGTTAGGGTAGGAATACCCTAAAATTGGCCTAACTCTAACCATAAACCTTGTTGAATTAAATATAATTAAATGCACACAATATCTAGAAGAAGCAGTTGGTCATATATTATATTTATTTTATTTAAATACATGTGGTCGATCAGGGAGATCACTCGTTTAGTAGAAACAGTTTACAACGCCGAACTAGGACTTATTTTTAATATAATAACTAGTATAATTTTATAGATATAGTCTATAGTGTAGTAACAGTTACAAAGTAAAGGCGGCCTGGCGTGATACCGACCACATCACCCAAAATGTGCAGTGGTTATAAAAATATATGGTTACTAACCTTATTCCCCATATGCCTAGCAAGGCAAGAAGGGAACCTATACTTTTTTTTGGTAATAACTTAACTGTTTACTGTTTTTCGTGTTATTAATTATAGTAGTCATAGTAATTAGTCACTTTGTCATGTCACAATAGTGTAACTTAACTGTAATAACAGTTGTCTCAATACTACAAACAAAACCAAACAGCACTCATTTCTTTCATTCAAAAACAGTGGTTTGTATAGGTAGGACTCAGTGAAAGACTGTTAATTAGTCAAACAGCGTTACTCCGTTACTGTTGTACACTGTACTTAATGGTAGGTAGAATGGTTAAGTAGGTAACAGTAGTGGGGTAGAGTGTCCGTTAAAGTCACTATAAGTGTGTGCATGGTTTAATTATTTTATTTTATAGACTCGCTGACTGAGACTGACAGTGAGACCCTGATGGTTTTTACATTTAATGCCATAAATAGTAAATGAAATGAATGCTGGTAGTGACGTAGTGGGTAAATAATAAAATATTGTTTATTGGCTATTGTTACTATTGTAGATTGTAACAATTATAGTATGGCTCAACTATGATGATTGCTAACTATTGTGACAACTGATAATGGACTAACAACAGTGATATTGTTATTCTGAATCTAATTAAATATGATATTATAAGTAAAAAAAAAAAAAAAGTAAAGAGCCCCGTCATGCCAAGTGGCGTATAGGGAATATGGTGTTAGCATGTTCTAGTTTTATTTTAAAACAATGAAACTCTAAATGCAATTATACAGTGTTTCAAATATTGCAAGTAGCTTCATAAAATGTATTCAGTGTAATAGTTTCAATAAATATATACGTGACAGTGATTTTAAAATGACAGTTTAATATAACAAAAATACCACATTGCAAAAAAAAAATATGTCTGTCTGGAAACGACTTCAAAGAGTAGGCAAGTCTGCTTCCAAGTTTCAGTTTACAGCATCCTATCAACAGTTGGCTGTTGAATGTACTAAAAAATGGTAAGTAAACTATTGATTGCCTTGTGTTAGTAATTAATGTGTTCTAATCATTTTCATCTATGGTACACACATAATTCTACAATATTTTAAAGCTAAAACTATACATGAGATAAAAAATATTCTTAAAAGTCACACATTTTTTTACACATAAATTTGTGGAAACTTTTAAAAATGAAATATATATAATTATTTGTTATCTTATTTAATACATTGGTAATAAAAATACAAACCTTCAGGTAATCCCCACTTTTAAGACTAGTTACTTATGGAGTACCTACATTCCAGCACAACAATGGATATCTATATAATAACATATGTTACTTTCACAAAATTATATAGGACATTTGTAGATTTATTTTTGAAAGAAAAAAGCTTAGGAAGTTGAACAAATGGTTTGTAATTTACTTAAAAATACTTTGTATGGACTTACAGGTTCTTTAATTTATAAAACATTCCTTACAGGTTAAGTAATTGTTTATAAGATGGAAAATATGGCACCCACACATTTTCGCTGCAAAAGAAAAGATGTTGAAATAATTATATAATAACTTTAAATGTGAAGGCCTTCTAAAGTACATAAAAAATAAACATATATTAGCATACATATATAACATATATTAGGTATATTAGCCAGCTAAACTTGAAGAGAGACAAGATAAGCAATCACGTTTTGGCAAAAGTCTTGATCAGATATAAAACAACAAATACTGATACAAAGACAGACATGAAATACTTGTACTTATTTCAGTGAGGCGAGAACACGTGGGGTCCGAATGACCGGAAAAGTAAAACTGACCAGGATCCATGCTTTTGTTGGTCACACGATAAAGTCAATGGGCAGGTAGGATCTCGAAGGCCAAAGAGGAGGCAGAAGAAGGAGATTGGGCCCCTGAGTATGGATGAAAGGAGGGGTCTCATAGAATAGGAGGAAGAAAGAAAAAAACAGTGGGGCAAGGAAGAAGAAGAGCAGGAGAGATGATAAAGATAACATGGCTAGGAGAGTGTGGAAGAGGAGGCCAGTGATTAAAGGAAAGAGTGAAAAGAGTTTAACTCTCTTAGATGGAGAGTGTCGAATGGAGAGTTATTGAGTCAGTTTATGAATTACAACAGATGGTCCACATATAACATTGTCTTAACAGAATATATTCTAAGCCATACATTATTTTTATTAAACATTTCAATGGTTTTTCAAATTTGTAATTTAGCATTAAAAAAAACATATCTTTTGCATAGCGAAACCTCATGAGGTCTGCCAGGGTTTCTTGAGGAGTTGAGGGTACATTTTAAAAAATAATTCTCGAATCTCAGAGTTTCACCACAATTTACTAAATAACACTCAGTAATTTGCAACTGAAATAGTTGAATTTATGAAGACAAGGAATATAAAAATCTTAGGATTAGCGGACACAAGAAAGAGATCATTAAAGAAATACACCAAAGCTACACACTCGTCACGCGCTGAATTAACAACATGGCGGAAGTAAACAAACACGGGGTCGATTTCATTATTGAAAGTAACACTGCCAAAAACATACTGGAAATAGATTACATCTCGGAAAGAATAATAAGTATCAAATTAGCAGAAAAAGGAGGAAATACCACTTACATTCAAACATATGCTCCATGCAACGACACATATAGTGAGGACAGCAAACAAGAATATTTTGATGAACGCTCAGCCACAATAAATAAAGTCAAAGACGCAGAGAAATTGTTTGTACTAGGAGATTTCAACGGTAGAGTAGGACAAAGGAGAACACCATGGGAATTATACCTAGGACCATTTAGTGACATTAGAACAGAGTGTAATAGTACTGGTGAACACCTACTAAATATTTGTGCAGAACATGATCTTTATATAACAAACACGTTTAATCAGCACAATCTTAACCAAATACTTACTTGGTATAAATGGAATGACACGGACAGGGCCTCCCAAATCGACTTTATTTTGACTAGAAGACATCAAAGGAGGGACATAACAGACTCAAGATCTATACCAAATGCAATATTAGATACTGACCATAAGCCTGTTTTACTGTGGCAAAAAAAATGGGTTAGGAAACAACAGATTGCAAGACCTCAAGCACAAAGAATAGATCTAAAAGCAATAAAGGATGTAAACGTACAAAAAGAAATAGAAGAATCCGTAACCAACAAATACCTAACCCAAATACAATCTACAAACATAGAGGTAGCATGGAAACAGTTTAAAGAAGGTCTAATAAAGTTAACACAAGAGAAATATGGTCTGAAAAATGTAGGAAAGAGCAGAAACTTACAAGATGGTGGAATGAAGTAGTAAAATCAGCAGTGAAACACAAGAAAGAAAAGCATAAAACTTGGCAGAAGACAAAAACAACAGAAGACTACAATCACTATAGACAAGCCAGAAGTGATAGCAAAGAGATCCTAGAACAAACAAAAGCAGACTCTTGGAAAGCATTTGGTGAAGAATTAGCAAAAACATGTAGAGAAGAACCAAGAGAATTTGTCAAAAGTGTAAAAGCAATGAGAGTAAGAAATAATGATTATAACCCAAGCACTATAATAAACGACAAGAACGGTAGACCAATCAGCAGCAGGAAAAACATAATAATCAGATGGAGAGAATACTTTAAGGAACTATTAAATCAGGGAAATACAAACAGAAATACAGAGTTTAAACATAGGCAGTATGTTGATCAGGAACCGAATATACTTAAAGCAGAAGTAGAATGGGCATTGAAACAGAATAAAAAGAACAAAGCAGCTGGTATAGATGGAATAACAACAGAAATGCTACTAGCCTGTAAGGAAACAGCTATAGATTGGCTTAATATAATATTCAATATGGCGTGGGAAGAAAGAAAAGTCCCAGACGATTGGCAAAAAGCTATCATTGTCTCATTTTGGAAGAATAAAGGAAGCAATAGGGAGTGTGAAATGTACAGAGGAATATCCCTATTGAGTCAAGTTGGTAAAATGTTTGCTAAAATATTGGAGAGGAGAGTAAGATACATAATAGAACCCCAATTAAGTAATAATCAATTCTGATTCAGAAAAGGCAAAAGCTGTACTGATGCTATATTTACATTGAGACAACTATGTGAAAAAACAATAGAATATGACAGAAACCTAAATATAGTGTTTATAGATCAGGAAAAAGCGTTTGAGGACAGGAACAAACTTTGGCAAACTCTTGAAACCTACGGTGTAGCAGGACAACTACTAGATAATATAATGGCATTGTATAAAAACAGTCAAAGTGCCGTTAGAACATCGGAAGGTCTGTCAGAATGGTTTCAGGTTACAACAGGTGTAAGACAAGGATGCGTCCTCTCACCACTCCTCTTCATCATATATATGGACAAAATAAATCAGGAAACAACCAACAATAAGGAAAAATCAAATAATAACATAGAGGTAGAAAACTCCAACATCAACGAGCTACTCTTCGCAGATGACCAATGCCTAATATATGAGGATGAAAACCTGCTACAACAGCATTTAACATCTCTAGATAAAAGCTGCACAAACTATAGTATGAAAATTAACACAGCAAAAACAGAGGCTATAAGAATAAGCAAATTAAGACACCCATTAAATATTAAGATCAAAGATAAAGAAATAAAACAAGTAGAGGAATTCAAGTATTTAAGCACAATGTTCACAGAAGATGGAAAACTAGACAGAGAAATTGACATGAGAATACAAAAAGCAAATGCTGTCACATACCAGCTTTCACCATTGCTAAGACATCCAAACATTTCTATGCAAGCTAAACAACAAATAATAAATAGCATTTTCATACCAACTTTGTGCTATGAAAGTCAAACATGGACCCTTTCTAAATCCCATTTAAGAAAGATCCATACATGTGAGATGCGTTGCTTGAGAAAAGTAACAAACAACACAAGAAGAGATAGAATACCAAATGAAACCATAAGAAAAATGGTAGGAACTAAACCCTGCCAAGAATATATAGAACAACAACAACTTAAATGGTTTGGCCACCTGGTCAGAATGAACCCTTGCCAATCACCATCAAGGACGTTCTTCTCGAGAATGCATGGAAAAAGACCAAGAGGAAGACCCAGAAGAAGATGGATAGATGCAGTGACAGAGACATGTAACAACAAAGGAAAATCACTAATTCAAACAGTTCGAGCAGCTCAAGAACGACAAATGATATAAACCACGACACCTTTTAGGTATCAGTGAAAAGAGAAAAGAAGAAGAAGGATTTGCATCTACAAAACACCTCAGGAAATGTGAAATTTTGAAGAAGAAAGAAACTCTTTTAAAACAACTGATTAATTTGACAAGATATTTGTGAAATAAAAAAAGAATAAATAAAATGTTTGCTGTAAAGCAAGTTAATATAACAAAATTTATCTTTATAACAATACTCATAGATAACATAACATGAAACATTTTTTGTTCAATGAAGCAATAAATTGTGTATGTTGTGAATGATCATCGTGTAGAATGACAGTCAAATGCAAGCTGTTATGAGATATGGGGTATCTAAAGTCATTTTTTGCTTTATGTCGTCCTTTGTAATCATGTTCTTTGTAATTAAAATGTTTGTGTGTAATTTCAAAGCTATTTCAGTGTCACTTGATCAGCATTTATTATTGATTATTTCTGACATTGCATTCATATTTGTAGTTATTTGTTAATAATTTTGTTTTGTTTCCTGGCTCATAAAATTTCATAAGTTCATAAATTGGCAATTATTAAATAATTTGTGATAAATTTGGAAATGTAAATTTATGTACATTCATTATTAAAGATTTTGTATGTTATTTTGAAGACAAAATATTGCGACTTTAAATTATATGCATTTTAAAAAGAAATAATATTACTTTACAAGTACATGTAAACATGTTTTAAAAAATCTTTATATAATATAGGCAGCCAAACAAGTTATGTGTTGTGTGGACAAGGAGAAGTCGCAGAAGATCCACGCAGGTAATGATGGCATGTTTAGTGTGAATTGAAATATGTAGAGTTGCATTATAAACGTTATATATCTATTGATCTCTCTATTGTCTTTTTAAACCAAAGACAGCACATAGGGCAGAAACTGTAGAATCTCATGTCCGACAATCTTTCAACTGTCAGATCTTGCACACCACACTGCTCTGTTCTTGGTGAGTTGCTCAATCTCAGCCAGTGAGCTAATGTCTGCTGTTGTTGCCTCTTACTTTAATGTTCCTTTTAGTGTTTCTCTAGATCAGCCTCTTTTTCTTTTACCCTCTGGTTCCCATTAGAGGGTCTGCTTTGCGAAACTTTTGTTGTCCCTTCTCATCACATGGTCAAAAAATGACCACTTTCTTCTCTTGATTATAGTTGATACTTTTGGATACTTTGTCATTTCTTTTATTTCTGTGCTAATCTTAACTCATTTCGTGGTATACAAAGTATTTTCCTCAGACATTTGTTTTCAAATGCATCCAGTTTATTTTCTATTTCTTTAGTTGTTTTCCAGCTCTTACATGCATAAGTATGTAGGATAATACCTTTGATTATGAACATTATATATTTTTAAAAAAATGTTTTATTTTCAGATATTGTGGGTATTGCAGACAAATTATGGGATACCTATGATGACCTCCTGTCAATGACTAAATTCATAGAGGTTATTGATCTTTTTGTGTGATATGCTGAGCCCAGGAAACTAAAAGCAGAAGATGAAGAAAATATTTAAATACCATGATCAACCTTTCTAGTGCTTTAATGTTTCTTTATTGATTGAGATGCCCTACTTGAAAGCACTGGATGCTGTTTTCTTTATTGTGTTAGAAGTCCTAAATGACTTGGTACCTCCAGGCCTCTATTAAATATTTGATAGCAACATGATATGCCTGATAGTCTGCCCATTCTATGATGAACATTGACTAGCCTTCAGAGCATTGGAAAGTGAATGCAGCAACAGAAAAAGCAACAGTGCAAGAATACCTTTCCAATGTCACTAAATTACCAATTTTGATGAGTGAGATAGTGTTGCTTTGGATTAGTCAGTCTCATGCAGCAAAACTGCAGAGGATGTGGTGAGATGTAAAAAAGGTAAAGTAAAGAGCCCTGTAATGACAAGTGGTGTATAGGGAATATAGTGTTGATGACCATAGTCTGTACAGACCTTCGGCACATGATTTTTTGAGTTAATGTGGTTGGTATTACACCTGTGCAGCTTTACTTTCCAATAAAAAAAAATCCTGTACCCATTTAAGACTGGGTGAACCCGGAGCCGTCTTCAGGATCGAACCCAACTTCTTGTCTTTTGTAGTCCAGTTAACTAACCACTGAGCTATTGTGGCACCTCTGGTAAGATGTGAGCAGTTGAAAAAATAGACACTTTCCAGACTGGGTCACTCCATAGATAACATTTCTGGAACATAAAAGTCTTTAAGTAGAATTTTGCGGCAGGAAGAAATGTGATATCAGAATGAGATTCCAGTAAACAAGTGCTTTAATCATTTTTGCTTTTTGATACTCTAAAAGGGTTGGCCTGGCTGTGTCATGATTCCTAGTCATTGTCCTTCCCCTGCATTCAGAAACTAAGGTTTGCCAAATGATCTGACAGAGTACCATATGTTGTCAGACCATACACATACAATTGTATATTATCTTTTTTTTATCTGGTTAACAATCACTACATTTGTGGCCACACTGAAGTCAGCACTTTTGGACTGATATTTATTTTATCAGCCCTTTTCAAATCCACACTGACAGTGAATGAAGAAAAAGTGAACTTAATTGATATAGATGAATAAATCCATTCTTTCTTTCATTTACTTAATCATCAGGGTCATTATAGCAATACTGATGGCTGCAGTCATCTTCTCTATTTATTTCTGATCACAACAGACAACTGTGAGCTGATGAAGTCAAGACCTGTGCATTCTTTGATGTTGTTTTCCTGCATGTTCTTCTGTTTTCCACATTTTTTTCACCCAGTGACTGGTCCCTACAATATGAACTAATAGCACAATTTAATGTATGGGGGCATATATATTGATCAACAGATCCTGTCATCAATATAACATTAGGAGTCAAAATATCCAACAGCATCTAGGCTGAAAGTGGTCAGAAACTCATAGCTGACTACTTGCGTCAGGATCCATGGCAACAATTGATCTTACCTCACCTCCCCATGGTGTTTCTGTAATGAGACTACTAAGCCCTGACCAAGCAATTAGGGATCAAAGTGGGAATACAACCAGCATAAACAAATGTCATGCTGAAGTAGGAAGTGTTTAGCTGAAAGACATAAAATATCACATTTGCTGTAAATGACAACACAACTGTCAAAACCAGAAGACAAAAGACGCAGGAGAAAGAAAGTGAGGCCAAGCACCACTAATACATTTTGCTAACTCTGCAGTCAGATCTGTCTATCATATTAGCAGATTCAGTCAAGAGAGAAGCTGATCAGTAAAACAGCATCCAACATAGTACACTGATATTACCAAATTACTGACAAATCATGTTTGATTGCTACTATCTTTGTCAAGATGCCAATGGCATAATAATAATATATAGGACAAAACATATCTATGTCCATTTAAGGTACTTTTATGGGTGGATGATGAAGAGAAGTAGTCATCGGGCTAATGCAGCATCAGCAGAAGAAGAATTGATCATTATTCAACAGAATAACTAAGTTATTTTTGTTTTTTTGTACAGCAATACACATGGGAACCAACTATCGGAAATCCTTACCTTGGACTGGTCACCTGGCCTGTGCCAGAAAACATTGAGATAACAGTTACTCTTTTTTGGGATGCTAGACAAAATGAGTTCGAAGACAAAGAGTGGATATTTACTGTAGAAGATGTAAGTAGTCTCTGTTTTCTCTCTAATTGGAGTCGTTGAGATTCTTGCTTCTTGCTAACATTAATTTGTGTTGAGCTGTAAAACTGATGAGAAAGATGTGTTTTTTTAAAAAAACCTATTTTTGTTTTCAACACTTTAACTACCTAGGACTGTATGGGTGGATTTTTGTAAAGGACCAGCATCCTGTCAACTGTATGACTGAAGGTCACAGAGTTTTTGTTTTGTTATTTGCTTATTTAGACACCTTTTTTAAGTTGAAACAGGTTTAAAATAAAATCTCTAGCAAATATCTTATTTTTACAGAATTTTACACTAGGCAACGGTACTTGATTACTTTGTAGTAAAAGTTGTAGTAAAAGTTGTAGTAAAAGTAAACGATTTTTGTGAGATTTAATTTCCTTTACTTTTGGAGATGATCCCTCGAAATTGCCTTATTTCACAAGATGATTTACATCAAGCTATTTATGTCAGACATATCTCATATCTTTATGTGCATGTCTACGTTAGTCATGTGTCTTATATATTAATCTGTGTCAGTGTTAGTCATGCCTCGTATCGCTGTGTGCATGTCTGTGTTAGGCACATCTCATATCTTTGTGTGTACATGTCTGTGTTAGTCACCTCTAGTGACTCGGCAGATGGTGCTCGTAAACCTGGGAGGGCCGACCATCTAAGGGCAGAATCCCCCTACAGAAAAGATCATCTGCTGCCTTGCAGGAAGATTGAGACAATCAAAGGCAAAGGAAAGCTAACCTGAATAAAATGCTGGCTGAAATCGGATGCACTGGACCACTGGCGCAGAACACAGTGCAACGTTTTAATGGGTGTTCAATCAGAGTGGATCTGGAAGATAAATGACTCTTCACTTCATGTGAGAGTCTGGAATCCTACTCTGATTGAGTCCTGATCGCAGAGAGAGAGAGAGAGAAGCTATTTATTGTAAACAATTTTAGAATTGGTTCTAATGTTTGTAACAAATCATAGCACAAAGTTTTTATATTATTCAAATACGGTTTAGTCTTGGAGTAAATAAAAAACTGACTTTTGTGAACTCATTCCTAATGTTTTTATAAGACAATATAAAGACTTTTTTAGACACCACCGCAATAAAGACAAGTGAAATAATATTAAAACAGATAAATGAATTTAAATATCTGGGAACGGTGTTAACCTCAGATGGTAGATGTACAACAGAGGTGAGATGCAGATTGGCTCAGGCAAAAGCAGCTTTCCAAAAATGAGGAAGATACTGTGCAATCCATTTTTGACAACAGAAACAAGAAAAAGAGTTCTTAAAAGTTATGTAGAGCCAGTCTTAACATATAGATGTTAATCATGGGCAATAGGACAACAGACAAGAAAATCACTGGAGGCTGTAGAAATGTGGTTTTACAGAAGAATGTTGAGAGTACCATGGACATCACAGCTAAGAAGAGTAATGAAAATGTTCTGAAAGAAGCCAAAGCAACAAGAGAGCTAATATCCAAAATTAGGAAGAAACAATCATCATTTTTTGGCCATGCAGTGAGAAGGGAACAGCTGGAATATGTTGTGACAACTGGGAAAACTGAGGATGAAGAGATAGAGGGAAGCAAAGAGAAAAGATACCAGACAGCTTAAGAAAATGGCTTGACAGAAGGTCAACAGCAGAAATTATAAATAACTGTCGAGATTGGAAGTTGTGGAGAGACATGATCACCTACACCAGCAGGCATGGTACTTGATGATGATGACAGTGACTTTTGTCCATGTCATGTGGCAGAAATATTACAAACATAAAATATACGTTTTTCTGAGATTTTTGTGTGCTAATTGTGAAGGAATATTGTATGTGTGTCCAAAATTATTAATTCTGAAAGGATTTAATAAAGGATTTAAATATAAAGACAACACAAATATGATTGATCATATGGCAAGATCTGATAAGTGAAATGAGAAAAATTCACAGATTTTGAGACATTTTTCCATAAATGTTTTTCTTCTTTTCTAATTACTATATTATTTTAACATTTTTTTTTCCACATTAGTACTCATACTTCAATATTCCTTTGTTTGATGTATAAAACATGTAGATTTTTTCAATGAGAAAACACCATACACAACTAAATGCTTTCTCAATTAAGACAAAAATGCTAAAATAATATTTAATGAGGCCAACACTCACTTCTCTTCATCTATTTCATGATTTAATGAAGCACAATCAGGGAATGCATCTATTCTCTTCAAGTTTTCTCTGTCTCTCGGCGTTGTCCCTGATCTGTCAAAGTCTGTCCATTCCTTGATGTCATCATTCCATTTCATGCTATGTTAGTCTTTGCATTTGCCCCTTTCACAGTTCCTTGTATGATTGTTTTTGCTACATCTGATGAGCCTATTACCTAACTCTACCTTGTCAGCTGTGACCCTATGTGGCTACTGTGGTCCCTGAGGGGAAAAAATAATAGAGCAACTGTTACCTGCTATGCATGTTGTGAGAGGCGACTAAGGAAGTTTGGAATTGTCACCTGTGCAGTTGAGTAGGATGTGCATAAAGCGACCTTGTCAGTGGAATTTACCGATGCATTTTGAAACATGCTGTGACAAGTAGTGGAGCAAATATTGGAATTCTTAACTGCAATGAAACTGGTTCCATGGATAGAATAGAATAGAATGTCAGCTGTGGTTTCCTCACAGTGGTAGGAGATCATTGTCTTGGTAAATTTATGTTTAAATTCGGTGCTGTACCTCTTTGTTGGTAATGTGCTCTAAAGTATCTCAAGTGCTTACATTCTTAGTTGCGATTCTGCTGTTAATTTTACTATTATTTTTTATATTTTTATTTATATATTTTATTTATATTTTTTATATATTTTTTATTTTTATTATTACTTTATTTTTAAATATTTAGATACATCACCTATCTATTATGTCTTTAGGCGTGTGCTGAGACTGCTGTGATGGGGACTGCAGCTACCTTTCTTTGTTTGAGAGATGATGATGAGATATTAATTCAGATGATTCCACTGGCGCAGGCGGTTGAGCAATTATGAATTTTAATTCATTTGCAGTGATATCGGGGCCTTCCAAAACCATAATCATAACCTATCAATTGGTTTAAAACTCTAGATAAATCTTATGTCACATATTACATATAATTATATTAATGTTGAAATATATGCTACATATCAGTGACTTCTAAGTTCTTTATTTTATTATTATATTTCTAGTTAAAAATAGTTCTATAACATCCTATCCTATCCTTCCTATTTTGCCCCATCACGCCAAGTGGTGTATAGGGAATATGGTGTTAGTGACTATAATTTTTACAGACCTTCGGCACATGATTTTTTTTTGGGGGTAATGTGATCAGTATTATGCCCGCGCCGCTTAACTTTCCCAGAAAAAAATCCGGTACCCATTTAAGGCTGGGTGAACCCGGAAGCCATCGGTTGGGATCGAACCCAACCTCTTGTCCTTTGTAGTCCAGTTCAGTAACCACTGAGCTATCGCAGCTCCCCAGTTCTATAGCATACTTTTTAGTTTTATGTCACCCTGTTTGACATCTGAACAGCCAACATCAAACCTTCTGATACCAACCGAAACAGCAGTGTTGACATTGCTTTGACATTCTGTAAGATTCTGCATGTGCAGTATTCTCGTGTGTTACCGGGATCTCATTTTGAGTAAAGAATAGTGACACTGTGACCTTCCAAGCATGTCGTAAGAGCCGACTAAGGAGGTTGATCGATGGCTTGACAAGCTGTCATTGTAAAAACTATTGTTATGGAAACAGAGCCTTAGATTTTAGAGGCAGTGACCTCTGTAATATGTGCCATTTTGGCATGCAAGGTTTTGTTTTTGAGATTCTGGTTCTGCCCTATGTGCCGTCTTCGGCTCGAAAGGACAATAGATAGATAGTATTCTCAAACAATGTTAAAGAATATATTTATTGTATTTACATGTTATCACATCCAGTATAATAAAAGTGGCCACAAGGTTTTGGCATCAAAAGCTATCAACATGAAAGACTATGCCAGTCGCATTCCAACTCGGTCAACACTCAAACTAAACATGAAGCCAGTCAGTAAGAAAGTAATCTCAGCAACATTGGAACTCACCATATCATGTGTCTTCTTACGTGAAGGAAAGGCAACGTGAGTACATTTTCTGAAACTTCTAAATTATATTTAGTGCTATTACATTTGTGTTTTAACCATAATTAATCACCTGGCATGGCAGATAGTTTAGGCTATTGCTCTGGCACTGAGTATGTGTCTTTACTCTGGACAAAGAGGACATTGCCAAGTTTATTCTTCTTTCCTTAAGAGAAGAGGGGGATACTGGGTGGGTCAATAACGTATATATTGAGTGACTGAGGAGTAAAGGTGGAAAAGGGATCCGGTCGATCTGGAGTGCTTAGTGGGAAAAACAGATGTGTCTACAATCAACACCTTACAGGAATAATCAGTATACATCGAGAAATGCTGGGATGGGTAGTAGAGCGGACATGGGGATGCCCCAACTGCAGTGAAGCTGATTCCATGAACAGAATAGAATAGGCTATTGAATATACAATCAAGAAATAGTCAAAGAAGTGACATGATGGACCTTTGAGGAAAGACACAAAGACATCTTGGCAAAGATATATAAAAAGAGTCAGATTTATGGTACTCTTCAAAGGAGGTCTACAGATTGTGTAATGTGGAGAATCTTTGCTGTTATTCAACGAGAAGGCACAAGGTGTACCATCTATTTGCTTTGCTGGTTTGTGGTCAAGAATAGAAGAAGAAGAGATTAAATTGTTATATTTATCCTTGACATCCATTCGCCTTCCAGCCAGTTTGACATTGTGGATCAAGTGGAAGTGGATGTAGGACAAGATAGTGAGACTGATATTGCAGGAATCTCCATTACTGAAATTTAAGTCTCTTGCATGCCACTCTGCCATCAACCACACTGAAGATGTTACTAGAGCATTGTTGAATGAATCATGATGTTGGAAGAATCTTCATCATTTAACTTGTCCCTATTGGAGCTTGGCTCCATGAAAGCTAACTTTGTCCTGCGCAAGATGCAAAGCACCTCCTGGAGTCATACCCAGCTCATCTGTACTATTTGCATTAACCATCTTCTTGGTCTATCTTTCTCCTTTCTCTACTTGGTACCATTAAAAAAAAGTAAAGTATCCTTGTCACGCCAAGTGGCATATAGGGAATATGGTGTTAGTGACCATAAATTTTATAGACCCTTGGCACATGATTTTTGGGGTAATGTGGTCGGTATTACGTCCGTGCCGCTTTACTTTCCCAGAAAAAATCCGGTACCCATTAAAGACTGGGTGAACTGGAAGCCGTCGGTTGGGATCGAACCCTACCTCTTGTCCTTTGTAGTCCAGTTCACTAACCACTAAGCTATCGCGGCTCCCACTTGGTACCATACCCATGATTATCCCTCATAATAATCTTCTCTTGGTCATCATATTGTTTTGTATGACCAAAGTAATTTATTTTCTTTGTTTTTTTTTCAGTTCTTTAGCAATTCTCTTAGATCATTAAGTTGTTGCTAAATATTGGTGCGGCTGGCCAAGATGGCAACCTAGTAAAATCAAGCTTGGGACTGGTGGCATTTTTGGTACAGTATGTGTTAAAGTGATTCTTTCTGGTATGGATTTTTATTTGCTGAGACAGGGGTGGTCTGGTTACATTCACCTGACCATAAAGTCAACATGGTTTTAGTGCCAGCGTGCAGAGATTTATGCGCATGTGACTGACCGTTGTTTGAAGTAGAATAGTACCAACTCCAGCTTTGATCTGCATTTGGCTGCAAATTCACCACTTTCTGGACTGTGGTTAGATCAAGTGTTTCACTGAAGTGAAGGCCTGACTTCATTTGTTGGGACAGCGATTTTTGGGGTACGCTTACTAACCATGAAGTCTACATGTATTCGGCACGGGCAGATGAAAGTCATTCTGCCCAAGACAACCATTACACAGACCGTGAAGTGTGCACCATGAGCTGCATACTTTTTTTTCAGACTAGAACAGTATGAATGATCAGGAAGAACATTTTGTGTGATGCTGGAATGTGGGCATACCAGATATAAAAATGCCCTGCCTGAGGTGACACCAGTCCATTCAAGTCCAAATGCTCTTTTACTCAATTTTTCTATTTTGAGTATTCAAAATCTTTTATGGATTTCTCTGCAGATCAGCCTATGATTCACAGCCATATATTGTGATGGAAAAATAATGACAGGTAGCGTAGATGGGATAATATTAGATTAGCAAGAGTGATGAAGGTACTGCAAATAATGAGAAATGGCAAATAAATAATGCTGTTCAGAAGTGATCACTCCACAAGTCTATCATTTAATAAATACATTAGATATGCTATTAAAACACTGTTGTGTCACCCCTGATGTTTGCAAGATATTGCTATAAATTGTTTATAGCAAGACTGCCGTGGATACTCAAGTTATGAGAAACACAAAATAATTGACAACATTCAGAAGCAACTGCAAGTCAAACTCTAGAACACCACCACCTTACTCTGCTGGAGAGTAATGTTATGTTTTCACAAAGTGAAGATTATAATTGGCATCTAGAGTCATGCTTTATCTCCATTAATAATCTGTTTTTAATTATTATTCAGTTATCAGTCATTTTTTTCTTGAGCATTATATATTGTCAGTTGCTTTGTATTTTTTCTGTCCAAGCTATCATGGCATCCTAGATATTTCCCCATTGTTTGTCCTTGATGGTTCCTATTTAAATTTCTAGGAGTTTCGCTTGTCTTTTAAAATTATTTAATATTTAATTTTGAACTCTGTATGTTGTTTTATAGTAAGTAAAGTAAAGAGCCCCATCATGCCAAGTAGTGTATAGGGAATATGGTGTTAGTGACCATAATTTTTATAGACCTTCAGCACATGATTTTTGGGGTAATGTCACTAACCACTGAGCTATCGAGGCTCTATTGTTTTATAGTATTGCTTCCTTATTTAACTTCTAAGCTTCAAATAACCAGACTGCATTCACCAAATGAAAATGGTGGGTCAGTGTCATTACACTTCCCCTGCCCGGTGGACACTTACAACACACTTTTCTCACCAACATAACAGCCGAAAAGGAGATGCACCTTTTTATGAGAAGCAAGGTCTATAGATAGTAACTAGCTCACAGCTGAAAGGGAATAAACCAAATCACATAAAATCTTTGTTATAATAATGAAAAATATATGACTTTTTTTCAACAGTGATGAAGATATGCAAAGTGTTGTTAGTCTAATGAGCATAGGAAGAGCAGACATAGGAACTTGGATGATTTAGAGGAAGAGGATGAGTCTGGAATAACAGTCAAAGGTAACTCTTCTGTTGCAAACTCTAATTATATGTATGAAACTTGTTTGCAGGAAATACATGATGAAGTGGAATTCAGAATACAAGCATATATATAAAACAAACCAATTCTACTAGCTCAAGAGAAAATAAAAGTCTATAAAATATTATAGTATCACCTTTTAAAAAACATAAGAATAGGAACTTCTGATAAATGTGACTGGCTGTTAAACACTTGCTACAAAGATGTTTAGCTTATGGTGAATATAGACATATCACATGACTATCAACAAGTCTATTCCAGAATAAGATGCATGGTGTTGTCAATAAACTTGTTTTACCACAGATTTCTATGAGCGTAGGGAACTGCTATAGAACAGCCATTAGGGGACCAAGACTCTCATCCAGCAACTGAGTACAGTCAGCAACCCACAGTTGATTGCATGGATCAGGCTCAGGAAACAACAGCTGATCGAAACTCTGTTCCACTTCCCAGTGTGGCTATCGAGTAGGGATACAAGAGGGAAGGCAACCTAGTACTAAAAATGCTATGGTCAGATGTGTTGGGCTGAAAGGCGCAAATAACCACAACACAACACAACACATGTACTTCCACTGAACATCTTTTTCAGGGCAGATAACGAAGAGAACTGTTTATTTCTTTACTAGTCATGAGCTGAACTCCATAAAGAAAGAACAGTGATTAGTAAACAGGACTACTGTGGACAAGAAGTCATGTTCTATCCTGGTCGATGACTTTAAGTTCACCCAGTTTGAAATGGGTAACACATTTTTCTGGAAAAGAAAGTCAACACTTTGCATAAAACTAACCACATTATAAAAAAAAATGTGATGAGATTAAAAAAAAAAGAAAAACAAATGACAAAAGTATCAATTTCTCAAAATGCCTTGTGGTGTGATGAATTTTTTTCTTACATTTTTTTTCTTTGATTGACATATAAAAGTATATACTGAAGAATATACAGACAATATGTATTTAGATAAAAGTGCTAATAAATTTAGACATAGAAGTAGTTTTGTATTCAGGAGTAGTATTGTTTCATCAAATAACATAATTATTGCAACTGCTGCCTTGCTTGTTGACATTAGTGATCGACTCTGGTAAAACCAATACCACTGAGGAAACACAATTTTAAAAAATCTGTTTAGGACGAACACATTAGTTCTGATGGACAATGTTCCCAGGAAGGTTAATTTGATATGAAAGTGTGCAGGGGGAACTCAATAGTCTGTTAAAACTGCTTTCCTAGGAGAGAGAAATCTAACTTCAAACAACTACTGCCTTGCAGGAGTTTTAAGGGAAATCAAAGGTTACGGATATTGTTCCACAGAAATTTATGATGAAGACAGATGCAATGGACAGCATAGTGCCAAGTACAGTACAATGCAATTTGCTCTAATAAGTGAATGAAGAGGAACATTTAGTTTATGATAAAAGTATTTTCTTATTTTTGGATTCACAGAACTTGTATTTTAGAACTGACTTAATCTTATTAATAAAAAAAAGTATTATTAAGTATATTTTCTAACTTCATTCAGATAATGGCTCAAGTGTCAAGATACAGTCAAACACAACCTCCAAAATTGTGGCTAGTAATCCATTTGAAGAAGTGGATGAGGAAGTGGAAGAAAAAGATGATGACATTGGTGCTGCCTTTGAAATATATAAAAACACAGCAAAATCAACAGCAGCACCCATTTCTCTTGAGACTAATCCTTTTGGGAATGATGAAGAGCATGAAGATCAGATACAACCAATAGAGTCTGTAATATCTGATAATGTAACAGCTTCTACTAATTTACCACCAAACAAAGATACACATGTTAATCAAACCACAATTTCTACTGTTTCTAAAGAAAATGACATAAAGGAAGTGGCTACAGTGACGGTGTCAGACAACTCATTCAGCAGAGGAATCAGTCATGAAGATGAAAGTAAAGATACACATTTGTCTCAGGACATTGACCAGTTAAAGTCAAACTCATTTAAAAGAGAACCAGTCCTGTAGGGGAAACTAAAGATACACATTTTGTGAAGAACACTGGTCAAATAAACACACTGAACAGAGAAACAAGTTCTGTAGAAAACAATGCAATCGTGACTTTGAAAATTGACCAAGTAAAGTCAGACTCATCAAACAGAGAAACAAGTCATGAAGAAGATAAGGATACACATGAGGCTCTGAACTCTTATCAGTTAAAGTCAGACTTATTACACAGAGGAGCCAGTCCTATAGAAAACAAGGATATACACTTGACTGTGAACATTGACCATTTAAAGTCAGACTCGATCATTTCTGTGGGAGAAGATAAAAATACAGACTTGACTAAGGACATTGGTCAAAGAAACTCATCAAACAGAGAAACCAGTCCTGTAGAAAACAAAGATACAGACTTGACCTTGAACCTTTACCAAGTAACGAAAAAATCATCAAACAGAGAACCAGTCCTGTAGAAGACAAAGATACAGCCTTGACCATGGACATTAACCAAGTAACGATAAACTCATCAAACAGAGAATCCAGTCCTGTAAGAAGAGATAAAGATACAGACTTGACCTTGAACAATAACCAAGTAACGATAAACTCATCAAACAGAGAATCCAGTCCTGTAAGAAGAGATAAAGATACAGACTTGACCTTGAACAATAACCAAGTACGATAAACTCATCAAACAGAGAATCCAGTCCTGTAAGAAGAGATAAAGATACAGACTTGACCTTGAACAATAACCAAGTAACGATAAACTCATCAAACAGAGAATCCAGTCCTGTAAGAAGAGATAAATTACAGACTTGACCTTGAACAATAACCAAGTAACGATAAACTCATCAAACAGAGATCCAGTCCTGTAAGAAGAGATAAAGTTACAAACTTAACCATGGACATTAACCAAGTAAAGCCAAACTCATCAAACAGTCCTGTAAGAGAAGATCAAGATTCGTGCTTGACCAGTGACATTTCTCAGATAAAGTCAGTGGTTGAGCAACCTGTTCATGAAGGTACGCCTCCAACCATTCTAGATGAGAAGACAGTCAGACTAAAAACAGTAACTCCCAAATTTGAAAGGCACAGTGATGAGTAAGTTTTTCATTATCTATAAAAATGATAAATTTAGAATAAATTAATAGTTTAGTCTAGTGGACGAGTCATCCTTGTTACACATCAGATACATCCACAAGTGCTCAAATCTACTCCCAAGTATGTTCTTCAGTGTGTAGAGACCGATGACTATAGTTGTGTGTTGATTTGTTATTCTTCTGTGTCTTCCCGCATAGCGTTTGTTTCTGGATTCTCCAGCTTTGTTCCGATATTCGTGTCGTCTGGACATGGTTATATATTTATGATCATTGTCTGAATCATTAGTTCACCTTGCCTCCCTGAGAGCAATCAGAATATTAGCCCGGTTCATTGTAAGTTTGCTCTCCAAGACAGCAAGGCTGTCGGCTCATTTCATACCCATGCATGAAAATAAAACAGATCCTAGTCAGTTTTTGAGTTCTTTAGTGGCTCCTGCCACTGCTTCTGAGCGTAGCACCTTTTGATTTTTCTAAGCATGCTCATCGAGCCATTAAAAAAATACACATGAGTAAAAGATTGTGTTACTAGCCAATTCATCTTTTAGTTACAGCCACGATCTCCATGGTCAAATCACTTGTAGTTACAGCAAAAGAACCACTTTCCTCCTTTACTATTCTTCCTTTGACCAGGGTCGTGAAAGCCCATAAGTTTTGACTGTGCTAATCAACAGACCCATTAGTGTCATTGACAAAAAATAAGTTAATAAGTGAAGCTGAAAACTACCAATCATATTGAGTCAGTGGTACTATTTTAAAAATTGGTCTACAACTGAAATATTGGGAACCTATTGGTGCAATCGGCATCCATTGGTACTAGTAGTTAAGACTTGTTAGTACATGCTATAACTTGCTTGAGCAAATGAGTTAAACATCATCTAAAGTGGTATTGATATTTGCTTCATCCATACAATAATTGTATTACAGAACTGACAAGTTCTAATGTTGGTTCTCATTTACCTCATTTTGTAAAAGCATCACTTTCCTTTTGACCTTTGTCTCTCATTGAGAATATCCATTGCTCTCTTTCCAATGATATTGTTAATATATCTTACTTTCATTGTATTTTATCCTAAATAATGGAAATTTCTTTAACAAATTCATAATTACTGTCAGTAGAAAGTGCAGAGTTTAATATGGTGGACCTTAAAATAGTTCTTAAAATTAAAAGTTTAAAGTTCTGAAGGATGACAGTGTTATGGACATTGATATACTGTGACATACTACAAAGTAGGAACTCGGGAAAAGTCAGGGACAGAAATGTTGGTAGCAAAGTAGAGCTTAATTTGCAAGGGTCTCTAATATGAGAATGGAAATTGTAGCAGTCACTGCTGCACTCAAATGAATTTCAAGCACAGTTGAATGGGTCCATTTTTTTTACATCAGCCATTCAGTCAGTGCTTTGAAAGGTCCAAAACCTGTGTCTTCAGCATGAGTGGATGAAATTAAACAAAATATTGATCTTCATCTGTCCTTCCTCATTGCCTTTTTTTCAGCGTTGAAGGGCGATATAATATATTCTCTTTTGTTGATCTCTGCTCTGGTTAGGTTTCATAGTGTTTTCAATATTCAATCATTCCTAGCTTTAGATAAATATTGATTCTTCTGTAATCAAGAAAAGAAGATGGGCACATGTCAGCTATGTGATTAGAAGAGGTAACGAGAATGACAAAACTAGCCCTCATATAGGAAACAGCATGCAAAAGAAAAAGAGGTTGACCTAGAGAAACACTAAGAATTGATGAGAGCCAATGACAGTCTCAATCAGCTCCCTTGCTAAGATTGAGAGGTTCACCCAGAATAGGAACTTGTGGTGAGACATTGTGGGTCCTGTGCCAAAACTGATAATGCTGGAAGGATAACAGCAAAGAATTGCTGGACAAAAAGAGTTTTTTTTTAAATTTCTGCTCTATGTGACATCTTTAGCTTTAAGGACAACAGAAAGATTGATGTGAATGCAGTCTTCAGGTTGCAATAGATTAGAGTACAAGTCGACCAAATAGGAATGATGGTAATATAATAACTGAAGTAGAGGTGTAAAACCAGCAGGCTACTGAAACATTAGTGTTTAGCTGTACTCATACAGAGAATCGCTAGCAGAGTAGTGCTTTACTTGAGCTTGACTCATTTTGTGTTGGTAAAGCATATTTTCTTCGTGTACGCTATATATAAAAGAAAACAAACGATGAAGTCTTAAAACAACTAAAAGTGAAAAGAAACTACTAAATACCATTCAAACAAGACAAATGAAGATTTTTGGGCTATGTTAAAGACACAACAGCCTTCTAAAAGTAATCTTGGAGGGAAATACAAGGTGAAAGATCAGAGACAGACCAAGACTAACAGGATGAGTAACATCAAAAGATGAACAAGTCAGCCTATGACAGCTTTGCACCATTAAAGCAAGAAACAGTAGAATGGCACTCATGGTACCAACCTTTGTTGCAGAGTTGGCACTCGATGATGATAATGATTATATACAAATTCTTTAATATGAATAAATGGGAACAAGTTATCATTACACACCTTAGAACAGGACACAATTGACTCCATGTCACATGTAGTAAAAGTTCAGATTGGCCTCTGTGCCACCTGAACACACATGTCAAGAATGTAATTGAATATAGTAGACTGAGGAAAGCTTATTGGCCCCAAGATAAAACCTCAATGCAAAGTTTATATGGGCCCCTCAAGAAATACAAAAAAAAACTGTAAAATGTGTACAAGAAATGAACATGGATAGACATACTTCAGATGCAACGAATGATAATATATTATAACACTTCTTAATTTCAATCAGTTTTTTTTAAAAAATCTCAGTGATATCTATTCATTTACATTAGTTTCAGAGTATATTTACTTTGCATAGATTTATACAAATTTACTTATAGAAGATTGATTACATGTATGCATGAGACATTTTGATTAGGAAAAAAAACCAAAAGAATCTAATTAATTGCATGTTGTTAAATAACATTATTAGGACAGCAGCACTTTAATGTTAAGCCTTAAAATAAAT
>JAVIAB010000124.1:64148870-64236370 GCA_032433765.1 Megaustenia siamemsis
GCAAGAGACGATTCCAGTAACCCGGAAGCCTTCAGAGATATCATGGCCTGGAAATATTAAATTGGAGGAGACAGGAGAGCTGGAATCGCGTTCGATGTTGTAGAAGTGTTAACGAATCCGATCTCATGACGTCTACCCGTTGGGTCGATATACGTTATAGATGCTATTGCCGTATGTGGTGTTTTACTGTAATTATATCTGCTATTTTCTACCCGTTGGGCCGATATACGTTATAGATAGCTATTTGCCGTATGTGGTGTGTTACTGTAATTATATCTGCTATTTTCTACCCGTTGGGCCGTATACTTATAGATAGCTATTTGCCGTATGTGGTGTGTTACTGTAATTATATCTGCTATTTTCTACCCGTTGGGCCGATATACGTTATAGATAGCTATTTGCGTATGTGGTGTTTACTGTAATTATATCTGCTATTTTCTACCCGTTGGGTCGATATACGTTATAGATAGCTATTTGCCTTATGTGGTGTGTTACTGTAATTATATCTGCTATTTTCTACCCGTTGAAGCCTATAACCTAAATTTCGTAGTGTGTCTCGTCTCTCCTTAGGTTCAGGTGCTTAATGCATTTTATGTTTTATTTGATATATTTTTCTGCGTTCTACCCGCGGCCTCGCATAATATTTAGTGTATTGTATGCAGTACATAACAAAAAGCAATCATCGTACCAATAGGGAAAAAGAAAGGTAGCAAAAGAGACTACAATCACCATAGAGTATATCTCTTCTCAGCCATGTAGGGAAACTATGGCGCCAAAATCGTGGGGAAAAAAAGGCAGAGACCAATAATAGAACTACAGTTAAGCGATTCTCAAATGAGGTTCTGAAAAAAAAAACAGAGATGTACTAATGCTCTATTAACATTAAACAGTCTGCAGAAAAACGACAGAACTTTGCGTGTTAATCCATTTTTCCTGGCAGCCGTGTGCACAGGGGTCCCTTGCCGCACAGGCAGATAACTCCGACTTCAGAGGTACTCATATTTTTTCCGTCGATGAGTATTGACGTTGGAAAAAGCATTCGGCCGAGTAAACAGAGAACGATTATGGGAGATATTCAAACGGAGTATGCTAACTCTAACAAACCTAATTAAAAGTCTCTACATCAACAGCAGCACAGTCAGAACAGCAGCAGGCTACACGACCACCTCGAAGTTAGATTAGATGTAAGACGGGTGCGTACTATCCCCCTACTGTTTATCATGCATGGACTATATATAAAGTTAGCCAACCCATCAGAGACAGAGGAGATCAACGAGCTTTTATTTCCAGATGATCAGGCACTAATACATGAAAAAATTGAACACCTACAAGAAAACTTAAATGAACTCAACAGCTCAGAATCCGTTAAGTGGAATATCCGGTTTACTTTAATGTAGCGATCGACAATAAAGAGCGGAAAGTAATCAGCCTCAAAAGCAAACCAAGATGGCTTGGATAGTGAGATTCGAGTTCTAGCCTTTTCGGTTAACGGCAATAAGCAGGAGGTCTCGTGCGATCGCGCACGTTAAGAACCCATGGCAGTTAAATCGAAAAGACTAGGCCATAATATGGTGGATCTTCCATGCTACGGATTCGTACACCTGGGCCAGATTCTCCTCTGATATTTTCGAGGTAGATATCGAAACACCTACGGATTCGTCCGTGTGCAGCGAGAATGGTCCTAACAAACAACAAATCTTACAGCGATCGATGGAACACAATCTCTTTTCCCCCACCTTGGAACCGGAAGTTCCTCTTTTCTTAATTGTTGTGCTGCAGCTGTTTAACTCTTTCCGTACGTAATATTTATCAATGCAATTGAGATTTCAGAGACAATATTTTTCATAGTTTTAAATACCAATCATATGTTTTATTTTTTCTAACACATAACTTATTATATATGAATTTTTAGATAACTGAACAAGGTATTAGATTTCGCCAATACCCGCATGATACAAGACATTTAAACAAATATATTTGATGATGGTTACACTAATCAAATAGAGGGTGACGCACTATGCGACGAAACGTACACAGCTGAAATAGGCATGGCGCACAGGACATCGAAACGTACATAAAGAGTTACGATTGTCTGAGCGTTTGTTGATTTTGAGTCTCTTTACAATCATTAATTAATTGTTTTGAGTCTCTTTAACAAATCATTATTAATTGTTTTTGAGTCTCTTTTAACAAATCCTTAATTAATTGTTTTTGAGTCTCTTTTAACAAATCATTAATTAATTGTTTTTGAGTCTCTTTTAACAAATCATTAATTAATTGTTTTTGAGTCTCTTTAACAAATCATTAATTAATTGTTTTCGAATTATTATCATTTTTGTACAAGAGAGGTCTGTTAGAACTGCTAAAGTCCCTTCCACTATTGATTACAATCTGCAACATTGTTTACATTTGTTTCAGTTTTGGGCCGTACTTATTTTCTGTTTACAAAGGGGCGACTACACTGCTGGTATGTTTCGACAACATTTCTTCTGCGTCCAGGTTAGAATCAACAAACACTTTTTAAAGTTGATTTGTGTGGCTTTTCTTCAGCTTAAATTTATTGCACTCGTCCACTAATTAGCTGCACACTTATTTTTTTTTTCTGTATTTTTGTTGTTGCTACTAATGGCGCTTGTATTATTTTAATCCGGACGTTTCAGCGGAGAAATAACTAGGCGTTCAAGAGAATCTGGTGACCGTGATAAGAAGAGAGTGAAGTTTTGGAAGTAATGATAGTTTAAGAATAGCAGTTGTGACACCATTGTTGGATCAAACTGAGCACAGCTGTTTGTTTTCATTTACAAGTGAATTATAGTTCTAGTGTTGGAAAGTTTGCATCAGTTATGGGTGGCCGGACGTGGCACAACCCACTCGTTGTTAACATTAAATTGATAAGTTGTAGAAGTGGTTTCCATTTTTATCACACGCACACGCACGCACGCACGCACGCACGCACGCACGCACACACACACACACACACACACACACACACACATACACTAGTGGCGTATACTGGTTTTGGGGTCTGGGCTACCGCTGACATAATAATAAAGACATACATTATATTCAGTAGGCTAACATGAAGTAATAATTGCTAATGATATCACTACATTTTAAATTACTTATTTATATGTAACTCTATCCGTCTTGTTTGGGACGAAAATGTCTCGATGACTTTGTTATTGAAAGTACTGTTGGGTTGGTTTCTAAGTTTCTGAAGGAATGATTTCTCAATGGACATTATTGCCAAATCAGATAGGCGTTCTTGTGTCTGAGTTGAGCGATAAATAAGAATTGATTCTCTTGAGAGCAGAAAAAGTTCTTGTACAGATGCTGATGCGCATAACGTAGTTATAATTAGGTTAGGAAGTTTCGATAATCAGACATAATTTCATTTTCATTTTATGACGATTCTAATTGGCTAGAGCTAAAAATAACCCATAAAACCGCATTCCTCTAGCGGTAGCTTTCGCCGTATTATTTTGACGGAAATTTTTGAATGTCAAGGTCATTAATTCTAAGTCGGAGAGAAGAGAACTGTACCGCTGCTTATTAGCGGTTTTATGTACTCTTAGAGTAGTTTCGGTTTCATTCACAAACGTTATAGTGGCCATAGAAAAACATTGCTTTAATAAATGCAAATCAAAGCAAATAAATCATATTGGCCTACAAAATGTGTAATAGGAATATTCGAAAATTTGTAATATATTATGACAAAAATTTATAAAAATTATCATTTCTTTTGCATTTCGTTAATATTACAGGCTACCGGCGGTAGCTGCGGTATCATAGAGATACGCCACTGACACACACACACACACACACACACACACACACACACACACATACACACACACACACACACACACCACACACAAAGCGTCAATATTTTAGCAAAACACCGAAGTAGATATTTATAAATTATATATTTACAATATATACAAGATATTGTTGAGAACACCATGGACAGCTAAGAAAAGTAATGAAAATGTTATGAAAGAGGTCAAAGCAAAAGAGAGCTAACTTCCAATATTAGGAAGAAACAATCTTCATTTTTTTTGCCATGAAATGAGAAGAGAACAACTGGAATATATTGTAACAACTGGAAAAATTGAAGGACGAAGAGATGGAGGGAAGCAAAGAGAAAAAAATAGCAGACAGTTTAAGAGAATGGCTTGGCAGAAGGTCAAAAACAGAAATGATAAATAACTGTCAAGATCGAAAGTTGTGGAGAAACATGATCACCTACGCCAGCGGCATGGTACTTGGTGATGATGAAGTGAGTATTGATCGAGAGGGAAGGCAACCCAGTACTCTAAAACGCCATTTCGAAGACGGATATATTGGGCCGAAAGATGCTAATGTCACAGTTTTTACTGCAAACGGCAACACATTTAAGCCCCTTAACGTTCTTGTAAGGGCTGACGACGAAGGGGGATAATTTGCATCGGGATCGGTGAACCAGAACTATCTAGAAGGGCAACTATTCCGATTTAGTCATTGGGCGAAGGCTGAGAGAGAGAGAGAGAGAGAGGAGAGAGAGAGAGAGAGAGAGAGAGAGATAGTTCTTTTTTTACCGTTCCCTTTTATTTTTGGTCAACACATACTTTTCAGTCTGTTGTCATGTCTTATTTCTTTAATCCAACACAATATTTAGTTAACTGCATACTGTCCGACTTCATTAATTGTTATTTGTTATTTCAGAGCAGTAAACTCTCCGCAGGTCAATACTGGAATCATTATAACATGGTGTGACGTCAGGTTATACAACCGAGGGTACTACCGTCTGTATGAGGTAAACTTAAAACCTGCACTTCAACCTTCATACGTCATATTTTACTTCAGTCGATATATCATTTTCCTTGCTCAATGGACAACTCCATAGTGATAAGAAAATCACTCCTCGGCACGTTCCCCAGTATGAGGCACGTCCGCCACACATTAACGAAAGCACTAAAGATGGTTGGGAGCCGCGATAGCTCAATGGTTAGTGAACTGGACTACAAAGGACAAGAGATAGGGTTCGATCCCAACCGGATGCTTCGGCCTTCCTTCACCCAGCCTTAAATGTGTACGAGATTTTTTTTCTGGGAAAGTAAAGCGGCACGGACGTAATACCGACCACATTACCCCATAAATCATATGCTGAAGGTCTGTAAAAATTATGGTCACTAACACCGTATTCCCTTTAGGCCACTTGGCGTGACGGGTATTTTACTTTTTACTCACTAAAGATGGTTGCAGTTCACGTGCACGAACTTTGCTGCACTGGCGAAGATCTTGACCCCCCAACCTCTTTAGTCGCCTCCTACAACAGGTGGCAGTGGCTCTGTTTCTTTACCACCCTGACCTTGGTCAATGCCCCGATAGCAACACAGGCGCATCATATTTCATCCTCACATAAACAAATAGAGAAATAGAATATTTGTCGTAGACACAACAGAAATGAAATATTTGTGAACAGATCCTGTATAACCAGAGGTAAAATTGTGAATGAAATTATAAAAGAGTATGAATCAATCATCTCATTTAGAACAACTGTCTGCAACAAACTATACAGATCCAAACATTCGAGTTACAGCTCTCATCATCATCATCATCATCATCATCATCATCATCATCATCATCATCACATCATCATCAATATTGAGTGCCGTCTCCGCAACGAAGGTTGACTACCACGGAGTGCCATTCCACTCTGTCTCTTGCATTGATGGTGCAGATTGTCATAGGTTGACTTGTCCATCTTTTGATGTTACTCGTTGATGTTAGTGTTGGTCTGCCTCTGCCTATTTTACCTTGTATTTTCCCTTCCAAGATTACTTTTGCTAGGCTGCTATGTCTTTTAACATGCCCCAAAAATTTCATTTATCTTGTTCTAATTGTGTTTAGTAGTTCTCTTCTCATTTTTAGTTGTTTAAGAACTTCATCGTTTGTATTCTTTTCTTTCCATCCAATTCTACCTAATCTTTTATATATCCACATTTCAAAGGCTTCAAATTTATGTTCTGTTTTCTTGTCTAATGTCAATGTTTCTGCACCACACAGTAATGTTAGAAGATATACATTTTGCTATTCTTAGTTATAGCCCTGGTGTTATTCCTCGTCATACGATATCATCATTCATCGTAAGCAATCGTAATATCGAAACACGATCAAAACGGAAGAAACGCACAGCTCTCGGTGTGCACAGAGCACAAAACTCAGTAGCTCCAGCAGCAAGCCGGGCTTGGAATATGAGGAAACTGCAACAAGGAACATTTTTCAGACACAGCCTTTAACAGCTCCTGCCACCTATCCGCCATTTAACACCTACTCCATATGTGTTAAATCCACAAGAAACCAATACGCCAAATCCGGTCAGAAGGTGCAGAACTTATGCATAAGCTATGGAGAGTCTTCGCGAACTGAAATGACCTGTGGACTTTATTATGACGACGGTGCTGCATATCTGATCTACAGATAGAGGGAGGATGCTCAAGGAAGGGAAAAGCTTGACCTACCACGGGGTAGGTGTATTAAGTGTACCTGGAAAACAAACTCAATGCGAAGCTGTTACTATCGAGAAATAATTTAAAAAAGAGAAAACTCAAACAGACACCTCAAGCAGGATGGATTCAACAGCCGTGGTCGGAATTGACCATTCGAGAAGGAAATCTTCGACCAGCCAAGATCGACACTATCAAAGACGAAATATATCAGCCACGACGAAGATTTCGGGGAAAGATATAACACATACGCAAACGCGATAACTGACCATGCGATTGACTCGTCTTCCATTATGGTACGTTCCTACCTCTATCATGGTACGTTCCTTCCTCCATCATGGTACGTTCCTACCTCCATCATGGTACGTTCCTACCTCCATAATGGTACGTTCCTACCTCCATCATGGTACGTTCATACCTACGTATTGTACGTTCCTACCTCCATCATGGTACGTTCCTACCTCCATCATGGTACGGTCATACCTCCATAATGGTACGTTCCTACCTCCATCATGGTACGTTCCTACTTACGTATTGTACGTTCCTACCTCCATCATGGTACGTTCCTACCTACGTATTGTACGTTCCTACCTACGTATTGTACGTTCCTACCTCCATCATAGTAGTTAATCAGTAGATTAAATTGACACAATCAAAGAACTTTAACACTTAACATTGTAAAGCGAGTGAGGGGGGGGGGGGGGGGGAGGGGGGGGTGGTCACTCTTACAAAAGCTAGTTGGAGTTTGTCTTGAGGGGAAATGATAAATGAATATCATTATGGGGAGAAACTTCCGAGACGATAGATGGGCGAATCATTCTCGGGGGAAATGATATGTTTACAACACTCTGAAAAAAAAATCACAAATAATCAACAGAAAAAAAAAATAAACAGAACGACTGATGGTCCGAAGAAGGATCAAACCCGTATTCATCGGCACAGCGCCTGGCCAATAGAACCAAAAGCTAGAGCACACGGTCAACTCAGCTACTGAAAAATATAGTTATTATTGGCGGTGTCTCTCACGCATCTGTACTCATGACTATAGCATAGCTTATAAACACAACTCGGAAATAAACATTGTATATTTGTATCTTTTTCCTGTTTAATTTTGTTGTCTGCTTCAATAAGTGGAGTCTAAAGGGAGTTCTTGATGCCCACTAGTCTTCTAGTCGCCACGTTCTCCACTTTTCATGAGGTATTTTATGTTTTTTTTTTTTTTATGTTATATAAGGGCACCTGATTGTTTTATATATATATATTATACGGAACGTCTGGAACGCGCTCCGGTAAACTTGTACTGCTTTAACATTAAAGAGAAACATATTGTAAAAGTAAAGAATTAAAAACTAGAATTAGCGTCGTTTTATTTTCTTATGTTACGGTTCTTGACAGCAACAATACAATGCTCGTGATGTTCATTCAATCTAGTGCTGCCATCTTTTGTTCTGACACTGTGGATCGAAGTCCTGTTCATTTCTAAGAGAAGAAACGTTTCTGGGGGGGGGGGGGGGGGGGGGGGGGGCAAAAATGCTGAATTTTACAATTTCATTACTACTACTTTTTTTTTTTTAAACCTCAATTTGAAAAAAAAAATGATATAAATATAATATATATAATTTAATATAATATAATTTGATCAATATAATATTAAAATAATTAAATTAAATTTATTAAACAAATATTTTATTAAAATATCTGGTAACAATGTTGACCTCAGTCGTAGATGTACAACTGAGGTGAGATGCAGTATAGCTCAGGCAAAAGTAGCTTTTAAAAAAATGAGGAAGATACTGTGCAATCCATTTATAACGACAGAAACAAGAAAAAAGTGCTTAAATGTTATGTAGAGCAGGTGTTAACATATGGATTTGAATCATGGACAATAGGACAACAGACAAGAAGGAGGCTGTAGAAATGTGGTTTTACAGAAGAATGCTAAGAATACCATGGACAGCAAAGAAGAAAAATGAAAAACTTTCTGAAAGAGACCAAAGCATGATTTTTTTGGCCATGTTATAAGAAGGGAATAGCTGGAATATAATGTTACAAGTGGGAAAGTTGAGGGACGAAGAGATAGAGAGAAACAAAGACAAAAGATGCCATACATCTTAAGACAATGGTTTGGCAGAAGGTCAACAACAGAAGTGATAAATAACTGTCGAGATCGAAAGTTGTGGAGAGACATGATCACCTACTCCAGCAGGCATGATAAAAAAGAAAGAAAAGTAAAGTACCCCCGTCACGCCAGGTGGCGTATAGGGAATATGGTGTTAGTGACCATAAATTTTACAGACCTTCAGCACATGATTTTTGGGGTAATGTGTTCGGTATTACGCCCGTGCCGCTTTACTTTCCCAGAAAAAAATCAGGTACCCTTTAAAGGCTATGTGAACCGGAAGCCGTTGATTGGGATCGAACCCTACCTCTTGTCCTTTGTTGTCCAGTTCACTAACCACTTAGCTATCGCGGCTCCCTAGCAGGCATGGTACTTGATTATAAAGATGCATATTAAAGCGACAATAGTAAGTGCATCAGAACTTCACGTTCCTGGTATATTACAATTTTTTTCTCTCCATGGAACGGGATGACAACATTTCGCTAAACTTAGTAAAAAAGTAAAGTAAAGTACCCCCGTCACGCCAGGTGGCGTTTAGGTAATATGGTGTTAGTGACCATAAATTTTACAGACATTCAGCACATGATTTTTGGGGTAATGAGGTCAGTATTACGCCCGTGCCGCTTTACTTTCCAAGAAAAAAATCCAGTACACATTAAAGGCTGGGTGAACCCGGAAGCCGTCGGTTGAGATCGAACCCTACCTCTTGTCCTTTGTAGTCCAGTTCACTAACCACTGAGCTATCGCGGCTCAATTTAGCTAAACTTGACTGCTAATATAATGTATAATATATACGATTAAGGCGGTATTCCGCTGCTGGGCAAGGGGGCTGAGTTACATGAAGTGTAAAAAAAAAAAAAAAAAAAAAAAATGGAAATAGCCGTGTCACGCCAAGTGGCGTATAGCGAATATGATATTAGTGACCATAATTTTTACAGACTTACATAATTTTGGGTTAATGTGGTCGGTATTACGCGCTTGCCGCTTTACTTTCCCAGAAAAATCCGGTATCCATTTAAGGCGGTGAACCCGAAAGCCTTTGATCAGGATCTCTATTCCTTTGTAGTCCAGTTCACTAACCACTGAGCTATCGCGGCTCCTGAATTACATGAGAAGAGATAATGGGGGGGGGAGAGGGGGTGGTAGGGTTGTGTGTTTATTAAATATGTATATGTATATGTAGATGATGTCGGCAAACTTTATTTCAATATAAATTCGTTATTTGTTCAAATGAAATAATATCATTGAAAGCCACATGTGGGTTTACAGAAGAATTTAGCGAATACCATGGACAACTAGGAAAAACAATATAGACGTATTTAAAAATGCCAAAAGCATAATGAAGGTATATTATCAACATAGAATAAAACAGTTATAATTGTTAGCCATGTTCTGAAAACTGAGAAAAACTCATCATACTATAGATATAACACTACATGCAAAACTATATCTATCTATCTATCTATCTATCTATCTATCTATCTATCTATCTGTCTGTCTGTCTGTCTGTCTGTCTGTCTGTCTGTCTGTCTGTCTGTCTGTCTGTCTGTCTGTCGTCTGTCTGTCTGTCTGTCTGTCTGTCTGTCTGTCTGTCTGTCTGTCTGTCTGTCTGTCTGTCCTGTCTGTCTGTCGTCCTTTCAAGCCGAAGACAGCACATAGGACAGAACCACAATCTCAAAAAACAGAAACCTTGCGTGCCAAAGTGCCACATATTGCAGAGATCACTGCTTCTAAAATATATGGCACTGTTTCCATAACAATACTTTTTACAATGACAGCTTGTCAAGCCATCAATCAACCTCCTTAGTCGCCTCTTACGACATGCCTGGAAGGTCACAGTGTCACTATTCTTTACTTCCCTCATAATGAGGCCCCGGTAACTCACAGGAGTAAAAAAAAAAACTATATGGACCTCTAAAAAAAAATTTTTTTAAGTGAAATTTATACAAGAAACGACATTGCAGAACAGGTGGAATAATCGATAACTCGTCGTGCTCAAAACCACGAGAACGTAGGTTCGAATCCCGGTACGGTCAAAAGTTTTTTTTTTTTTTTTTTAAATCGGGGGTGAAATGAAAACTAGACCCAAACACCTCACGGCGACCCACTAGACAAGAGATCTTTATTATCCGGTCCTGCAGTGCCTCCGGCAGACCACAGAATTTGGAAAATGCAGTAACGATAGCAAAATGTTAAATCTTCTCAATATTCCTATATGGTGCAGAAACATGTACATTAGACAAGAAAACAGAACAGAGAATTGAAGCCATTTGAAATGTGTATATATAGAAGAATATGTAGAATTGGATGGAAGGAAAAGCAAACAAACGATGAAGTTTTAAAACAACTAAAAATGAAAAGAGAACTACTAAGCACAATTCAAACAAGACAAATGCGATTTTTGGGCCATGTTAAAAGACACAACAGCCTACTAAAAGTAATTCCGGAGGGTAAAATACAAGATAAAAGAGGCAGAGGCAGACCAAGAATAACATGGACGAGTAACATCAAAAGATGGACAAATCAGCTTATGACAATCTGCACCATCAAAACAGAGACAGAGCAGAAGGGCGCTCCATGGTAGCCAACCTTCGTTGTGGAGACGGCACTCGATAATGATGTTGATAATGATGATGATGAGTAACAATAATTTTTAACGACACGCAGATATAGACAATACCCAGGCCATCGAAAGACAGACAGACAGACAGAGACAGGCAGACAGACAGAAACAGGCAGGCAAACATGTATTGAAACAGTAGAAATATATTGTGTCAACCTAAATACCTGAGGGAAAAAGTGATACAGGAAACGAGAGTGAAAATTTACAAGAGAACTTATGAGAACGGCTTGGTATTACGTCAACAGCAGAAATGATAAACAGTCGGAGAGTTTAGCAAGTTCTGCTGTTGACTTAATACCAAGCCATTCTCATAAGTTCTCTTGTAACTTTTCTTCCTCGTTTCCTGTATCTCGTTTTCCCTCATCCCGTTTCTTACTGTTTTAATACTTTGATTTACATTAATGACTTTGAATAATAATTACAATTAAATTAAAAATAACATTCCATGAGATTCACTCCTGTATGTGTTTGCATTAGTTCAACTGTGAATATGAACTCAATAATATATTATTTGAAAAAGAAACTTTTCTTCAGTAATTCTCAAAAAAAATCTTTGAAAAGGTGCAGGCTGTCTTACTACATTGTTCTATTCCTTTACATAAACCACAGAATTACACAATAGCCAATGACATGGAATGGTTAAAGCTCTTCAACAGGACAAGAAAAAGGCATGGGACGTTCAGCAGTGGTCCTAAATCGGCCATCCATATTAAGCGTTTCAATGTGACCAAGTCTGTTACTTTCTAGAACTGCCATAAGAGGCATTAAGATACCTGCTTCGTGCAGTCACTTAACGCCTAGTCTATAGTTGAATAAAACGCGTTCCTCATAACATTAATATCTGAACCTAATGACAAAGACAATCGTAGGAATAACTGAATACTTATTATAGAAAGTACGTACGAGGCGAGGCTGAAACATATATATCTATATATAAAAGGGTAAGTCTGAATAGTAAGAAAACAGAAGTAATGGTTATATCGAAGTAACAATCATCACCATCATGCAGTATAAAAATAAACAGTACAAATCTGAAACAAGTACAACACGTCAAATACTTGGGCACGATAATAACATCAGATGGATAACCACAGAAGTAAAAAGCAGAATAGCTCAGGCCAAAATAGCATTTCAGAAAATGACAATTGTCTCATGCAACAAGTTTATATCAATAGAAGTGTGTATGTGTTTTTTTGTGGGTGGGAGGGGGGGAGGGTGGCTCGGTAGCCTAGTTGGGAAAAACACTCGAATAGGCTACCGACGTTCGGACAACCCGTGATCGATTCCCGCTGAAAGCAGTGTGAATTGTACTCGTGGTTGGAAACAAAAATACCCCGCGGTAGACCCAGCCGCTGGCAGAAATGGGAACCAGGGTAGTAGTACTCTGGGAAGGTGAGGAATGCCGCCTTGCATCGTGAGTTTCGGTGCTTGAAGCGACACTGTCCAGGAGTCTCCGAACACTTCTGGATAGGCGGCCGAGCACATATGGGTGAAAACTCGCGTGCTAAAACGCCGATTCAAGTCTCGTCCCTTTACCTTTCTTAACCTGAAGCAGGATTCGGATCTCTGAAAATTATGTTGTTTGTTTGTAGATTTGTCCCATTGTCCTAAAAATTAATGTATCCTTAAACATTTATATTAGAACCTGATGTACTGCTATAACATTAACATTTCAGCCTAAACCATTCTTATAACTTTAACATCCTAGTTCAGTGAACGCTAATAACATCAGCATATCAACTATATCAATATCTCTACTTGCTACTCAACTACAGCACAAGCATCTCAGCTTAATGCACGTCTATATCATGAACATGTCAACATATGCACATGTGTAACATCAACATCTCATCATAGATCACACCTATAAAACATCAACATGTCAACATATGCACATGTGTACCATCAACATCTCATCATAGATCACACCTATAAAACACCAACATGTCAACATATGCACATGTGTACCATCAACATCTCATCATAGATCACACCTATAAAACATCAACATGTCAACATATGCACATGTGTACCATCAACATCTCATCATAGATCACACCTATAAACACCAACATGTCAACGTAGCTCAATCCCATTTTAATGAGAGTGCTTAGAACACCGAGATAGCCGGAAATTACTTGGCTATATATCAATGGATATGTGCTAAGATAACTCCCGAGATAACATAAAAATTCATATATAATTGTTGCGCAATGAAATTTGCTGGAGTTTGTACAAAATTGAATACAATATAACCGATCTGACCATTATCAAATGTGTTTTTGTTATTTTGTTTTTAAAACACTTTTCCGCTAGTATTGTAAACTTTGTCGTGTTGCAGAAGCATGTGTTTCAAGCTAAATTGTTTTTCACTCACTCAAACACTCACCAAAAATAAACATTTCACTCACCAAAACAAGCACACTCACTCACTTTATTTACCATTCACTCACTAATTAACTTATTCTTGCTCATCCAAACTCATTCATTCACTCACTCATTTACTCACTCACTCATTTACTCACTCACTCACTCACTCACTCACTCACTCACTCACTCACTCACTCACTCACTCACTAACCCAAATAGCGAATTATTTCATTCGCTCGCTAAACTAATACAAAATAACATATTCACTCATTCAAACAAAATAACTCACTCACTCAAACCAAATCACCTACCTACACAAGTCAAATCATTCACTAATACATCTAAACTCACCAATTCCTCCACTCACTCACGTACTCACCCACACTCATTTACTCACAAAACCCCAAAATTACTTCATTCGCTGGTCCTAAATCACTCTAAATAAATTATTCACTCACTCACTCACTCACTCACTCACTCACTCACTCACTCACTCACTCACTCACTCACTCACTCACTCACTCACTCACTCACTCACTCACTCATTATAATCGTAATCCAGTGGCCACCATTCTCACTGTGAAATTAGTGGGAATGAGAGGGCAGATGCAGTGTCAAAATAAGGCAGTCAAATGGAACAATTCTGCCGCCGTGCGACATACAGAGAGGCCAAACCCATCTCATATGCAACAAACGCCACCTGGTTTGGAAAAGAAGCCTGAACAATAGCAACTACGATGACCACATACACCAACTGCAGAGATTCTAGAAGACCTTCATCTTTCGTCTGAGAACAGGCCACTACAGACTTCTAAGTCATCTCTGCCGTCTTAAAGCATTCTACACAAACGAATGTCCACGTGGAACCGGTATCCAGGACCCAGTGCATAGCCTCCATTTGTGCCCAACACACAAGAACTACGGTGATACATCTGTTAAGTGAGTGTTGAACTAAGGCAGAAACTATGGGGTCGCGACCTAGAAAGAACTGTAAATTTCATCGTGGAAACGGGACTGCGCAAACGTAATATTGGGGCAGCTATCCCCTATACTTGGGTAGGGTTCGATCCCAACCGATGGCTTCCGGGTTCACCCAGCCTTAAATGGGTACCGGATTTTTTTCTGGGAAAGTAAAGCAGCACGGGCGTAATACTGACCACATTACCCCAAAAATCGTGTGCTGAAGGTCTGTAAAATATAGGGTCACTAACACCATATTTCCCTATACGCCACTTGGCGTGACGGGGGTACTTTACTTTTTTTTTACTATCCCCTATACTTCAAAGCAAGTAATACCATAATTACTTATTTTTAAATTAAGTAACTACCACCAAGAAACATATTATACAAGGTATATTCAGTCCAACATTGTGCTTCCAATGCCAAACATGATCACTTCTGACTACACATTAAAAAAATATTGTCACCACAGAGATGAGAAAAGTGCTTGTAGTGACAAGAAACGACAGCATCAAAAATAATATATAAGAAAGAGTAGACACTGAATCAAGCCTAAACTACAAAAAGAAATAACAAATAAATGGGTTTGACCATCTAGAAAGAATGTCATGCCATTTCTTACCATACAAATCATATATTAAAAGTTGAGAAGAGGGAAGAGTAAGAGGCAGGCCCATAGTAAGATGGACAGACAACATCAAAGAAGCGCAACAACAACATCAATTGACAATGAGTGAAGCCACCAAAAGAACGAAAACCAGAACTTTGTACCTCCCTCGACATCAGAACTGATAGAGGAAGTGAAGAAAGAAAGAACGGGGCTGCAGATTTGACCTCACAAACCAAAGACCAGAGGGAAGGCCTCTCCTAACAGGAGAACAGGCGAAACTGTTGCATAAGTTATATAACAGCACACATGTCCCAAAGACGGAGTAAGCGAGTAAGAGCCCCCCACTCCCACCCCCCCCCACTCTCAAAGCTCTATCCACGGGACCCCCCCCCCCAAAGCTCTATCCACGGGACCCCCCCCCCTCTCAAAGCTCTATCCACGGGACCGCCTCCCCCTCAAAGCTCTATCCACGGGACCCCCCCCCCCCTCAAAGCTCTATCCACGGGACCCCCTCCCCTCAAAGCTCTATCCACAGGACCCCACACCCTCAAAGCTCTATCCACGGACCCCCCCCCCACCCGGTGAAAGCTCTATCCACGGGACGCCCCCCCCCCAAAGCTCTATCCACGGAACAACCCCCCCCCCCGTCAAAGCTTTATCCACGGGACCTCCACTCCCCCCCCCGTCGAAGCTCTATCCACGGGACCCCCCCCCCCCCCGTTTTAAGCTCTTCCACGGGGACCCCCCCCCCAAGCTCTATCCACGGGGACCCCCCCTCAAAGCTCTATCCACGGGGAAAATACCCCCCCCCCCCACAGTATAGAACGCCCCGGAAACTATGGGAGAATACCCAGACAGGAACCATGTTCAGGGTACCAGCATCCACCCTACATAAAGGAAAATTCATACGTCAAATCAAGATCTAGCCAGAAAAAGGCAGAGTATGTCAGCAACGGCGCAGGTTTACGGGAAAAATCAGGACAAACGCATCAACGGTTACCAACCATGTAAAAGGCTCATCTGTGTCACGATGTTGCTCTTACCCATCAATCGTTAAACCTAACAAAAAGTCCCAAATTCGCGTTATCACAAAACAGGAAATCAGTAAAATTTGGATTCATGAGCTCAAAAACAAGTCAAAAGAAAGGCCTGCTACACTTACCTGTTGCAGATGAAGGAGAAAATCACTAATTAAAAACCAGACGAAGAGGTGACAATGAGTTATTGAATTATTTGCGGGTCATCATCACTGCACTCTGAACATGTCCATATGTGCTCAAAGATCCCCTCCTCATCAAGTCTCACAGTGTCCAGCGATTGACGACTCCAGTTCTGTGTTGATTGATAAGTCTTCTTATACGCCCTCAAAGTCCCTCGTTTCTGACTGTGCCCATCTTAAATCCCATATTTTTCATCCGAAAAAGTTGAAGTGACTGTAGAAGAACATAATTATAGTCGATGCTTCAGTTGAAGATTCTATTGAAAATTGTGAATAAAAAATACGATGACCCTAATACGTGATCCTGGGTAATTTCAAATAACCTGCGACAAGAGTCAGTACAAATTATCAACTTGCAAGAATTCAAAAAGATTTATAAGAACTTGCCAAGATATTGGGAAAGATTTTCTAGAAAGAAAATTGTAGATATTTTGCATCGTCACGAAAACAGCCGAACATATGAAAAAATATTTGGTTTGGAAATTCATGTTGTATTCATTAAAAGGGCATGAGCTGCCGGGGCTCGGAAGGGGAGTAAAGAATTGTAGCATTGTTCCCTATAGGCACGCTCGTAAAAGGCGACTAAGGAGGGTTGGACATGGGCCTGATTATCCTGTACTATAAAAAAAAAAAAAAGCCGCAAAAACTTCACAAACATGGACAAGTCAAAGAAAAGAAAAAAAGTAAATCCGCCATCCAGGAAAGATAAGGGCTCTCTGTTTAAGTCAACTTAAAGTATTACACAACATGCCCCTTTGGAATCACCAATGGAAAAGACAAAGTGTGAGACCAAAATATGCTTGGAGAAGATAATGGTAGCAGAGATATAGTCGGATGGGGAAGACATGGAATGATCTTAAAAGAATTTCACGAAACAGAACGGCTTGGAAAGTGTTTGTTGAAGACATATGTTCCACAGGGAGTTGAAAGTTAGAGGAGGAAGAGGAAGATGAAGCAGAAGAAGAAAAAGAAGAAAAGGACATGAACTGATACACTTAGAACTGTAAATTCAAAGTGAGACAACTAAGATGACAGTACTTTTGAAACGGTGTGTATACTTAATGTTAGTTTATCATATAAAACACTTTGAAACGGTGTGTATACTTAATGTTAGTTTATCATATAAAACACTTTGAAACGGTGTGTATACTTAATGTTAGTTTATCATATAAAACAGTTTGAAACGGTGTGTATACTTAATGTTAGTTTATCATATAAAACACTTTGAAACGGTGTGTATACTTAATGTTAGTTTATCATATAAAACACTTTGAAACGGTGTGTATACTTAATGTTAGTTTATCATATAAAACAGTACAAGTTTATCATGTCAAGGAGAAAGGCTAAAAAGATGAAAAAAATTTCAGAATTGGAATATCTTAGAGATTTTAGAACTGATTGTAAAGTAGGATGAAATCAAAGTCAACGATCAACAGAATATGGTGGAAGGCGAACATTTGAAAGGGCAAACACGTTTTTGGTCGTGCAATACGATAATATAAGTTGTTTCATCAGCTGAAATGTGAAACAGAGACTGACAACTGAATGACTCATGGCTATGGAACACTAGTCAAGCGCGACATAATAATATAGCAGCTTTATACATCTAAAATGATTTCGTTAAACAGGTTGATTTTACAGTATTGAAAAATTGCCTTCGACATCTTGGAAAATATCTTTTAGTTTAATTAAGATAATTTTTGATATTATTGTAAGTTTGTAATATGTAAATTCAAATACTTTTTTAATTAATAAAATTAGCTATATGTAATCACTTAAACTGTTATATTTTATAAAAATTCATGGATTTAGAGCATAACGCTGCCCTTAACTATAGAGATACGTAGAAGCGGACGGGGACGCCAATTATTTAGGCCTAGAGCTTGTTTTAGGATGTAGGGGCCATGATCGAGATGCATATAATATTGAAAGAGCCAGGGCTGTGAGGATGGATATGAGGTTGTTAACTACAGACAACTAGAACAATCAAAATGCACACTTCTCGTTATCTGTTGAAAAGTAATAGCACCTCTTGAGTGCCTCGAGTGCATTTATAATGACACCAGTTAGCAAATAAGGAGACAGTAAATGACAAGTGAAGAGTTTACGGAAATCACGTGATGTGATGTTAAAATGGCGGACGGTAAACTGTCTGCTACTTTAGTTGCTATTTATGGAGAGATTTGTTGAGAGTTAGAAAGACCAGCAATAGAAAGTTTATAAGTTCTTTAAAATATTCGGGTGTTTATCTATTTTATAAATTATTCAAATGCAAATTGTATTGTTCTGTATCTTGTTTGTTTACAAAGTTTTCCGAGCTGTGATATTATTTTATGATTATCATCATAAATCATTCATTATGATTTATGTATATGAATATGTATTTATTGTATTTTATTTTATATAAAATATATTTATATTATTTTTTATATTTATTTAATTTATAACAAAACTATTTTTCAATGAATATTATAAATGTGGTAATAATAAAATTATATAATTAAAATATAAATTAAATATTAACTAATTTTATTTTATTTATAATTATATATAATAATAAAATATAAATAAAATAAATAACATTTTTATATTTTAAATAATAATTTGTTTAAATTTAATTTGTTTAACAACAAATGATATAATTTAACCATTTTTGTTGTTGTTGAGTAAAATTCAAGCTCTAGTGTAGCGTCGTAAAATTATTTCTGTTCGAAATAACGCCCCCTTACTATTTTAAGTATTTATTCGTTCATCTTCAAATTTGTCATTAGAAGACCCATGTGTTAGGGTAGGAATACCCTAAAATTGGCCTAACTCTAACCATAAACCTTGTTGAATTAAATATAATTAAATGCACACCAATGAATCTAGAAGAAGCAGTTGGTCATATATTATATTTATTTATTTAAATACATGTGGTCGATCAGGGAGATCACTCGTTTAGTAGAAACAGTTTACAACGCCGAACTAGGACTTATTTTTAATATAATAACTAGTATAATTTTATAGATATAGTCTATAGTGTAGTAACAGTTACAAAGTAAAGGCGGCCTGGCGTGATACCGACCACATCACCCAAAATGTGCAGTGGTTATAAAAATATATGGTCACTAACCTTATTCCCCATATGCCTAGCAAGGCAAGAAGGGAACCTATACTTTTTTTTGGTAATAACTTAACTGTTTACTGTTTTTCGTGTTATTAATTATAGTAGTCATAGTAATTAGTCACTTTGTTATGTCACAATAGTGCAACTTAACTGTAATAACAGTTGTCTCAATACTACAAACAAAACCAAACAGCACTCATTTCTTTCATTCAAAAACAGTGGTTTGTATAGGTAGGACTCAGTGAAAGACTGTTAATTAGCCAAACAGCGTTACTCCATCACTGTTGTACACTATGGTTAATGGTAGGTAGGTAGGTTAAGTAGGTAACAGTAGTAGGGTAGAGTGTCCGTTAAAGTCACTATAAGTGTGTGCATGGTTTAATTATTTTATTTTATAGCCTCGCTGACTGAGACTGACAGTGAGACCCTGATGGTTTTTACATTTAATGCCATAAATAGTAAATGAAATGAATGCTGGTAGTCACGTAGTGGGTAAATAATAAAATATTGTTTATTGGCTATTTTTACTATTGTAGATTGTAACAATATCTAATCAACCACTAATATCTTCAGTAATAAAGAAAAGACGATGGTCATACGTTGGACATGTGATGAGAAGAGATAATAATCGAATAGCAAAGCAAGCCCTCATATGGGAAACAACAGGTAAAAGAAAAAGAGGAAGACCCAGGGAGACACTGAGAAGAACATTGATGAGAGAGGCAAGAGCAGCAGGAATCGGCTCCCTCAATGAGATAGAACTGCTTGCACAGAACAGAGACAGATGGCGAGATTTGATAAAATATCTTTAAAAGAAAACTGCTAGAACAAAAATTCATATAGGAGAAGGTGTATCTTGGTCTACGCCCTATGGGCCGGTTACGGCTCGAAAGGTCAATAATAGTAGTAGTAGTAGATTGTAACAATTATAGTATGGCTCAACTATGATGATTGCTAACTATTGTGACAACTGATAATGGACTAACAACAGTGATATTGTTATTCTGAATCTAATTAAATATCATATTATAAGTAAAAAAAAAAAAAAAAAGTAAAGAGCCCCGTCATGCCAAGTGGCGTATAGGGAATATGGTGTTAGTGGCCATAATTTTTATAGGCCTTTGGCACATCATTTTTGGGGTAATGTGTCTGGTATTACGCCTGTGCAGCTTTACTTTCCCAGAAAAAAATCTGGTATCCATTTAAGGCTGGGTAAACCTGGAAGCCGTCGATCAGGATCTAACCCGACCTCTTGTCGTTTGTTGTCCAGTTTACTATCCACTGAGCTATCGTGGCTCCCATATATTATTATATTATATTTTATATTATTTATTTTATGTTATGTTATATTTTATATTATATATTATTATAATATAAGTGACAGCAAATTGCTGATGACACTCTCACAGTTGTATCTCAGTGTCCTCTGATCCTGTCATGTGGTATGATAATTGAGGACGTTGAATTTAACAATATTATTTTATTATATTATATATTTAATATGACCATGTGAAACATGGAGAACAACAAAATTGACAATCATGAAGATACAGACTTTCATTAATGGATGCTTACGCAGAATAAAAGGATGGAAATGACAGGACAAAATCACTAACATAGAATTATGGAAATGTACCAGTCAAATACCAGTGGATTAAGAGATACAGCGAAGATGATGGCGCTGGATATGACACACACTACGGAAGCCAACTGAGAGTATTACACAACAGGCCCTATTTTGGAATCCCCAGGGGAAAAGACAAAGAGGAAGACCAAGGAATTCTTGGAGAAGACAGATAGAAGCAGAGATGAGGATGATGGGGAAGACATGGAATAATCTTAAAAGAATGGCAAAAAACAGAACGACTTGGAAAGTGTTTGTTGAAGACCTATGCTCCACTGGGAGCTAAAAAGGTAGAATAAGATATTATATATTTATTATTATTTTATATAGCTATTAATTCTATTTATATTATTTAAAATAATGTGTTTTTAGTTATATGAGATGTGACATAGTAAATGACACGTATTGAAAGCAAGGAACAAGTCACATCTTGCTGCTATATAAACTCAAAAACCATATTTATACACAGCAGTTTTGGCCAGGAGTGTACAATATGTTGTCATACCAATGATAACATATATTTTAGCTTCAATCACAACTGTACTATATTATGTATTTAGATTTGCAGAATTGAAAACCATAAAAACTAAAACTGCATCTATAATAATAATATTTACAGTTTTGGCTTGTAAATAACTCCATAATGTTTTTTCTTGCAACATTCCACATTTACACAAATTTGCGAAGTCTCCTGTAGTCTCAATTAATTTTGATAATAAATAATATTTCTGCATTATTTTGAATTTTGATGTCACCACATATTTTGAGTTACCCATTTTTAACTTAATTTCTTCAGTTCATTATATTTCATTCACAAAGGCATCAGCAGAACATGTAAATGCACATTGAAAAGGAGATCATTTTAATAAATTTACCATCTTTATCTTTGCCAACTGGTTTTTCATGAACTATTTCATAACTTTCAATTAGCATCTGCTGTTTCTAGAACTAGTACTATACAAGAAAAGAGCAGCACCCCTCGTGGTAATCATAATAAATATAATTCAATGAAAAATCTGAATATTTCCCAAATTAACTTATACTTTTTTTGCCGAAATTGTTGCTTATGGTGTTCATGAGAGGAGAAAGTAACTTTCATGTACTAGAGAATTTACTTGGCTGAAAAAAAAACTGATAATTGTTGATTAAAATTCAACAAAACTTCAACAGATTACAACAAACCCCTCATATGTTTACTGGTTAAACTTCCGGCAATGGCATTAAAAATAATGGATTAGATGATACTCAAGTATTTTATTTAAACTCTGAAGTTAGAAACTCAGTTATAAAGTGCCACTTAAATGATCAACTTCCAAGGTATTTAAGTTCCTCTACTTGTTTTAGTTGTTTGCCTTCTATAGTTATGTTGAGATTCTGTTTCTCTTTTGCGATATCCATGACTTCTGTTTTGTCGATGTTGATTTTCATGTTGCATTTTGTGCCTGTGCTGTAAGTCTATTTAAGTGTTCTTGTTGGTCTTCCATTTTTCTATGTATTAATGCCAGAATGTCTGCGAATAGAAGCTCTTTGATCTCCTTTGTCTCTGATGGGTTGGCTAAAACTTGCATATGTATTCCATGTATATAATAAACAGAAAAAGGGGGAGATGGGATAGTACGCACCCCTGTCTTATGCCTGATGTAACTTCAAAGTGGTCTGTGTAGCCTGCTGCTGTTCTTACTGTGCAGCTGCTGTTGATGTAGAGACTTAGGTTGGTTAAATGTTGGCTTACTCTGTGTGTTGTTAGTATCTCCCATAGTTGTTCTCAGTTTACTCTAGATTACTAGACTCTTTTACTAGATAAGAACTACCAAAGGCAGAAATATATGGAAGAAAATGATTCGCCTACACCCTGGCAGGGTGTCTGAAGAATCAATTAGTCAATTTCAATAATGTATTAAAAAGTGAAATTCCTTGCCTAATTAAGAAAAGGAAGTTTCAACAACCTCATTAAACAGTAGTTATTCATTGATTGTGCATTTGTTTTATCTTGTTCTATGATTACATATGGTGCATACTCAATCACTTCTGGCCTTTGTTCATGTTCTAGTTTTATTTTAAAACAATGAAGCTCTAAATGCAATTATACAGTGTTTCAAATATTGCAAGTAGCTTCATAAAATGTATTCAGTGTAATAGTTTCAATAAATATATTTGTGACAGTGATTTTAAAATGACAGTTTAATATAACAAAAATACTACATTGCAAAAAAAAAAATATGTCTGTCTGGAAACGACTTCAAAGAGTAGGCAAGTCTGCTTCCAAGTTTCAGTTTACAGCATCCTATCAACAGTTGGCTGTTGAATGTACTAAAAAATGGTAAGTAAACTATTTATTGCCTTGTGTTAGTAGTTAATGTGTTCTAATAATTTTCATCTATGGTACACACATAATTCTACAATATTTTAAAGCTAAAACTATACATGAGATAAAAAATATACTTAAAAGTCACACATTTTTTTACACATAAATTTGTGGAAACTTTTAAAAATGACATATATATAATTATTTGTTATCTTATTTAATACATTGGTAATAAAAATACAAACCTTCAGGTAATCCCCACTTTTAAGACTAGTTACTTATGGAGTACCTACATTCCAGCACAACAATGGATATCTATATAATAACATATGTTACTTTCACAAAATTATATAGGACATTTGTAGATTTATTTTTGAAAGAAAAAAGCTTAGGAAGTTTTGAACAAATGGTTTGTAATTTACTTAAAAATACTTTGTATGGACTTACAGGTTCTTTAATTTATAAAACATTCCTTACAGGTTAGGTAATTGTTTATAAGATGGAAAATATGGCACCCACACATTTTCGCTGCAAAAAGAAAAGATGTTGAAATAATTATATAATAACTTTAAATGTGAAGGCCTTCTAAAGTACATAAAAAATAAACATAAAATGGTATATTAGCCAGCTAAACTTGAAGAGAGACAAGATAAGCAATCACGTTTTGGCAAAAGTCTTGATCAGATATAAAACAACAAATACTGATACAAAGACAGACATGAAATACTTGTACTTATTTCAGTGAGGCGAGAAACACGTGGGGTCCGAATGACCGGAAAAGTAAAACTGACCAGGATCCATGCTTTTGTTGGTCACACGATAAAGTCAATGGGCAGGTAGGATCTCGAAGGCCAAAGAGGAGGCAGAAGAAGGAGATTGGGCCCCTGAGTATGGATGAAAGGAGGGGTCTCATAGAATAGGAGGAAGAAAGAAAAAAACAGTGGGGCAAGGAAGAAGAAGAGCAGGAGAGATGATAAAGATAACATGGCTAGGAGAGTGTGGAAGAGGAGGCCAGTGATTAAAGGAAAGAGTGAAAAGAGTTTAACTCTCTTAGATGGAGAGTGTCGAATGGAGAGTTATTGAGTCAGTTTATGAATTACAACAGATGGTCCACATATAACATTGTCTTAACAGAATATATTCTAAGCCATACATTATTTTATTAAACATTTCAATGGTTTTTCAAATTTGTAATTTAGCATAAAAAAAAAACATATCTTTTGCATAGCGTAACCTCATGAGGTCTGCCAGGGTTTCCTGAGGAGTTGAGGGTACATTTTAAAAATAATTCTCGAATCTCAGAGTTTCACCACAATTTACTAAATAACACTCAGTAATTTGCAACTGAAATAGTTGAATTTATGAAGACAAGGAATATAAAAATCTTAGGATTAGCGGACACAAGAAAGAGATGTAAAATCATTAAAGAAATACACCAAAGCTACACACTCGTCACACGCTGAATTAACAACATGGCGGAAGTAAACAAACACGGGGTCGATTTCATTATTGAAAGTAACACTGCCAAAAACATACTGGAAATAGATTACATCTCGGAAAGAATAATAAGTATCAAATTAGCAGAAAAAGGAGGAAATACCACTTACATTCAAACATATGCTCCATGCAATGACACATATAGTGAGGACAGCAAACAAGAATATTTTGATGAACGCTCAGCCACAATAAATAAAGTCAAAGACGCAGAGAAATTGTTTGTACTAGGAGATTTCAACGGTAGAGTAGGACAAAGGAGAACACCATGGGAATGATACCTAGGACCATTTAGTGACATTAGAACAGAGTGTAATAGTACTGGTGAACACCTACTAAATATGTGTGCAGAACATGATCTTTATATAACAAACACGTTTAATCAGCACAATCGTAACCAAATACTTGGTATAAATGGAATGACACGGACAAGGCCTCCCAAATCGACTTTATTTTGACTAGAAGACATCAAAGGAGGGACATAACAGACTCAAGATCTATACCAAATGCAATATTAGATACTGACCATAAGCCTGTTTTACTGTGGCAAAAAAAATGGGTTAGGAAACAACAGATTGCAAGACCTCAAGCACAAAGAATAGATCTAAAAGCAATAAAGGATGTAAACGTACAAAAAGAAATAGAAGAATCCGTAACCAACAAATACCTAACCCAAATACAATCTACAAACATAGAGGTAGCATGGAAACAGTTTAAAGAAGGTCTAATAAAGTTAACACAAGAGAAATATGGTCTGAAAAATATAGGAAAGAGCAGAAACTTACAAGACGGTGGAATGAAGTAGTAAAATCAGCAGTGAAACACAAGAAAGAAAAGCATAAAACTTGGCAGAAGACAAAAACAACAGAAGAATACAATCACTATAGACAAGCCAGAAGTGATAGCAAAGAGATCCTAGAACAAACAGAAGCAGACTCTTGGAAAGCATTTCGTGAAGAATTAGCAAAAACATGTAGAGAAGAACCAAGAGAATTTGTCAAAAGTGTAAAAGCAATGAGAGTAAGAAATAATGATTATAACCCAAGCACTATAATAAACGACAAGAACGGTAGACCAATCAGCAGCAGGAAAAACATAATAATCAGATGGAGAGAATACTTTAAGGAACTATTAAATCAGGGAAATACAAACAGAAATACAGAGTTTAAACATAGGCAGTATGTTGATCAGGAACCGAATATACTTAAAGCAGAAGTAGAATGGGCATTGAAACAGAATAAAAAGAACAAAGCAGCTGGTATAGATGGAATAACAACAGAAATGCTACTAGCCTGTAAGGAAACAGCTATAGATTGGCTTAATATAATATTCAATATGGCGTGGGAAGAAAGAAAAGTCCCAGACGATTGGCAAAAAGCTATCATTGTCCCATTTTGGAAGAATAAAGGAAGCAAAAGGGAGTGTGAAATGTACTGAGGAATATCCCTATTGAGTCAAGTTGGTAAAATGTATGCTAAAATATTGGAGAGGAGAGTAAGATACATAATAGAACCCCAATTAAGTAATAATCAATTCTGATTCAGAAAAGGCAAAAGCTGTACTGATGCTATATTTACATTGAGACAACTATGTGAAAAAACAATAGAATATGACAGAAACCTAAATATAGTGTTTATAGATCAGGAAAAAGCGTTTGAGGACAGGAACAAACTTTGGCAAACTCTTGAAACCTACGGTGTAGCAGGACAACTACTAGATAATATAATGGCATTATATAAAAACAGTCAAAGTGCCGTTAGAACATCGGAAGGTCTGTCAGAATGGTTTCAGGTTACAACAGGTGTAAGACAAGGATGCGCCCTCTCACCACTCCTCTTCATCGTATATATGGACAAAATAAATCAGGAAACAACCAACAATAAGGAAAAATCAAATAATAACATAGAGGTAGAAAACTCCAACATCAACGAGCTACTCTTCGCAGATGACCAATGCCTAATATATGAGGATGAAAACCTGCTACAACAGCATTTAACATCTCTAGATAAAAGCTGCACAAACTATAGTATGAAAATTAACACAGCAAGAACAGAGGCTATAAGAATAAGCAAATTAAGACACCATTAAATATTAAGATCAAAGATAAAGAAATAAAACAAGTAGAGGAATTCAAGTATTTAAGCACAATGTTCACAGAAGATGGAAAACTAGACAGAGAAATTGACATGAGAATACAAAAAGCAAATGCTGTCTCATACCAGCTTTCACCATTACTAAGACATCCAAACATTTCTATGCCAGCTAAACAACAAATAATAGATAGCATTTTCATACCAACTTTGTGCTATGAAAGTCAAACATGGACCCTTTCTAAATCCCATTTAAGAAAGATCAATACATGTGAGATGCGTTGCTTGAGAAAAGTAACAAACAACACAAGAAGAGATAGAATACCAAATGAAACCATAAGAAAAATGGTAGGAACTAAACCCTGCCAAGAATATATAGAACAACAACAACTTAAATGGTTTTGCACCTGGTCTGAATGAACCCTTGTCAATCACCATCAAGGACGTTCTTCTCGAGAATGCATGGAAAAAGACCAAGAGGAAGACCCAGAAGAAGATGGATAGATGCAGTGACAGAGACATGTAACAACAAAGGAAAATCACTAATTCAAACAGTTCGAGCAGCTCAAGAACGACAAATGATATAAACCAAGACACCTTTTAGGTATCAGTGAAAAGAGAAAGAAGAAGAAGAATTTGCATCTACAAAACACCTCAGGAAATGTGAAATTTTGAAGAAGAAAGAAACTCTATTAAAACAACTGATTAATTTGACAAGTTGTTTGTGAAATAAAAAAAGAATAAATAAAATGTTTGCTGTAAAGCAAGTTAATATAACAAAATTTATCTTTATAACAATACTCATAGATAACATAACATGAAACATTTTTTGTTAAATGAAGCAATAAATTGTGTATGTTGTGAATGATCATCGTGTAGAATGACAGTCAAATGCAAGCTGTTATGAGATATGGGGTATCTAAAGTCATTTTTTGCTTTATGTCGTCCTTTGTAATCATGTTCTTTGTAATCATGTTCTTTGTAATTAAGATGTTTGTGTGTAATTTCAAAGCTATTTCAGTGTCACTTGATCAGCATTTATTATTGATTATTTCTGACATTGCATTCATATTTGTAGTTATTTGTTAATAATTTTGTTTTGTTTCCTGGCTCATAAAATTTCATGTTCATAAATTGGCAATTATTAAATAATTTGTGATAAATTTGGAAATGTAAATTTATGTACATTCATTATTAAAGATTTTGTATGTTATTTTGAAGACAAAATATTGCGACTTTAAATTATATGCATTTTAAAAAGAAATAATATTGCTTTACAAGTACATGTAAACATGTTTTTAAAAATCTTTATATAATATAGGCAGCCAAACAAGTTATGTGTTGTGTGGACAAGGAGAAGTCGCAGAAGATCCACGCAGGTAATGATGGCATGTTTAGTGTGAATTGAAATATGTAGAGTTGCATTATAAACGTTATATATCTATTGATCTCTCTATTGTCTTTTTAAACCAAAGACAGCACATAGGGCAGAAACTGTAGAATCTCATGTCCGACAATCTTTCAACTGTCAGATCTTGCACACCACACGGCTCTTTTCTTGGTGAGTTGCTCAATCTCAGCAGTGAGGTAATGTCTGCTGTTGTTGCCTCTTACTTTAATGTTCCTTTTAGTGTTTCTCTAGATCGGCCTCTTTTTCTTTTACCCTCTGGTTCCCATTAGAGGGTCTGCTTTGCGAAACTTTTGTTGTCCCTTCTCATCACATGGTCAAAAATGACCACTTTCTTCTCTTGATTATAGTTACTTTTGGATACTTTGTCATTTCTTTTATTTCTGTGCTAGTCTTAACTCATTTCGTGGTATACAAAGTATTTTCCTCAGACATTTGTTTTCAAATGCATCCAGTTCTATTTCTATTTCTTTAGTTGTTTTCCAGCTCTTGCATGCATAAGTATGTAGGATAATACCTTTGATTATGAACATTATATATTTTTTTAAAAATGTTTTATTTTCAGATATTGTGGGTATTGCAGACAAATTATGGGATACCTATGATGACCTCCTGTCAATGACTAAATTCATAGAGGTTATTGATCTTTTTGTGTGATATGCTGAGCCCAGGAAACTAAAAGCAGAAGATGAAGAAAATATTTAAATACCATGATCAACCTTTCTAGTGCTTTAATGTTTTTTTATTGATTGAGATGCCCTACTTGAAAGCACTGGATGCTGTTTTCTTTATTATGTTAGAAGTCCTAAATGAATTGATACCTCCAGGCTTCTATTAAATATTTGATAGCAACATAATATGCTTGATAGTCTGCCCATTCTATGATGAACATTGACTAGCCTTCAGAGCATTGGAAAGTGAATGCAGCAACAGAAAAAGCAACAGTGCAAGAATACCTTTCCAATGTCACTAAATTACCAATTTTGATGAGTGAGATAGTGTTGCTTTGGATTAGTCAGTCTCATGCAGCAAAACTGCAGAGGATGTGGTGAGATGTAAAAAAGGTAAAGTAAAGAGCCCTGTAATGCCAAGTGGTGTATAGGGAATATAGTGTTGGTGACCATAGTCTGTACAGACCTTCGGCACGTGATTTTTGGAGTTAATGTGGTCGGTATTACACCTGTGCAGCTTTACTTTCCCATAAAAAAAAAATCCTGTACCCATTTAAGACTGGGTGAACCCAGAAGCCGTCTTCAGGATCGAACCCAACTTCTTGTCTTTTGTAGTCCAGTTAACTAACCACTGAGCTATTGTGGCACCTCTGGTGAGATGTGAGCAGTTGAAAAAATAGACACTTTCCAGACTGGGTCACTCCATAGATAACATTTCTGGAACATAAAAGTCTTTAAGTAGAATTTTGCGGCAGGAAGAAATGTGATATCAGACTGAGATTCCAGTAAACAAGTGCTTTAATCATTTTTGCTTTTTGATACTCTAAAAGGGTTGGCCTGGCTGTGTCATGATTCCTAGTCATTGGCCTTCCCCTGCATTCTGAAACTAAGGTTTGCCAAATGATCTGACAGAGTACCATATGTTGTCAGACCATACACATACAATTGTATATTATCTTTTTTTTATCTGGTTAACAATCACTACATTTGTGGCCACACTGAAGTCAGCACTTTTGGGCTGATATATATTTTATCAGCCCTTTTCACATCCACACTGACAGTGAATGAAGAAAAAGTGAACTTAATTGATATAGATGAATAAATCCATTCTTCCTTTCATTTACTTAATCATCAGGGTCATTATAGCAATACTGATGGCTGCAGTCAGCTTCTCTATTTATTTCTGATCGCAACAGACAACTGTGAGCTGATGAAGTCAAGACCTGTGCATTCTTTGATGTTGTTTTCTTGCATGTTCTTCTGTTTTCCACATTTTTTCACCCAGTGACTGGTCCCTACAATATGAACTAATAGCACAATTTAATGTATGGGGGCATATATATATTGATCAACAGATCCTGTCATCAATATAACATTAGGAGTCAAAATATCCAACAGCATCTAGGCTGAAAGTGGTCAGAAACTCATAGCTGACTACTTGCGTCAGGATCCATGGCAACAATTGATCTTACCTCACCTCCTCATGGTGTTTCTGTAATGAGACTACTAAGCCCTGACCAAGCAATTAGGGATCAAAGTGGGAATACAACCCAGCATAAACAAATGTCATGCTGAAGTAGGAAGTGTTTAGCTGAAAGACATAAAATATCACATTTGCTGTAAATGACAACACAACTGTCAAAACCAGAAGACAAAAGACGCAGGAGAAAGAAAGTGAGGCCAAGCACCACTAATACATTTTGCTAACTCTGCAATCAGATCTGTCTATCAGTATTAGCAGATTCAGTCAAGAGAGAAGCTGATCAGTAAAACAGCATCCAACATAGTACACTGATATTACCAAATTACTGATAAATCATGTTTGATTGCTGCTGTCTTTGTCAAGATGCCAATGGCATAATAATATATAGGACAAAACATATCTATGTCCATTTAAGGTACTTTTATGGGTGGATGAAGAAGAGAAGTAGTCATCGGGCTAATGCGGCATCAGCAGAAGAATTGATCATTATTCAACAGAATAACTAATTTATTTTTGTTTTTTTGTACAGCAATACACATGGGAACCAACTATCGGAAATCCTTACCTTGGACTGGTCACCTGGCCTGTGCCAGAAAACATTGAGATAACAGTTACTCTTTTTTGGGATGCTAGACAAAATGAGTTCGAAGACAAAGAGTGGATATTTACTGTAGAAGATGTAAGTAGTCTCTGTTTTCTCTCTAATTGGAGTCGTTGAGATTCTTGCTTCTTGCTAACATTAATTTGTGTTGAGCTGTAAAACTGATGAGAAAGATGTGTTTTTTAAAAAAAACCTATTTTTGTTTTCAACACTTTAACTACCTAGGACAAGTGGACTGTATGGGTGGATTTTTTGTAAAGGACCAGCATCCTGTCAACTGTATGACTGAAGGTCACAGAGTTTTTGTTTTGTTATTTGCTTATTTAGACACCTTTTTTAAGTTGAAACAGGTTTAAAATAAAATCTCTAGCAAATATCTTATTTTTACAGAATTTTACACTAGGCAACGGTACTTGATTACTTTGTAGTAAAAGTTGTAGCAAAAGTAAACGATTTTTGTGAAATTTAATTTTCCTTTACTTTTGGAGATGATCCCTCGAAATTGCCTTATTTCACAAGATGGTTTACATCAAGCTATTTATGTCAGACATATCTCATATCTTTATGTGCATGTCTACATTAGTCATGTGTCTTATATATTAATCTGTGTCAGTGTTAGTCATGCCTCGTATCGCTGTGTGCATGTCTGTGTTAGGCACATCTCATATCTTTGTGTGTGCATGTCTGTGTTAGTCACCTCTAGTGACTTGGCAAATGGTGCTCGTAAACCTGGGAGGGCTGACCATCTAAGGGCAGAATCCCCCTACAGAAAAGATCATCTGCTGCCTTGCAGGAAGATTGAGACAATCAAAGGCAAAGGAAAGCTAACCTGAATAAAATGCTGGCTGAAATCGGATGCACTGGGCCACTGGCGCAGAACACAGTGCAACATTTTAATGGGTGTTCAATCAGAGTGGATCTGGAAGATAAATGACTCTTCACTTCATGAGAGAGTCTGGAATCCTACTCTGATTGAGTCCTGATCGCAGAGAGAGAGATAGAAGCTATTTATTGTAAACAATTTTAGAATTGGTTCTAATGTTTGTAACAAATCATAGCACAAAGTTTTTATATTATTCAAATACGGTTTAGTCTTGGAGTAAATAAAAAATTGACTTTTGTGAACTCATTCCTAATGTTTTTATAAGACAATATAAAGACTTTTTTAGACACCACCACAATAAAGACAAGTGAAATAATATTAAAACAGATAAATGAATTTAAATATCTGGGAACGGTGTTAACCTCAGATGGTAGATGTACAACAGAGGTGAGATGCAGATTGGCTCAGGCAAAAGCAGCTTTCCAAAAATGAGGAAGATACTGTGCAATCCATTTTGACAACAGAAACAAGAAAAAGAGTTCTTAAATGTTATGTAGAGCCAGTCTTAACATATAGATGTTAATCATGGGCAATAGGACAACAGACAAGAAAATCACTGGAGGCTGTAGAAATGTGGTTTTACAGAAGAATGTTGAGAGTACCATGGACATCACAGCTAAGAAGAGTAATGAAAATGTTCTGAAAGAAGCCAAAGCAACAAGAGAGCTAATATCCAAAATTAGGAAGAAACAATCATCATTTTTGGCCATGCAGTGAGAAGGGAACAGCTGGAATATGTTGTGACAACTGGAAAACTGAGGGATGAAGAGATAGAGGGAAGCAAAGAGAAAAGATACCAGACAGCTTAAGAAAATGGCTTGACAGAAGGTCAACAGCAGAAATTATAAATAACTGTCGAGATTGGAAGTTGTGGAGAGACATGATCACCTACACCAGCAGGCATGGTACTTGATGATGATGACAGTGACTTTTGTCCATGTCATGTGGCAGAAATATTACAAACATAAAATATACGTTTTTCTGAGATTTTTGTGTGCTAATTGTGAAGGAATATTGTATGTGTGTCCAAAATTATTAATTCTGAAAGGATTTAATAAAGGATTTAAATATAAAGACAACACAAATATGATTGATCATATGGCAAGATCTGATAAGTGAAATGAGAAAAATTCACAGATTTTGAGACATTTTTCCATAAATGTTTTTCTTCTTTTCTAATTACTATATTATTTTAACATTTTTTTTTCCACATTAGTACTCATACTTCAATATTCCTTTGTTTGATGTATAAAACATGTAGATTTTTTCAATGAGAAAACACCATACACAACTAAATGCTTTCTCAATTAAGACAAAAATGCTAAAATAATATTTAATGAGGCCAACACTCACTTCTCTTCATCTATTTCATGATTTAATGAAGCACAATCAGGGAATGCATCTATTCTCTTCAAGTTTTCTCTGTCTCTCGGCGTTGTCCCTGATCTGTCAAAGTCTGTCCATTCCTTGATGTCATCATTCCATTTCATGCTATGTTAGTCTTTGCATTTTGCCCCTTTCACAGTTCCTTGTATGATTGTTTTTGCTACATCTGATGAGCCTATTACCTAACTCTACCTTGTCAGCTGTGACCCTATGTGGCTACTGTGGTCCCTGAGGGGAAAAAATAATAGAGCAACTGTTACCTGCTATGCATGTTGTGAGAGGCGACTAAGGAAGTTTGGAATTGTCACCTGTGCAGTTGAGTAGGATGTGCATAAAGCGACCTTGTCAGTGGAATTTACCGATGCATTTTGAAACATGCTGTGACAAGTAGTGGAGCAAATATTGGAATTCTTAACTGCAATGAAACTGGTTCCATGGATAGAATAGAATAGAATGTCAGCTGTGGTTTCCTCACAGTGGTAGGAGATCATTGTCTTGGTAAATTTATGTTTAAATTCGGTGCTGTACCTCTTTGTTGGTAATGTGCTCTAAAGTATCTCAAGTGCTTACATTCTTAGTTGCGATTCTGCTGTTAATTTTACTATTATTTTTTATATTTTTATTTATATATTTTATTTATATTTTTTATATATTTTTTATTTTTATTATTACTTTATTTTTAAATATTTAGATACATCACCTATCTATTATGTCTTTAGGCGTGTGCTGAGACTGCTGTGATGGGGACTGCAGCTACCTTTCTTTGTTTGAGAGATGATGATGAGATATTAATTCAGATGATTCCACTGGCGCAGGCGGTTGAGCAATTATGAATTTTAATTCATTTGCAGTGATATCGGGGCCTTCCAAAACCATAATCATAACCTATCAATTGGTTTAAAACTCTAGATAAATCTTATGTCACATATTACATATAATTATATTAATGTTGAAATATATGCTACATATCAGTGACTTCTAAGTTCTTTATTTTATTATTATATTTCTAGTTAAAAATAGTTCTATAACATCCTATCCTATCCTTCCTATTTTGCCCCATCACGCCAAGTGGTGTATAGGGAATATGGTGTTAGTGACTATAATTTTTACAGACCTTCGGCACATGATTTTTTTTTGGGGTAATGTGATCAGTATTATGCCCGCGCCGCTTAACTTTCCCAGAAAAAAATCCGGTACCCATTTAAGGCTGGGTGAACCCGGAAGCCATCGGTTGGGATCGAACCCAACCTCTTGTCCTTTGTAGTCCAGTTCAGTAACCACTGAGCTATCGCAGCTCCCCAGTTCTATAGCATACTTTTTAGTTTTATGTCACCCTGTTTGACATCTGAACAGCCAACATCAAACCTTCTGATACCAACCGAAACAGCAGTGTTGACATTGCTTTGACATTCTGTAAGATTCTGCATGTGCAGTATTCTCGTGTGTTACCGGGATCTCATTTTGAGTAAAGAATAGTGACACTGTGACCTTCCAAGCATGTCGTAAGAGCCGACTAAGGAGGTTGATCGATGGCTTGACAAGCTGTCATTGTAAAAACTATTGTTATGGAAACAGAGCCTTAGATTTTAGAGGCAGTGACCTCTGTAATATGTGCCATTTTGGCATGCAAGGTTTTTGTTTTTGAGATTCTGGTTCTGCCCTATGTGCCGTCTTCGGCTCGAAAGGACAATAGATAGATAGTATTCTCAAACAATGTTAAAGAATATATTTATTGTATTTACATGTTATCACATCCAGTATAATAAAGTGGCCACAAGGTTTTGGCATCAAAAGCTATCAACATGAAAGACTATGCCAGTCGCATTCCAACTCGGTCAACACTCAAACTAAACATGAAGCCAGTCAGTAAGAAAGTAATCTCAGCAACATTGGAACTCACCATATCATGTGTCTTCTTACGTGAAGGAAAGGCAACGTGAGTACATTTTCTGAAACTTCTAAATTATATTTAGTGCTATTACATTTGTGTTTTAACCATAATTAATCACCTGGCATGGCAGATAGTTTAGGCTATTGCTCTGGCACTGAGTATGTGTCTTTACTCTGGACAAAGAGGACATTGCCAAGTTTATTCTTCTTTCCTTAAGAGAAGAGGGGGATACTGGGTGGGTCAATAACGTATATATTGAGTGACTGAGGAGTAAAGGTGGAAAAGGGATCCGGTCGATCTGGAGTGCTTAGTGGGAAAAACAGATGTGTCTACAATCAACACCTTACAGGAATAATCAGTATACATCGAGAAATGCTGGGATGGGTAGTAGAGCGGACATGGGGATGCCCCAACTGCAGTGAAGCTGATTCCATGAACAGATAGAATAGGCTATTGAATATACAATCAAGAAATAGTCAAAGAAGTGACATGATGGACCTTTGAGGAAAGACACAAAGACATCTTGGCAAAGATATATAAAAAGAGTCAGATTTATGGTACTCTTCAAAGGAGGTCTACAGATTGTGTAATGTGGAGAATCTTTGCTGTTATTCAACGAGAAGGCACAAGGTGTACCATCTATTTGCTTTGCTGGTTTGTGGTCAAGAATAGAAGAAGAAGAGATTAAATTGTTATATTTATCCTTGACATCCATTCGCCTTCCAGCCAGTTTGACATTGTGGATCAAGTGGAAGTGGATGTAGGACAAGATAGTGAGACTGATATTGCAGGAATCTCCATTACTGAAATTTAAGTCTCTTGCATGCCACTCTGCCATCAACCACACTGAGATGTTACTAGAGCATTGTTGAATGAATCATGATGTTGGGAAGAATCTTCATCATTTAACTTGTCCCTATTGGAGCTTGGCTCCCATGAAAGCTAACTTTGTCCTGCGCAAGATGCAAAGCACCTGCTGGAGTCATACCCAGCTCATCTGTACTATTTGCATTAACCATCTTCTTGGTCTATCTTTCTCCTTTCTCTACTTGGTACCATTAAAAAAAAAGTAAAGTATCCTTGTCACGCCAAGTGGCATATAGGGAATATGGTGTTAGTGACCATAAATTTTATAGACCCTTGGCACATGATTTTTGGGATAATGTGGTCGGTATTACGTCCGTGCCGCTTTACTTTCCCAGAAAAAATCCGGTACCCATTAAAGACTGGGTGAACTGGAAGCCGTCGGTTGGGATCGAACCCTACCTCTTGTCCTTTGTAGTCCAGTTCACTAACCACTAAGCTATCGTGGCTCCCACTTGGTACCATACCCATGATTATCCCTCATATAATCTTCTCTTGGTCATCATATTGTTTTGTATGACCAAAGTAATTTATTTTCTTTGTTTTTTTTCAGTTCTTTAGCAATTCTCTTAGATCATTAAGTTGTTGCTAAATATTGGTGCGGCTGGCCAAGATGACCACCTAGTAAAATCAAGCTTGGGACTGGTGGCATTTTTGGTACAGTATGTGTTAAGTGATTCTTTCTGGTATGGATTTTTATTTGCTGAGACAGGGATGGTCTGGTTACATTCACCTGACCATAAAGTCAACATGGTTTTAGTGCCAGCGTGCAGAGATTTATGCCGCATGTGACTGACCGTTGTTTGAAGTAGAATAGTACCAACTCCAGCTTTGATCTGCATTTGGCTGCAAATTCACCACTTTCTGGACTGTGGTTAGATCAAGTGTTTCACTGAAGTGAAGGCCTGACTTCATTTGTTGGGACAGCGATTTTTGGGGTACGCTTACTAACCATGAAGTCTACATGTATTTGGCACGGGCAGATGAAAGTCATTCTGCCCAAGACAACCATTACACAGACCGTGAAGTGTGCACCATGAGCTGCATACTTTTTTTTCAGACTAGAACAGTATGAATGATCAGGAAGAACATTTTGTGTGATGCTGGAATGTGGGCATACCAGATATAAAAATGCCCTGCCTGAGGTGACACCAGTCCATTCAAGTCCAAATGCTCTTTTACTCAATTTTTCTATTTTGAGTATTCAAAATCTTTTATGGATTTCTCTGCAGATCAGCCTATGATTCACAGCCATATATTGTGATGGAAAAATAATGACAGGTAGCGTAGATTGGGATAATATTAGATTAGCAAGAGTGATGAAGGTACTGCAAATAATGAGAAATGGCAAATAAATAATGCTGTTCAGAAGTGATCACTCCACAAGTCTATCATTTAATAAATACATTAGATATGCTATTAAAACACTGTTGTGTCACCCCTGATGTTTGCAAGATATTGCTATAAATTGTTTATAGCAAGACTGCCGTGGATACTCAAGTTATGAGAAACACAAAATATTTAACAACATTCAGAAGCAACTGCAAGTCAAACTCTAGAACACCACCACCTTACTCTGCTGGAGAATAATATTATGTTTTCACAAAGTGAAGATTATAATTGGCATCTAGAGTCATGCTTTATCTCCATTAATAATCTGTTTTTAATTATTATTCAGTTATCAGTCATTTTTTTCTTGAGCATTATATATTGTCAGTTGCTTTGTATTTTTTCTGTCCAAGCTATCATGGCATCCTAGATATTTCCCCATTGTTTGTCCTTGATGGTTCCTATTTAAATTTCTAGGAGTTTCGCTTGTCTTTTAAAAATTATTTAATATTTAATTTTGAACTCTGTATGTTGTTTTATAGTAAGTAAAGTAAGAGCCCCATCATGCCAAGTAGTGTATAGGGAATATGGTGTTAGTGACTATAATTTTTATAGACCTTCAGCACATGATTTTTGGGGTAATGTCACTAACCACTGAGCTATCAAAGCTCTATTGTTTTATAGTATTGCTTCCTTATTTAACTTCTAAGCTTCAAATAACCAGACTGCATTCACCAAATGAAAATGGTGGGTCAGTGTCATTACACTTCCCCTGCCCGGTGGACACTTACAACACACTTTTCTCACCAACATAACAGCCGAAAAGGAGATGCACCTTTTTATGAGAAGCAAGGTCTATAGATAGTAACTAGCTCACAGCTGAAAGGGAATAAACCAAATCACATAAAATCTTTGTTATAATAATGAAAAATATATGACTTTTTTTCAACAGTGATGAAGATATGCAAAGTGTTGTTAGTCTAATGAGCATAGGAAGAGCAGACATAGGAAACTTGGATGATTTAGAGGAAGAGGATGAGTCTGGAATAACAGTCAAAGGTAACTCTTCTGCTGCAAACTCTAATTATATGTATGAAACTTGTTTGCAGGAAATACATGATGAAGTGGAATTCAGAATACAAGCATATATATAAAACAAACCAATTCTACTAGCTCAGAGAAAATAAAAGTCTATAAAATATTATAGTATCACCTTTTCAAAAACATAAGAATAGGAACTTCTGATAAATGTGACTGGCTGTTAAACACTTGCTACAAAGATGTTTAGCTTATGGTGAATATAGACATATCACATGACTATCAACAAGTCTATTCCAGAATAAGATGCATGGTGTTGTCAATAAACTTGTTTTACCACAGATTTCTATGAGCGTAGGGAACTGCTATAGAACAGCCATTAGGGGACCAAGACTCTCATCCAGCAACTGAGTACAGTCAGCAACCCACAGTTGATTACATGGATCAGGCTCAGGAAACAACAGCTGATCGAAACTCTGTTCCACTTCCCAGTTGGCTATCGAGTAGGGATACAAGAGGAAGGCAACCTAGTACTAAAAATGCTATAGTCAGATGTGTTGGGCTGAAAGGCGCAAATAAACCACAACACAACACATGTACTTCCACTGAACATCTTTTTCAGGGCAGATAACGAAGAGAACTGTTTATTTCTTTACTAGTCATGAGCTGAACTCCATAAAGAAAGAACAGTGATTAGTAAAACAGGACTACTGTGGACAAGAAGTCATGTTCTATCCTGGTCGATGACTTTAAGTTCACCCAGTTTGAAATGGGTAACACATTTTTCTGGAAAAGAAAGTCAACACTTTGCATAAACTAACCACATTATAAAAAAAAAATGTGATGAGATTAAAAAAAAAAGAAAAACAAATGACAAAAGTATCAATTTATCAAAATGCCTTGTGGTGATGAATTTTTTTCTTACATTTTTTTTTCTTTGATTGACATATAAAAGTATATACTGAAGAATATACAGACAATATGTATTTAGATAAAAGTGCTAATAAATTTAGACATAGAAGTAGTTTTGTATTCAGGAGTAGTATTGTTTCATCAAATAACATAATTATTGCAACTGCTGCCTTGCTTGTTGACATTAGTGATCGACTCTGGTAAAACCAATACCACTGAGGAAACACAATTTTAAAAAAATCTGTTTAGGACGAACACATTAGTTCTGATGGACATGTTCCCAAGGAAAGGTTAATTTGATATAAAAGTGTGCAGGGGGAACTCAATAGTCTGTTAAAACTGCTTTCCTAGAGGAGAAATCTAACTTCAAACAACTACTGCCTTGCAGGAGTTTTAAGGGAAATCAAAGGTTACGGATATTGTTCCACAGAAATTTATGATGAAGACAGATGCAATGGACAGCATAGTGCCAAGTACAGTACAATGCAATTTGCTCTAATAAGTGAATGAAGAGGAACATTTAGTTTATGATAAAAGTATTTTCTTATTTTTGGATTCACAGAACTTTATTTTAGAACTGACTTAATCTTATTAATAAAAAAAAGTATTATTAAGTATATTTCTAACTTCATTCAGATAATGGCTCAAGTGTCAAGATACAGTCAACACAACCTCCAAAATTGTGGCTAGTAATCCATTTGAAGAAGTGGATGAGGAAGTGGAAGAAAAAGATGATGACATTGGTGCTGCCTTTGAAATATAAAAAACACAGCAAAATCAACAGCAGCACCCATTTCTCTTGAGACTAATCCTTTTGGGAATGATGAAGAGCATGAAGATCAGATACAACCAATAGAGTCTGTAATATCTGATAATGTAACAGCTTCTACTAATTTACCACCAAACAAAGATACACATGTTAATCAAACCACAATTTCTACTGTTTCTAAAGAAAATGACATAAAGGAAGTGGCTACAGTGACGGTGTCAGACAACTCATTCAGCAGAGGAACCATCATGAAGATGAAAGTAAAGATACACATTTGTCTCAGGACATTGACCAGTTAAAGTCAAACTCATTTAAAAGAGAACCAGTCCTGTAGGGGAAACTAAAGATACACATTTTGTGAAGAACACTGGTCAAATAAACACACTGAACAGAGAAACAAGTTCTGTAGAAACAATGCAATCGTGACTTTGAAAATTGACCAAGTAAAGTCAGACTCATCAAACAGAGAAACAAGTCATGAAGAAGATAAGGATACACATGAGGCTCTGAACTCTTATCAGTTAAAGTCAGACTTATTACACAGAGGAGCCAGTCCTATCGAAAACAAGGATATACACTTGACTGTGAACATTGACCATTTAAAGTCAGACTCGATCATTTCTGTGGGAGAAGATAAAATACAGACTTGACTAAGGACATTGGTCAAAGAAACTCATCAAACGAGAAACCAGTCCTGTAGAAAACAAAGATACGACTTGACCTTGAACCTTTACCAAGTAACGAAAAATCATCAAACAGAGAAACCAGTCCTGTAGAAGACAAAGATACAGCCTTGACCATGGACATTAACCAAGTAACGTAAAACTCATCAACAGAGAATCCAGTCCTGTAAGAAGAGATAAGATACAGACTTGACCTTGAACAATAACCAAGTAACGATAAACTCATCAACAGAGAATCCAGTCCTGTAAGAAGATAAAGATACAGACTTGACCTTGAACAATAACCAAGTAACTAATAACTCATCAAACAGAGAATCCAGTCCTGTAAGAAGAGATAAAGATACAGACTTGACCTTGAACAATAACCAAGTAATGATAAACTCATCAAACAGAGAATCCAGTCCTGTAAGAAGAGATAAATACGGACTTGACCCTGAACAATACCAGTAATGATAAACTCATCAAACAGAGAATCCATCCTGTAAGAAGAGATAAAGATACAGACTTGACCTTGAACAATAACCAAGTACGATAAACTCATCAAACAGAGAATCCAGTCCTGTAAGAAGAGATAAAGTTACAGACTTGACCTTGAACAATAACCAAGTAATGATAAACTCATCAAACAGAGAATCCAGTCCTGTAAGAAGAGATAAAGTTACAAACTTAACCATGGACATTAACCAAGTAAAGCCAAACTCATCAAACGTCCTGTCGAGAGATCAAGATTCGTGCTTGACCAGTGACATTTCTCAGATAAAGTCAGTGGTTGAGCAACCTGTTCATGAAGGTACGCTCCAACCATTCTAGATAGAAATACAGTCAGACTAAAACAGTAACTCCCAAATTTGAAAGGCACAGTGATGAGTAAGTTTTCATTATCTATAAAATGATAAATTTAGAATAATTAATAGTTTAGTCTAGTGGACGAGTCATCCTTGTTACACATCAATACATCCACAAGTGCTCAAATCTACTCCCAAGTATGTTCTTCAGTGTGTAGAGACCGATGACTATAGTTGTGTGTTGATTTGTTATTCTTCTGTGTCTTCCCGCATAGCGTTTGTTTCTGGATTCTCCAGCTTTGTTCCCGATATTCGTGTCGTCTGGACATGGTTATATATTTATGATCATTGTCTGAATCATTAGTTCACCTTGCCTCCCTGAGAGCAATCAAATATTAGCCCGGTTCATTGTAAGTTTGCTCTCCAAGACAGCAAGGCTGTCGGCTCATTTCATACCCTGCATGAAAATAAAACAGATCCTAGTCAGTTTTGAGTTCTTTAGTGGCTCCTGCCACTGCTTCTCTGAGCGTGCACCTTTTGATTTTTCTAAGCATGCTCATCGAGCCATTAAAAACACATGAGTAAAAGATTGTGTTACTAGCCAATTCATCTTTTTAGTTACAGCCACGATCTCCATGGTCAAATCACTTGTAGTTACAGCAAAGAACCACTTTCCTCCTTTACTATTCTTCCTTTGACCAGGGTCGTGAAAGCCCATAAGTTTTGACTGTGCTAATCAACAGACCCATTAGTGTCATTGACAAAAATAAGTTAATAGTGAAGCTGAAAACTACCAATCATATTGAGTCAGTGGTACTATTTTAAAAATTGGTCTACAACTGAAATATTGGGAACCTTATTGGTGCAATCGGCATCCATTGGTACTAGTAGTTAAGACTTGTTAGTACATGCTATAACTTGCTTGAGCAAATGAGTTAAACATCATCTAAAGTGGTATTGATATTTCTTCATCCATACAATAATTGTATTACAGACTGACAAGTTCTAATGTTGGTTCTCATTTACCTCATTTTGTAAAAGCATCCACTTTCCTTTTGACCTTTGTCTCTCATTGAGAATATCCATTGCTCTCTTTCCAATGATATTGTTAATATATCTTACTTTCATTGTATTTTATCCTAAATAATGGAAATTTCTTTAACAAATTCATATTCTGTCAGTAGAAAGTGCTGAGTTTAATATGGTGGACCTTAAAATAGTTTCTTAAAATTAAAAGTTTAAGAGTTCTGAAGGATGACAGTGTTATGGACATTGATATACTGTGACATACTACAAAGTAGGAACTCCGGGAAAAGTCGGGACAGAAATGTTGGTAGCAAAGTAGAGCTTAATTTGCAAGGGGCTCTAATATGAGAATGGAAATTGTAGCAGTCACTGCTGCACTCAATGAATTTCAAGCACAGTTGAATGGGTCCATTTTTTTTACATCAGCCATTCAGTCAGTGCTTTGAAAGGTCCAAAACCTGTGTCTTCAGCATGAGTGGATGAAATTAAACAAATATTGATCTTCATCTGTCCTTCCTCATTGCCTTTTTTTCAGCGTTGAAGGGCGATATATAATTCTCTTTTGTTGATCTCTGCTCTGTTAGGTTTCATAGTGTTTTCAATATTCAATCAATTCCTAGCTTTAGATAAATAGTGATTCTTCTGTAATCAAGAAAAGAAGATGGTCACATGTCGCTATGTGATTAGAATAGGTAGAGAATGACAAAACTAGCCCTCATATAGGAAACAGCATGCAAAAGAAAAAGAGGTTGACCTAGAGAAACACTAAGAATTGATGAGAGCCAATGACAGTCTCATCAGCTCCCTTGCTAAGATTGAGAGGTTCACCCAGAATAGGAACTTGTGGTGAGACATTGTGGGTCCTGTGCCAAAACTGATAATGCTGGAAGGATAACAGCAAAGAATTGCTGGACAAAAGAGTTTTTTTTAAAATTTCTGCTCTATGTGACATCTTTAGCTTTAAGGACAACAGAAAGATTGATGAATGCAGTCTTCAGGTTGCAATAGATTAGAGTACAAGTCGACCAAATAGGAATGATGGTAATATAAATACTGAGTAGAGGTGTAAAACAGCAGGCTACTGAAACCATTATGTTTAGCTGTACTCATACAGAGAATCGCTAGCAGAGTAGTGCTTTACTTGAGCTTGACTCATTTTGTGTTGGTAAAGCATATTTTCTTCGTGTACCTATATATAAAAGAAACAAACGATGAAGTCTTAAAACAACTAAAAATGAAAAGAAACTACTAAATACAATTCAAACAAGACAAATGAGATTTTTGGGCTATGTTAAAAGACACAACACCTTCTAAAAGTAATCTTGGAGGGGAAAATACAAGGTGAAAGAGTCAGAGACAGACCAAGACTAACATGGATGAGTAACATCAAAAGATGAACAAGTCAGCCTATGACAGCTTTGCACCATTAAAGCAAGAAACAGTAGAATGGCACTCCATGGTAGCCAACCTTTGTTGCAGAGGTGGCACTCGATGATGATAATGATTATATACAAATTCTTTAATATGAATAAATGGGAACAAGTTATCATTACACACTTAGAACAGGACACAATTGACTCCATGTCACATGTATTAAAAATTCAAGATTGGCATCTGTGCCACCTGAACACACATGTCAAGAATGTATTGAATATAGTAGACTGAGGAAAGCTTATTGCCCCAAGATAAACACTCAAGCAAAGTTATATGGCCCCTCAAGAATTACAAAAAAAACTGTAAAATGTGTACAAGAAATGACATGGATAGACAATACTTCAGATGAACGAATGATAGATATATATACACTTCTTAATTTCAATCAGTTTTTTTTAAAAATCTCAGTGATATCTATTCATTTACATTAGTTTCAGAGTATATTACTTTGCATAGATTATACAAATTTACTTATAGAAGATTGATTACATGTATGCATGAGACATTTTGATTAGGAAAAAAAAACCAAAAGAAGATAATTATTGCATGTTGTTAAATAACATTATTAGGACAGCAGCACTTTAATGTTAAGCCTTAAAATAAATAGAGAAGGCTGGGGAATCACAGATAAGTAAATAGCTCACAGTAGCAAACTAGTGGAGAGAAGCTGTAATTAGCTTGTCTCTCACAATATTTACCAATGTTTTGCAAGTCATGACAATACCCTCCCCCCAGCTCCCAAATTTAAATACCTAAATAAATAACCTGCAACCCCTGTAACTTTTGCATTAAAAGAAATTTTTAATGGGAAAAGAAGGCACAGTTAACATGAACTTTTCAGAATAAAGTTCTATCCTGAAATATAATAAGCTTAATATTTGTTGTGATTATTATACTTGCTTCAGGGTAACCAACTTCATAATTTCTACTAATTGATTGTTAAAGCTAGCCTTTGTCATTCTCCATATTCTATTTTTTTCTTAGTTTTTGATATAGAGAGGTGTTGAAAAATCTACTTTTGCTGAGCTATGTAAAAACATATAATAAAGCATTAAGGATGATTGTTAACTTCACCAAGAGATCAATTCACATTTATTTGATGGTTTGTATTCAACGGTCTCTTATTCAAACATCTAGACATCGATTTCAAATGAATTTTCACTTTTGCATCATAGTGAATACTTTCTAATTAAAATTTTTGGTAGCGTGACATTTTATTATAAGACATAATTTTGTATGTTTCATTTTAATGAAATGAACCAAAACCTGCTGCCGTGAAGATTTTGAAAAAAAAATTGTAATTCTTTTGTTAAACATCTGTGTTACTCCAGTGTGGCCATGTTGAAAATTTATGTTGAAAACTTTGTAGTGAATTTATCTGTCAAACTAGTTGTAATGACAAAAATGGTGTCAATGAAAAAATGCTTTGTGGACAATTTTCAACCCACAGGTTGGGAGCCATACCTAAATCTTTTAGATAGAATTTCTGATACATTTAACTGTAAATAGCCAAATAAAATAAATAATGTCATTTGCAAGAAATGTGTATTTTAATAACATTATTGTTTGATTTACAAGATCTCTTATTACAATTAATCATCTTTTTTTTTTATATATATATATATATATATATATATATATATATATATATATATATATATATATATATTATATATATATATATCTAATCATCATGTACCATATCGTTGGCATAGGTGATCATGTCTTTCCACAATTTCTACGGTGCATGACTGTTTTCCTTGGCGTGACACTAAGCTATCCAGTATCTTCTCTCATTGCCGTCTGTGATCTCTCTTTCCTGTATTTTGCCAGAATTAACCAAGCAATCCACTTTCTTCTCTCTCATGATGTGCCTGAAAAAATGTGATTGTTTCTTTCTGATGTTTTTAGGAGCTTTCTTTTTGTGTTGGTCTCTTTGAGAATGTCGTCATTGGTCTTTTAGCTGTCCAGCAAACTTTCAACATTTTTCTGAGAAATCATACCTCTGTGGCCTCGATTTATCTTTTCATTTGTTTGTCTATTGTTCCTGATTCACTTCCATAGGTCAGAATTGGCCCTAAGAAATCTCTTTCTCACTGCTATTGACATAGACTTGTGGCACCATATGTATTTCATTTTTTGAAATGCTATTTTGACTAATGCTATTTTGAAATATCACACCAAGCTTGTTCAATCTATACACTGAGCAAATCTTTGAAAACATCATAGAGATGCCAGGCCTACAAATTATGGAAAGATAATCATAACCTAAGATATGCTGACAATACTGTACTACTAGCAGAAATCCTAAAGATCTACAATTACTTAATGAAATAAAAAATATGGACTAGATATGAATATAAAAAAGACTAAAACTATGATCATAAACAAGAAAATACTCAAAACCTACCAGTGGATATCAAATAGAAGGAATAGACCTGAGACAGTTCAGAACTACAACTACCTTGGACATACTATAACCAATGATGGAAAATTTACAACTGAAATAAACAAAGAATAGGAATAGCAAAAAGTAATTTTAATGTCATGAAGAACATACTAACATCAAAACAACTAACACCAGGCTAAAACTAAGAATAGCAAAATGTTACATCTTCTAAATATTCCTGAACTGTGCAAAAACATGGACATTAGACAAGAAAACAGAACAGAGAATTGAAGCCTTTGAAATGTGATATATAGAAGAATAGAAAAATAGAATTGATGGAAGGAAAAGAAAACAAACGATGAAGTCTTAAAACACTAAAAATGAAAGAGAACTACTAAACACAATTCAAACAAGACAAATGCGATTTTTGGGCCATGTTAAAAGACACAATAGCCTACTAAAAGTAATCCTGGAGGGAAAACACAAGGTAAAAGAGGCAGAGGCAGACCAAGACTAACATGGACGAGTAACATCAAAAGATGGATAAATCAGCCTATGACAACCTGCACCATCAAAGCAAGAGACAGAGCAGAATGTCGTTCCATGGTAGCTAACCTTCGTTGCGGAGATGGCACTTGATGATAATGATGATTTTGACTGAGCTATTCTCTCTCTAAGGAGCCGCGATAGCTCAGTGGTTAGTGAACTGGACTACAAAGGACAAGGGGTAGGGTTCGATCCCAACCGGGCTTAATACCGACCACATTACCCCAAAAATCATGTGCTGAAAGTCTGTAAAATTTATGGTCACTAACACCATATTCCCTATACGCCACTTGGCGTGACGGGGGTACTTTACTTTTTTACTTTTTTTATTCTCTCTTGTTCTGCTGATCAACTTGTTGTAGGTACATTATTGTAGTTGGTTAGGGATCAAAAATGGGAATGTCTGCCATTCACATAAGAGGCCGAACAACTTTATTTTTGGCTCTTTTTAATCATGTCAAAAAACAATTACGTATATATTATATATCTATTTATCAGAGAGTTTTAAAGTCAACAACAGAGTGAAACAGGGATGTGTCCTCGCCCCCACATATTTTTTACTGCCCTTCTAATTACACCTTCGAAAACAGCTCAGGAGATATTTACATTCACACAAGATCAGATGATTCACTGTTCAACTTAGCACGACTAAGAGCAAAAACAAAAAAAATGTTGCCCTACTTAAAGAACTTTCATATGCTGACGATGCAGCCCTAGTCGGTCATAGTGAAGCAACACTACAATCGCTGATCAACAACCTGGACAAAGCAAGCGACCTTTTTTCACTGTCAGTGTTCAGAAAACAGTAATATTAAGTCAAGGCAAATCAAACCTCTATCATGTCGATGCTCAGAAGTCAAAGACTAAGATGGCTGGGTACAACCAGCGGATGGAAGAAAAACGCATCTCTTCCTCTGTGATGTTATGGCAAATAGAGACATTCTAACAATAGATTAGATTATTAGTTAATATTTTGTCCTATTTTGTTATAGACAGCTTTGTGTACATCTTGTCACTTTTATGACTGCTTCTTTACAAGATTTAACAGTTAGTATAGCTGGTCTTGTCAGCATATGCAGTCACAAATTGTTGGTAGGCGTTGCCTGTCTGCTGTCAGATTTCTATGACATTGTCTAATCATCTAACTTCCAGTCTTCTTTGTACCCTGATGCCAGATTATCAACTTGTTATATAGTCTGATTATTGTAGTTGGTTAGACTAAACTTTCATAAGATAAGAACTTTTTTTTTGGCCCTTTTTTTTTTTGATGTAATGCGATGTTCCAGTTATTTTTTAATGTCTTCATTTCACATTCTGTAATGCTGTGCATTTTTTCTCAGTAATTTTATATTATATATATATATATATATATTATATATATATATATTATATATATATATATATATATATATATAGATATATATATATATATATATATATAATTATATATATATATATATATATATATATATAATTATAACTTCCTGTAATTCACCTTAGATAATGACCCTGTTTACCTATATTGCTTATGTGTAAACAGATTATGCCAATTTAATAACATGTTATATTTCTGCTATTTAAATCTCCTTCTTCAGTACAACAAATCTACTTGAACGGAATCCAGAGTCAACTTCTGTTAGTTCTAACCAGGTAAGCCAGTTATGCAAATTCAGTCATCTTATTAATGATAACTAGGGCTTGGATTTTTATGACATGTCATTTTTTTCATGACATGTTTTTTGAAATCCAAGTTAATTTCAACATGTTTCATGCCTTTCTGACCTTCATTTAGGTTTAGGTCAAATTTTGACCAAATTTGGAACAAAAATTAATACTTTTGGTTATATTTGGTCACATTTGTTGTCATTTTAGGTGCAGTAAAACTTTCATTTATTTGACCTTTTATTAAGCAGAAAAAATTTGACTTTGTAATTTTGTTGCTAAGAAACATGAACTTGCATGAATAAATATAACATGTCTATGACTCAGAAAGGAGACAAGCGAAGAACACTGCCCAATACAATAAAATAGATAATGAGATACGCAAAATGTGCAAAAGGCAAACACAGGACTGGCTCAGCCAAAAATGTATAGAAATAGAAACTATGGAAAGCAAACAAAACTCAAGAGGAATGCACAGAGAAATAAAGAGAATGACTAATAAAAATAAAAAGCCACAGAATGGATGCATTGCAGACAAAAATGGAAAAATGCTAACAGACAATAGGGATATTATAGAAAGATGACAGGAATATATAACAGAACTATTTCAGGATCAAAGGGACAATAAACCAGTTATAAAATGTACATCAGGCTATTCTTCTTCTTACCCCCCGTCACGCCAAGTGGCGTATAGGGAAATATGGTGTTAGTGACCCTATATTTTACAGACCTTCAGCACATGACTTTTGGGGTAATGTGGTCGGTATTACGCAGTGCTGCTTTTACTTCCCAGAAAAAATCCGGTACCCATTTAAGGCTGGGTGAACCCGGAGCCGTCGGTTGGGATCGAACCCTACCCCTTGTCCGTAGTAGTCCAGTTCACTAACCACTGAGCTATCGCGGCTCCCACTAATTTTTTTTTAGGGAATTAGTAAAACCCAGGTGTCCTCGCCAGGGTACGAACCCCGGCTGTTGCCGTGGTAAGCCAACCGCCTATCGATTGCGCTAACCGGACACCCACATCAGGCTATACAATCTTAAATCTGAGGTGGAAAAGCTATTAAAAAACAATGAAAAAAGGGAAAAGCAGCAGGACCTGACAGCATGCACAGATAGAGATGATACAGGCACTAGAAGATTTGGCATTGAAGTGATTACAGACATATGCAATGACATATACCACACAGGATACATACCAAATGAACTAAAAACATCAACTTTCATTGCATTGCCTAAAAATAATGGTGCAGTTGAATACAGTGACTTTAGAACAATAAGCCTAATGAACCAGGTAAAACAAATTTTACTAAAAGTTATACAGGGTAGGATTCAGAATAAAATCAATTCTGATTAGATGAGCAACAATTTGGATTCAGGAAAAACAGTGGCACAAAAGAAGCCATATTTAGCATTAGAACATTGATTGAAAGTACATAGAAGTAAACAACACCAATATATGCCTGCTTCATAGACTACACCAAAGCTTTTGATAGAGTACGCCACAAACAACTTATAGAATGCCTAAAAGAGATACTTCTAGATGACAAGGACATACGACTAATATGTAATCTATACTGAGAGCAAACAGCAGTAATAAAATATAACAAAGAGAACTCTATACCCATTGATATAAAAAGAGGAGTAAGACATGGATGCATCCTATCACCAAGCTTGTTCAATCTATACACTGAGCAAATCTTTAAAAACATCATAGAGATGCCAGGCCTACAAATTAATGGAAAGATAATCATAACCTAAGATATGCTGACGATACTGTACTACTAGCAGAAAATCCTAAAGATCTACAACAATTAATTAATGAAATAACATGACAAGCAAAAAATATGGACTAGATATGAATATCAAAAAGACTAAAACTATGATCATAAACAAAGAAGATACTCAAAACCCACAAGTGGATATCAAAATAGAAGGAATAAACCTGAAGACAGTTCAGAACTACAACTACCTTGGACATTTTTGTAAATATAATTTAGCTTTAAACATTTTAAGACTCTTGACATTTTTTTGGGATGTGTAGAGACACAATACCCTGCTGAAGGTCATCTTGGAAGGAAAGATACAAAGTAGACAAGGCAGACCAAGACTAAAGTGGACTTATAACATCAAAAGATGGATAGGTGAACCTATGACAACGTACACTATCAGACAAGAGACAGAGTAAAATGTAGCTCCATGGATAGCCAACTTGATATGGAGATAGCATCAAATGAATGAATTACAAAATTTAAGAACAGATTTTTCTTTTGTGCATTTGCTATGCAATTTCTAAATTACTTTTAAAATTTACATTATTATTGATATATTGTATAGCGAACTTAGGGACAGAAAGATACCAAATGGGAAGACCAGTGCTGAGATAAGGATATTTGCAGGGCTTCCTTGAGTGAATTCTCTATCAGTGAAAGAAACTTGGAAAATCTTTCAGCAGATTGTAGCACATGGAAACAAAACTAAAAAATGGCAACACAACATTCAAGGCAGCGTTGATATAAAATTCAGAAGACAAAAGGTGTAGAAGAAGGAGATGAGGCGAGGCACCACAAATACATCTTGTTCATTCTGTGGTAGGATCTGTCTTTCTCATATTGGATCTATCTATCCCATATAAAGATGCCAGAGCTATATTTATTACTGATGTTCCATGCATACTGATTTAAAACATTTTGTTTATTATTTATCTGTTTGATCTATTTTTGACTTCTTTCTTGCCTTTATATTATATTTGTTAGTAGTTTTATTTCACATAGTTTGTATTATTTCCACAAATTTATCTGCTTAAAAAAAAATTGTGTTGTAGTTGTTAATGTATATACACCACAAACAAAACTAAACTGAAACATCTTCACTAATCTCTGGTAATAACTTCCTAAATTCATATGATTCCTTAGCATATACTCTTCATAAGCTGTGTCAGCTGACCATATGAAATATATTAAAATTATCTGGTGCAGCCAAGTTTATATTATAATAACCTTTTGTTACGGGCTAAATTGCTTTTCATGGATCTTCTTGTTTTCATTTTATCATGGAATGGAGGTCTTTAGAAAAACATTTTTGACTATTAAGGAATAAACCATTGTTCAATTGTTTTATTGACCTGATCCTTTGCAAATCACTGATAGCTGTGAAAATGTGGATTTCTTGCCTGTCCAGGTTTTTTCCCTACCATAGAGGGTGGGGTGCATATGGTGCGCGTTTATTTCAGAACATTGTGATGGAGCACCCACCCTGATTGCTCATAGTAATGCAGGCTAAACAGAGAAATATCAATGCAACAAACACTCACTATTTTTAGTCTAATTATACATTGATATTGCCTGCTGTCACATTTCTTCATACTAGCAGTCTCTTCCAAGTGTAATGATGACCTTGTGGTAGATTGCTATTTCCTTTCTAGTGTTTAACCATTGTTCCCCTTGAAAGAGAGCCTGACCTGTGATTACCTTTTCACTTGTTTGATTATAGAATAACCCTAAACTTATGGCCTGGCTGTGATACTTGCTAGATATGTAAATGTGCTGCTTGTCTTTGAAAAGTCTAGGCACTAATACCATAATCTCCATATTCTCTAAGACATGTAGTGAACATTCACCTGAACTAAATCCTAAACCTAAACTAATCCCAATGACATAACAAAAGTAGCAGTTTGCTGCTTATCCAGTATTGAGCTGCAGGTATCTGCAATACTCATGTTAAAAAGGCATATTTTGAGTGTAACTTTCATGTATGACTATACCCCTAGCATGAAATACCATCAACAACTAGCAGCCCATTTGATGATTTGCTTAGTTGGTGCTGTCAGATCACGGAAGACTACAAAGGAGTACAAGTCACCAATTTGACTACATCATGGAGAAATGGCCTTGCCTTCTGCGCCATTATTCACCATTTTAGACCAGATCTTATGTAAGTTATTTAGCAGCTGTATTTATCAATGGACGGACGCTTGCATTCACAAGTGACATTTTGTGTAGAATTTATAAATATGTTATAATCTTTATCTTCTACTGAATGTCTTCTAAATCTTCTCCCAAATGATGAAGTTTGTAAAAAACTAAAAATGGAAAGAACCATTAAGCACAGTTCAAACAAGACAAATGAGATTTGTAAGGCATGTTAAAAGACACAGCAGCCTACTAAAAGTAATCTTGGAAGGAAAAATACAAGGTAAAAGAGGCAGAGGCAGACAAAGACTAACATGGACAATTAAATAAAAGATGGACAAGCCAGCCTATGACAACCTGCACCATTAAAGCAAGAGACAGAGCAGAATGGCACTCTATGGTAGCCAATCTTTGATGTGGAGACAGCACTCAGTGATGATGACATTTGTAGATTCATCCACATTTTTAAACAAACTTATCCCATTACCAGAAATGTTGATTTTTGTACAAACAACAAATGTGTTATATTAGTAAGCTTGAAATTTATTTATTTTTTCTAAGTGCATTAATTTATACATGAGACTTATTGTCTCAGCACATATTTGATAAGCCCAATAATGAAAAATAGTTACATAATTCTCCGTACCAAGACCAGACCAAGGTACTCTCTTGTGACATCATTTTTTAAATATATGCTTATAAACATTGACTTGGTAGCAGATCTTGAACATTGAATACAGTCTATGTAGATAAATGTTGTAGACTAAAATATTGTACGTCTCATATTACTTTACCAGTGATAATTTCTGTAACAGAATTCAGCTGGAAATTGGGCACATGATGACCTTCTTACTAATGTTAGGGAGTACTATCTTAAGTGGTGTAGCGTTCCTTTCCAGGGATAGCTATAACACTTTTGCAGAAAACTCTTGAGAGGAAGAGTTGGGAAGACAACATCAGAGGGTGGACAAGTTTTGACTTTGTTAATTCTTGGGTGATGTGAAAGACAGAGAGTAATAGAAAATGAAGACAGTAATAACAAAATAAACAAATATTTATTATTTATGGGAAACTGCAAGGAAAGAGATGGGCTTAATTTGCACAGGAACACACATATTTTAACAGCGCTTGGAAATATTCAAAAATAATTACCGAAAACACATAAAATGTCATTGGATGGCCAAGTTAGCATTTGAATGTCTACTCATTGTCATACCGCTTAAGAGATAAATGCAGCAAAGGGAATTGTCAGGTTTTTTTGCAGATACTGTTTAAAAAATACATAATTTTCTTTGTAATTTGTGTGAGCAAAGAAATTAGAATCAGACTGGCTAAAGCAGCAATGTCTTTCAGAAGCCTTGAAAAGTTGTGGAAATCAAACTCATTAGCACAAACACAAAACTTAGGCTATTCAAATCAAATGTACTATCAACCCTTACGTATGCGTGTGAAAGCTGGAAAACAACAAGAGATATAGAAACAAAGTTGAACGCATTCGAAAATAAATGTCTAAGGAAAATACTTGGTATAGAATGGAACGAATTCAAAACAAACGAGGAAATTAGAGAAATCGCCAATCAACCACTAATATCTTCAGTAATAAAGAAAAGACGATGGTCATACGTTGGACATGTGATGAGAAGAGATAATAATCGAATAGCAAAGCAAGCCCTCATATGGGAAACAACAGGTAAAAGAAAAAGAGGAAGACCCAGGGAGACACTGAGAAGAACATTGATGAGAGAGGCAAGAGCAGCAGGAGTCGGCTCCCTCAATGAGATAGAACTGCTTGCACAGAACAGAGACGGATGGCGAGATTTGATAAAATATCTTTAAAAGAAAACTGCTAGAACAAAAATTCATATAGGAGAAGGTGTATCTTGGTCTACGCCCTATGGGCCGGTTACGGCTCGAAAGGTCAATAGATAGAATTTGTGTGATGGAGAATGCTGGTTTCAGATATCCATGTCTCATCAAACCTCACCACCATCATCAGACGGTTAAGGACTTTAAGACAGCAATTGGTAGCTGCAGATATGTCTCAATGACTCCCAAAGCAATAAGTGAGATAAACATGCAAATTATTAAGAAATTACAAATTTATCTGCTTAAGTAATAATACAAACATCAGATCGCATGTCCTTTGTAGAAGGTGTATTGACCACAGCCCATCTGAAAGAATTTCTTGAACTAACCTGGTCACCTACTTCTTCTGTTGTCCTGTTCAAGGTCTTTTTGATGTCTTGAAACCGCTTTCTTCTTGGTCTGTCCCTGTCATGATAATACCATATCATCACAATATGTACATCAGTCATCTACATCCTGCTTTCCAAAAGTCCCCAGACTGGTTGGATTGCTTTGTGGATTGCTAAAATTACTACTTACCTGTAATACTTATTTTCTGTGTCTTGTTTTATGATGGCACTTACACATTGATAAGCATTCTTCTTATTGTTATAAGTAGTATTATTAAAATTAAATTTCTTATGAGAGTTGACAAGTCAGACTTGATTCAAGAGTAAGCAAAAAGTTCGAAGATCTGTAAAATGATTTTTCAAACATTTGGGGATTATGCTAAGAGCTTAATTTAAACTTTTAAGAGATTATCACTTATGAAGCAAGCAGAACTGATTTTAATGTGACAATAAAGTGTTGACAATGAAATGAATCTTCCTTTTTCACCATATTTTTGTAAGTCCCATATACTATCCTGTACTTTAAATGAGCTACATTGAAAGGATAATGTTTCAGGGCTCAAAATGAGTCAATTGGGATATTTAGTAAAAAAAATGTACTACAGCAGAAGGATAAGGGATGGTATCTCAATCAAAGAGGGCAGTTTCAAGATTGTTGCACCAATTTGTGAATTTATAGACTTTTTTTACAGTCTGGAAATTTTACAACAAACTCTAGTATTGAAGTATATCATGAACTAAAGAGTGTGAAGATGTAACATTTCAGATTAATAGCTTGTATAAATATTCATGTTTAGGCATCGGATAAAAGATGTCTTAATGTGTATGAAAGTATAAATATCAAAGAAACTATGCAATATCTAGTCAGGTAAGGGGACAATAAAAGTGTCTGTAGTATAGGGCTTACATGTTGGCTTGGCGTTATAGTGAATGAAGTTTCATTCAAAGCTTGGCACTCTCCAGTTAGCCCAGTTGATAAAGGAATGGGTACCTGACTCATTGAGTTGGATAAAAAAAATGACTGAGGAAGAGCACTGGCCCTCTCACCTCCAAATGATGTGACCTGATGCATGAAATACTATTTGCTCCCCATAGACATGGGGCATTATTTACAACAATGGAGTTGTCTATTGTGCCAAGAAGATGCTCTGCTGACTAAACTAAACATACTAAGAGGCCAATATTTAATTGTCATACAAAATTCAGCTTTTCTGTTATCATATTTTATTTTCAGTGATTATGAAAAGCTTGATCCACAAGATATTAAGGGAAATAATAAAATGGTATGTATAGGTTATCTTAGTTTAGAGACAAGGTTATAGAGATAATTTTATTATTGCTTCAGTCTACTGTAATTGCTGTCCTCTTATTTTCTGTCTACACATTTCATTGTCAAATTGAATATACTTAAAGAGCTTAGAAGGGCATGTTGGGACACACTTTCAGAGATGCTGTGATGGAAAGTAGAGCTGAAATGGGCATGCCTCAGCTGCAATGTAATTGATTCCACTGATAGAGTAGAATAGTGTTTTTCCTTAGGTTATTTGTAGAGAGTTTTCTACGGACTATTTGTTGTGAGAAGAACATTGATGAGACAGTCAAGAGCAGCAGGAATCGGCTCCCTCAATGAGATAGAGCTGCTTGCACAGAACAGAGACAAACATCGATATTGATAAAAGATCTTTACAAGGATTAAAAACTGCTAGAATAAAAATTTAGATAAGAGAAAGAGTATAAGATAAAGAGTATCTGGGTCTATGCCCTATGGGCCGGCTATTGCTCAAAGGTCAATAGATAGATATATAAGAATAGCTCTGAGATCAGACAAGCATATATAGTGAAAAAATTAAGAGGTGCATAACACATATGTTTGAAACAGCACTTGGGGGACTGGTTGGTCTCGAGGCAAGACACCGGCCTCGAGACAGAGAGGTTGTGGGTTCAAATCCCAGCTGCACCAGTTGGGATTTTTATTTATGATTTCTCTCTGTGGCAACCACCCTTGGTCTCAGCAGCGAGGCCCGGCTTGAAACATCAGTTACTCATCAATGGAAAAAAATATGAGTACCTCCGAAGACAGAGTTATCTGCCTGTGCGGTGAGGAACCCTGAGCACACGGCTGCCAGGAAAATGGATTAACATGCAAAATTCAGTTCCTAGTCTTTAGGGACTTCGTCAGAGGTCAAAGCTGGCAAATGAAAAAAAAAAAAAAATAACAGCGCTCATGTGCATAATTGTAGCTTTGAAATAGGACATGCATGATTATACATAAATACACAATCATTCAGAAGTACAGGGAGTGCTCTGAGACCAGGCAAGCATAAATAATAAACAAGTCCACAGAAGGTGAATACCTGTAGCTAATAATTTTTCCAGTACTGTCAGACATTTCTTAGTGTACCTTAGTTCTCTATTCTGGATGGGTTCTTCATTCTAAGTAAGAGAGTTGATGCTTTCTATTTTTGCCTCTCTTGTCAGACATTTCTTAGTGTACATCACTTAGTTCTCTATTCTGGGAGGGTTCTTCATTGTAAGTAAGAGAATTGATGCCTTCTATTTTTGCCTCTCTTGTCAGACATTTCATAGCGTACCCCACTTAGTTCTCTGTTCTGGGTGGTTTTTTCATTCTTAGAAAGAGGGTTCATGCCTTCTGTTTTTGCCTCTCTTGTTAGAGTTTGTCTCTCTTTGATTTATGAAATTGCCTTTTTTTTCTATTCATGTTTTCTCATTTAAGGGCTTGCTATGTGACTCTGGTTATTTCTTCTCATTGTGTCTTACGTACGCCCATACCTCCTTTTCCCAATTATTGACGATACAGATGATCACATTGCCCTATTTCTTAGTTCTGCATCAGTTTTGAGTTAATTTCCATATATAAAAGTGTTTTTCTTAAACATTCATTTTTTAATGCATCTAGGTTACTTCCTAATTTCAATAAAAAGCAGAATAGCACAGGTCAAAATAGCATTTCAAAAAATGAAAAACATATTTTACAAGTCCTGTCAATCTGAGTCAATAGAAATGAGAAAGATAGTTCATCTGTGCCAATTCTGACCTATGGAAGTGAAGCATGGACAGTAGACAAACAAATTAAAAGACAATTGGAGACCACAGAGATATTTCCCTGAAGAATGTTGAGAGTTCCCTGGACAGCTAAAAGACCAACAAGGACATTTTCATAGAGGCCAACAAAAAAGAGCTCCTGAAAAAACATCAGAAAGAAGCAATCAATATTTTGAAGCATATTATGAGAAGAGGAAAGTCATAATTTTTTGTTACAGGTGGCAGAAAACAAGGAAAGGGAGATGACAGATGGCAAAGAGAGAAGGTTCTAGATAACATGGTGTAATGGCATGGTAAACATTGAACAGCAGAAATGATACAATGCACTGTGGATAGAGAGTTGTGGAAGGACATGATTGCCTGTACAGACCAGTATGGCACATGATGACAATGAATTTATTGTCTATTTCTTTCACTGATTTCCAGCTTTCACTCACATAAAATACCTGTTACACCTGTCTCTTTTTGATTCATTTCTCGTGTGATAGCCTTTGTGTGTATTAACCATTAAAATACCTGCAGGCTTTTGATGCAGCAGCCAAACTTGGTGTTTCCTAAAGTGCTTGAGCCCTCAGACATGGTTCTTTTAGCTGTTCCAGACAAGCTCAGTGTCATGACTTACCTACACCAACTACGGACATACTTCACAGGCCAAACTCTTGCAGTCCAGCAAATAAAACCATCTTCTGGGGAAAGTACCTACACACTAGGTTAGTCATTTCAGTTTCCTATATTTGTTATTACAGTTGTACTTTGTTTTAGCTGATCTACTCATGGGATATTTCTAAGATACCATGAATACCATCTCATGATATTGAAAGGCAACCTTAAGAAAGCATGGTAGAGTGATGCATTTGAAAGAAAAGTCCCAGGAAAAGACTTTGAATACAGTGGAATGAATTGAGACAAGTGCAGCAATAAGAGAAATGACAGAGCATTAAAAAATATCTATAATCAAGAGAAGAGGGTAGTCATGTGTTGACTGTATGGTGAGAAAAGACAACAAGTGAATCTGCAACCAAGACTTTATATGGGAACCAGAGAGTAAAAGTAACAGAGGCTGACCTAGAAAAACACTGATAAGAACATGAGGTGAGAGGCAACAATAGCAAGTATCAACTCCCCTTGCTGAGATTGAGTGACTCGTCCAGAACAAGGACATGTGGCCAATTACATTGCTGATCCTCTGCATGGTATGACACTTGACTTGTAGCTTCATTTGTTTTTATCTTTTATTTAGTGATTCTCTGATTCTGTCTATCCACAGTCAACTGTAGAGAAAGCCTGAGCACAACCCCAGTAATGTGACATTTCTGGTTAGAGTTCACCTTTGTGAGCTATAGAAGGCTGAAACTATCTTACCCACAACCGCCACTGCTCGCAAAGCTAAAAATGTCACATTAGTGGGGTTACGCTTCAGACCTTCTTTATAGTTCTGTAGTCTATCCCACTTTCCTTAGGTTGCATTTTGGCCTGATATTTTTATGTAGTATGTTTTTACTGCAAGCTGTTAGGGTATTCTAGTAAAATGTCCATACCACTTAATTCTTTGATGTTTGATATAATCCTTTTCTAGATTCCTATGGTTTTTCTCAATGTTTCCAGTCATAGTCTGCTGAAAGAGACTAAACATCCACACAAGAGCTTAAAGTGCATTGAAGCCATTTCATTGAACTTATGACCAACATGTATTTTTTGGTTCATGGTTTTTGCTTTCATATCCACCATTAGAATATAATATGGGTTTACTGTGAATGCTAATCTGTGTTAAGTTTGTTATTTGCTTCAATTTTCAGGTGTGCTAGATGAAGAGGATGACAAGAGGATATCAGAGGAAATGTATGGCTATACACCTTCAGTAAAAAAATCAACATCGTCATCTTCTTCACCATCACTATTGTCCAGAGCAAAGATATCTACAGTTGCCATACCTCTTAATGAGACTCCAGCAGCTTCAGGACTTTCTGATGCCTTGACTCTACCTAAACTAACCACAAAAAAGGTTAGAGCTCCTGATGTCCCCACTGCCCGCTCAAACATCGTGGTCAATACAAAAGGACCAACTTTGGTACAACCTACCATTGTTCTCCCAGAAAAGTCAATTGTGCCACAAATTGGAGCAGGGGGTCATTATGAGAAAAAGAAAAAAAGACCAGCACCAAGTCCCCCACGTGTGGTCAAAAGACAATCTCTGCCAACTGTGGTGGAGTCTCTGAATCCTTTTGATTCAGATGATGAGGATGATGAAGCTGAGGAACAGGTATATTTCAACATTTCCAGTGATTTCTGATTTTGACATTTGTATCTGTCTGAAAAGGCAGCAGTGACTTTCAGAAACCTTGATTAAAATAAGGAAATCTAAATGCCTGAGTACAAAAATAAAGCCCAGGCTTTTCAAAAACAAATGTATTACGCAACCTGATTTATGCTGGTGAGAACTGGAAAAAACGAAATAAGTAGAAAATAAACTGAATGCATTTGAAAGTAAATACCTCAGTAAAATACTTTGTATACCATGAGTGAATTAAAGAATAGTGCAGAAATAAGAGAAATGACAAAGTATCCAAAAATATCACCTATAATCAAGAGAAGATAAATATGGTTATATGTTGATGTGAAGAGACAACAAGAGAATCTCAAAGCAAGACTTCTAATGGCAACCAGAGAGTATTACAAAAAAAGAGGCTGACCTAGAGAAACACTAAAAAAGAACATTGAGATGAGAGACAACAGCAGGTATCAGCTCTCTTGCCGAGATTGTTCATCCAGAATAGGTACATGTGGTGAGATGAGATTGTCCATCCAGAACAGGTGCATGTGGTGAGATGAGATTGTCCATCCAGAACAGGTACATGTGGTGAGATGAGATTGTCCATCCAGAACAGGTACATGTGGTGAGATGAGATTGTCCATCCAGAACAGGTACATGTGGTGAGATGAGATTGTCCATCCAGAACAGGTACATGTGGTGAGATGCAGTGCAGGTCCTGTGCAAAGTCTGACACTTAGTAACAAAGATCGTCAGACACAAGAGTCTAGAATTTCTGCCTGTCTTTGGCTTGAAAGGACAGTAGGTAGATATCTATTTGAGTTCAGGAAATATGTGTGTCTCTGCTCTGATGCTGAAAATATACATTTCTTTGAGTGCTGAAAATACTCCATTAGATATTTTTGAAATGATGAATCTCTTTGTAGGAAAATACCATAATAGGATAGCCTTTAAATGTTATGTCCAGTCCTGGAAGCATTATCTAGTTTTTACATAATGATTTCTACTTTCCTATGTTAAGTTTACATGTGCCATGTTCTTCCTGCTGTTGGACTGCCATTCAAATATTGGCAGAATCAGTTATAAAATAAGCTGCTCATTAAAACAGCTTCTGGCAGTGACTATTGAAGGCAGACAATTGCCATGTGTCTACCTTCACACATCAGTAAAGATGAATAAATGTCCCTTTACAACTTTTTCTTTAGTAATCACTGGATCTCTTTCCATGCTTTAAATTTGTCATCTTGCTTTTCTGCCAGTCTTAGTATTGGCATAATTTGTATGTACATTGATATTCCTTTTTTCTATATCACTGTAGTTTATACAAGGAGCTTGCTGCAGCATCAATGCTGAAGTGCCAGCCTCACAATCAAAAGAACCTTGTTTGAATCCCATGTGTAGTAATCATGGTTTTCTTTCAGTGATCCCTGCTCTCAATCACAGTAGCTGAGATTAAATACATAGACCTATTAAAGAAAAAAATAAAGAAAGGGGTTAACACATTTTGAATATGATGTCAGTGCTCATATTGTTTTGATCATTGACACATTTAAAAAAAATTAATATGGTCAGCACTATGCCAGTGCTGTCATTCTTTCCCAGAAAATATCTGTGGTACCCATTTAAGGCTGGAAACTAGTCATTGTTATGCTCTGTAGATCAGATCAGGATCAAATAACCATGACTATACCATGGCCTTCAGTTCTATCAAAGGATGATAATAAAAGTAGGCCTTGTGTTCAAGAAGAGTGCATTAGTAAAAAAAAAATTACAGTTGAAAATACAAAAAGAGTATCTGAATGTGGCTGTCAGGTCAAAAATGAAAAAAGCAGTAAAATTCTCACCATTCTTTTGTTTCAAATGATATATATCACCAGCTTCAGAAATGGCCCTCATTAATATTATGGAGTTCTTTATAAAGTGTCACTGTTCTGAGACTTCTCTGTGTGAGCACTAATGAACAGTGTCACAGTAAAGTGATGTTGCTACCATAAACAACTATCTATCTATTGACCTTTCGAGCCGTAACCGGCCCATAGGGCGTAGACCAAGATACACCTTCTCCTATATGAATTTTGTTCTAGCAGTTTTCTTTAAAGATATATAAACAACTACAAACAACTTATTTATGTTTTTTTATATTTTGTTATCAATCTTTTTATTTAACTATTCTGATGATTTTTTATTTAATGTTGTAACTTTTTAAAAATAATTTCTCTTGTAATTCAAATTGTCTATCATTTCCTCTCAGCAAACTCGCTTGTGGTTTGGTTCAAGGTTCTTTTGTATGTTACTGTGGTGATTTATTGAGATTCATGCTTCTATAGTTTGTTTCCTCTCTGCTGTATCATCCGTTCTTCTACTTTATCTCTTCTGTTGTCCATATCGAGGTATCCCAACTTTCAGTGACTGTTGAAAATGTCGGTGACTACAGTTTAATTAATTATCTCTATTCTTCATAGTGAGATTTCCATGTCTTTGGGCCATATAATTACATATGAATGCAATTTTTATTTCTATGTTGATACTTCTTCTGCCTTTCAACACCTTTGAAAATAAAAAACTTCCCAATTTGATACCATTCTCTTTAGATCATTCCATGTCTTCCCCATCATCTTCATCTTTGTTTCCTCCTGTTTGATACTTACTGACACTTTGCTACTTTATTTTATGTCAAAATCAGTATTCCATTGTGTCCTTGGTCTTCTAGTGTATTATATATATATATATATATATATATATATATATATATATACACACACACACACACACACACATATACACATACAAAGGCAAGAGCAGCTTTCCAAAAAAGGAGGAAGATACTAAGCAATCCATTTTTTACAATAGAAACAAGAAAAAAAGAGTTCTAAATGTTATGTAGAGCCAGTCTTAACATATGGATGTGAATCATGGATAATAGGACAACAGACAAGGAAATCACTGGAGTCTGTAGAAATGTGGTTTTACAGAAGAATGTTGAGAATACCACGGACAGCTAAGAAGGGTAATGAAAACGTTCTGAAAGAGGCCAAAACAAAAAGAGTGCTAATTTCCAATATTAGGAAGGAACAATCATTATTGTTTGGCCATGTAATGAGAAGAGAACAGCTGGAATATATTGTAACAACTGGGAAAATTGAGGGATGAAGAGATAGAGGGAAGCAAAGAGAAAAGATACCAGACATCTTAAGAGAATAATAAAAAAAAAAAATAATAAAGTACCCCCGTCACGCCAAGTGGCGTATAGGGAATATGGTGTTAGTGACCATAAATTTTACAGATCTTCAGCACATGATTTTTGGGGTAATGTGGTCGGTATTAGCCCGTGCCGCTTTACTTTCCCAGAAAAAAATCCGGTACCCATTTAAGGCTCAGTGAACCGGAAACCGTCGGTTGGGATCGAACCTTGTCCTTTGTAGTCCAGTTCACTAACCACTGAGCTATCGCAGCTCACAGCTTAAGAGAATGGCCAGGCAAAAAGTCAACAACAGAAATGATAAATAACTGTCAAGATCGAAAGTTGTGGAGAGACATGATCACCTATGCCAGCAGGCCTGGTACTGATGATATACACATACACAATTTATCTATTTGTGCATCTGTGCCTGTGTTTGTTCACATGTGATTCATAATCTTACTGAAGTACGGGGAAAAAGGGGAAAATAATGATAATTTGTCTCTTTATCTTTTATCTTAATATGTAGATAACTGACCTGGAATCACAAGAAGGGAAACAAGAGCTTCTAGAATCTGAACAGAGAGAAACAGAAAATGAGAAGACAAACATACAGGTATGGTCTTAAATAATTTTGCATTCGTTTATTGACATATATAAACAAAATGCTGTTCATTGTTCAGGAACTGTTGCAATCAACCAATGGATATTACCAGATAAAGACAAACTTTAATGTAAAGATATAAAAAAAAAAAAGTAAAGAGCCCCCGTCATGCCAAGTGGCGTATAGGGAATATGGTGTTAATCACCATCAATTTTGCAGACCTTCATTACATGATTATGTAAAGATATCATCATCAACAAGTACCAGGCCCTTTCTGGACTGATTTTGTTTTGCACTCTTCGCATGATGATTCTGAGTAATATCTTAGTCATATGACTCATACGGCTTAGTGTGCGATGATCATCACATTCAATCGCACCCGATTTCTTTGGTAGGGCTATGAATATTGATTTGAGCGTGTCATCTGGTATATATCCGCTGTTGTAGATATCATTCAATATATTTGTTATTATTTCTATTCCAAAATCACCCATGGCTTCAATCTCTTCCTTAGTTATATTATCTGGTCCTGGAGCTTTCCCTGCTTTCATATTGTGCAAGGCATCTTCCACTTCTCTGAGTATTTCTGGTCCTTCTCCATTATCCTTTATATTTACTCCGTTCATTCATCATTATAAAGATCTTTAATGTATTCAGTCCATCGTTCCCTTATGTTTTCTTGATCAATCAACAGTTCTCCTTCCTTTGATCTTAGACATCCATTTTTTAATTGCGTTTTTCTTCCTGTTAATCCTCAATTTGTTTGTGTATAGCTTTAGCATCTCCTTTTTGTTGCATTTCAATCTCTTTGCATCTCTCTTTTAGCCATGCTTCTTTTGCTTCATTGCATTTGACTACAATTTCTTTATTTAATCTCTTATACCCATCTTTATTTTCTTTATTTCTTCTTCTTGTATCCATTAGCTGCAAAATGTCATCTGTCATCCATTTCTTTCTTAAATTTGTCCTCACTGATGGTATGAACTCTTTTGATGTTTGTTGCATTGATTCTTTTAGCATTTCCCACTGTTCATCAATGCTTTGTATCTTCTCTATTGCATTGTATCGGTTCTGAATTGTGATTCTATATTTGTCTTGCAGCTTCTTGTCTGATTTGATTCAGAACCGGTACAATGCAATAGAGAAGATGTAAAGATATAGACAAGTAATAGTTATGAAAATAAATAATAAGTAAAAGATATTAATAATTATCACCATCATTAAGTACCATGCCTGTTGGCATAGGTGATCTCTCCACAACTTTCGATCTTGACAGTTGTTTATCATTTCTGTTGTTGACCTACTACCAAGCCATCTTTAAGCTGTCTGGTATATTTTCTCTTTGCTTCTCTCTATCTCTTCGTCCTTAAATTTTTCCTGTTGTCACAATATAATCCAGCTGTTCCCAAAGAACACCATTCAATGGAAACTTTATTTCAATACAGTGCGGTCAATGTCAGACTAACACTAGATTCTAGAACAATCAGTAACATAAATACCACCAAAGTCAAATGTGTCAAATGCCTGATTGGAGTTGGGAAAAGAGACTTAAATTAGAACTGTAGAAGTGAGAAAAAATGCAACTCTATAGAATAATATATAAAGAAACAACTAATTAAATGGTGTGAGCATGCAACAAGACAGAAATAATTAACTATAATCCACACAGTTATCAATAAAAGCTATGGAAACAGCAGGACTGGTAAGGAGATAGAAAATTAAAAACAATCAGAGATGTGACAGCAGAAGTAGCTAATCAAAGCTCTTAAAGTCATAAGTTGCTCTTCCCGATGCTGAAAGACAAATGAGGAATTTTCTGCCAGACTATCAATAGTTACATATTTTTATTTTATTTTATAAGGTTATGTCCTCTGTTTTTATCTAGAACACTCCAAATGTCACGTAGGTTTTCATTATTGTAATGTCTTTTTATAATGTAGAGCCCAACAGTAAATGCAGTTTTAAATAATATTTTGTTTGTGTGTTGTTCATACTTAGACTTTGACAGTTGAAACTAGAGCAAGTGAGAATGTTCCTGAACCTCTGGTAATGAGAAAGCCTAATGTAGAGTCTGTTGAAAATGAGCATACAGGTGAGTCTGACAGGTGTAGATATTTCCTTTGACAAATTTATTAGATTATGGCTTAATATGGATATCTATCTATCTATCTATTGTCCTTTCGAGCTGAAGACGGCACATAGGGCAGAACCACAATCTCAAAAACAGAAACCTTGCGTGCCAAAGTGGCACATATTGCAGAGATCACTGCTCTAAAATATATGGCGCTGTTTCCATAACAATACTTTTTACAATGACAGCTTGTCAAGCCATCGATCAACCTCCTTAGTCGCCTCTTACGACATGCCTGGAAAGTCACAGTGTCACTATTCTTTACTTCCCTCATAATGAGGCCCCGGTAACACACAGGAATTAATATGGATATGTTTTGATATAATTTATCAATTTTTTTCTATGGATATATCACTTTGCATGAAACTGTTATCTAGTTTTCTATTACATGGTGTATTTGTATTTCAAGTGTGGGAGAAAAATATTTGTTTCATTACTGAGATCAGGACATGATAGATGGCAAAAAGTATACATCTGTATGGTTCCCAAAACTAGTTGGCTACACACATTTCTAATCCATCATCTCAAATGGTCAGTCATATTTTATAAATCATGACTTCTGATTCTTAGAATCTCAATATTGCCTCAAATCCATCATCCCAAATGGTCAGTCATATTTTATAAATCATGACTTTTGATTCTTGGAATCTCAATATTGCCTCATATCCATCATATCAAATGGTCAGTCATATTTTTATAAATCATGACTTCTGATTCTTAGAATCTCAATATTGCCTCATATCCATCATATCAAATGGTCAGTCATATTTTATAAATCATGACTTTTGATTCTAGGAATCTCAATATTGCCTCATATCAATCATATCAAATGGTCAGTCATATTTTTATAAATCATGACTTCTGATTCATAGAATCTCAATATTGCCTCATATCCATCATTCCCAAATGGTCAGTCATATTTTTATAAATCATGACTTCTGATTCTTAGAATCTCAATATTGCCTCATATCCATCATCCCAAATGGTCAGTCATATTTTATAAATCATGACTTCTGATTCTTAGAATCTCAATATTGCCTCATATCCATCATCCGGGGGCGAAGGCGCACCTCCCAGCACCAGAGCTGGAAGTTGTCTGCGACCCACAGCTGATGGCTTGTGCCAGAATCGGTGAACCATGACCATCCAGACCCTGCTCCACCTCTCCATGGTGCCTCCAGTAACAGACTAACCTGTCTAGTCTGGCCAAGCGTGCAGGGATCGAAGAGGGAAGACAACCCGGTACTCAAAAATGTTGTGCTGAAGTTGGATGTGTTGGGCCGAAAGGTGCAAATATAACAGTTATACTGCAAACCACAACACAACGCAGACACGTGCACTACGTCCTTGTAAGGGCAGATGATGAAGAGGAATATTCTAGTCTACCACGATACTCTAGAATACTCTAGTCATCGGGCGAACACAACCAACCATATCCGTCATCCCAAATGGTCAGCCATATTTATAAATCATGACTTCTGATTCTTGGAATCTCAATAGTGCACATCCACATCATGTATCAGCTCTAACAAACAGTGAGGCATGGACATCAGCAGATCTCTCGAACTAGTGACATCATTTCTGTGTTCTTAAGTCTGCAGCATAATTGTTCTTGAAGTTGGACCAGCATTGTTGTGGTCTACAGTGACCAAGATAGTAATTCCACATAAATGAATGAAAATCTGAGTCCAATAATAGTTTTCTTCACTGTTGTCTGTGCTGATCCTTTGAACCTTGAAATGAGATTCTAAAACTATTCTCTTTAAGGATGTCTGAGAAAGTAACACAGAGCTGTTGTGAGTATCTCAATCTCTATTTCATTCTTTTTTTTTATTTGGATTGACTGTAGTGCATTAGGTTAGGACTGAACTCATGCTCACTTTGTTGCTATGCCAACTGTTGACACTCCAAGTTGATTATTTTGTTTTCTTTTTTTTGTTTGATGTCAATTACTGTGTTATATATCATATATATGCTAGTTCAAAAACCTAAGTCTGTATGTTTTTTTTTAATGTTTGTCTTGCTTGGGAAATTTATCACTTTTTATTGACTTTTTAAAAGTCTGATATACAAGCTCAGCACAATGTCTTTCCTTATACTAGCTGTTAAATGTTACTTGTAATCCATCAATGTTTTCATTTAAGTGCTATCTCTTTTGCCATTTTTGTGGTTCTTTCCATTATTTTTTCTTTTGGGTCTTGCCAAACTATTTCCTGCAATCAACTCAAGCACTCATTTATGAAAGTCTTTATTCTCTTGATTATTAAAATAATAATTATTATTACTTTTATCTGTACTTGACAAGAAATGCTTTGAATTATTTTAATTAATAGCTCAGCTATAAACATAAGAACAAAACAAGGCCTAATGGTGAATCATCAGACATGAAGAATTGTGATTTCTGCCTGTGCCGTCTTTGGCCTGAAAGGAATAACTAATAAACTTGATATGTATGGACAAATTGGAATACATTGTGCAGGAATAAATCCCAGGAGGTTGAGGATAATATTATATGTTTTGTTGCTGTAGTCATTGATTCCTAAATGAGTTATTATTGTGCTCACTTTCAATGTTTCTTCCTATATAGATATCAAGATTTCCACACAGAATACCAGTAAACAAGGGGAACAACATCAGCTCAGGAAACTTTCTTGGACATCACCTAAGTTATCTTCCTTGTCATCTATTGGTAGTCAGGAGATTGATAAGGCATCAGGAGATGAAAGTATGTTACTTTTACTTTATCACAAATTTTTGTTCCGTTTCCAGTATATAAATTATGTTTATTTAATAGATTATTCATCTTTTATATTTACTTAATTTACTTTGTTGTAAGCTGCATCAATTTTGTTTTTTATTTCTTTTAGTCAATTATCAGGGTAACCACTGTTCTGCTTGCTGAAAAGCTGGCGTACGGTGTTTGAAGCCCGCTGTAGACAGAAAGGATTTTTTCTATCTGGGGTGAAATAAAAATCCTGAGTCTCACACGTTGTGGCGACTGCTAGACCAAGCGGCCTTTATCCTCGGGTTCTATCATTGCCTCCCCGACATACACCAGCAATGGTACTATGTGTCGTAAAGATAGTTTTTTTAATTATCAGGGTCACACATGTTTGAATTATTTAATTGTTTATACTTATTTGTATGTTTATAAAGTATGTTTTCATACATGGCCTACATTAGATAGGCCTGAGGGCAGAAAAAGAAACCCAGAAACTCAAACTAGCGTGATGTTTTCAGCTTTGCAAGCAGTGGCAGTTATGGGTAGATTTACATCAGCAATCTATAATTCACAAAGCTGAATAAAGGCTGGTTGGAGGTTTTCCAGGTATCCCTTTCTACTTTCTAGCCTATCTAAAGTAAGCCATGGTTTGTAGATGCACAATTTTAGTTGCTTTGTAAGTCTACATTATGTTTCAAAAATTTTTTGGAGATATGGGGGCAAAGGGGGGGGGGGGGGGGGGTATTTCATTCTGTAAGTTATTTTGTCTGTAATGTTATTTGTGTTTGAGAACAAGCAGAACTTGTACGAGGGTCTATCGGAAATTTCCCGAACTATACTTAGAAAAAATTACACGCTGATGTTATTTAAATTTTGCTACCACAATCTTTAACGTAGTCACTTTGGTAATGTACACAGTGATCTCAGTGCCTTTTTCATGCCTTAAAGGCAGAGTGGAAGTCTTTTTCCTCATCTGTCCAATGCTGCCTGTGATGCCAATGTTTTCTACGGTGTTGAAGCAGCACTCCTTTAGATTCAATTTCAGTTCAGGGAGCAATGCAAAGTCATAGGAGGTTAGCTCAAGTGAATACTGAGGTACTGTTCTCAGTAAAAAAAAATTGCCTCATTCTGCATGATGTGTAAACCTGTGGAAACAGCCAATTGATTTGCGCCACAGTTTCTGTCTATCTCGTTGCACATCTATTTTCAAACACCTCAAAAATTGCAGCATAGAATCCAGAATTCTTTGTACCAGAAAGAATAAATTCTGGGTGAACATTGCCTTGAAGTATAAAAAAAATGATGAGCATGCATTTTTTTTTCACCACCTTCTTTGGTCTTTGTGACTGTAGGTTCTTTCACTGCTACAGCTCTTGTTTTGATTCCAGATCATAACTATAAATTCATCTTTCATTGCCTATGGATATATTTTATCTATTATCAGCCTATTTTATCCTGGAGATAAAATTGTTTTTGTTACAAGTCTCACGCAGCTCAAAGAATTCATCAAAACACCTTTATTTTTTCTAGAAAGTCAAGAACCTGGAGATGAACTTGCAACATGATGCATGTCCAGGCTTTCTGTTAAAATCTTTTGGCAGACTGCATGATTGGTTCCAACCATGTAGAGAACTGGTGGATTGTTTGATGATGGTGCTCATGGATCAGTTCACAAATTTCTTTCCATCTTTTCTGGCATTTGGCACACACCTTGAGTGCTCTTAGCATCCTGAACAGACATTCAACCAGCCTAGAAACATGTATACAAGCCAGAGATCAGAGTGTGACCTAAAGAATGTTCACCAAGGCCTGAAGAAGCATTTCGAGGGTCTCAATAGCAGATTTCATACAAAATTTGATGCAAAAACTTTGCTCTTGTTTCTTAAATTTTTCAACTGATTACAGAGCACCCCAAGCACAAAGTCATAAAATGGTATGTAGAGGCTGACTACATGTAGAAGCATGATGCCACATGACGTACAGACTCTAGTCACTTAGCAGCATTGACCTTCAGAATTTCATTTTGAAAGTGTCAAGTGGTTTGGTAATTACAGGCTGGAAACTTTCTGATAACTCTTATATAGTGTTAGTGCCCATATTTCTTCACTGACAAACAGTAGCACATTTCTGTGTGTGTTCTGGTGGTATCACACCAGGTTGATTTGTTAGAACAACAAACGCAAAAAAAACCTAATACGAAATAGCATAATTTGGTGAACAAAAAACATTTATCAAGAAAAATATGGTGTCCTGACTTGATTCTGTGTATTTGTTCAACTGCAAGACTTCAGATACTTGTCTAGGAATCTGGCTCATCTGTTTGAAGTTCAGAAGCAGCAAATCAATTCATAGCATTCAACAATAACTGACTGCTAGTAAACCAGAGCAGACCAAGACTACCCCATCTCTGTGTGACTGGCCTGAAAATAGGCTATAAAAACCTGACCAAATAAGTAGGAATCCAAGAGGGAAGGCAAACCTGGCCATCAAAATTATGCTGTAATGAAGGGAGGCAGGGATGTGTCAAAAGAAAGGCACAAGTAAGATGAAGAAACGAACTCTATCATGCCTTGTGTGTGGCATTTACTAAATATGGTGCCAGTGCTCATGTTTTTCATACAATGTCACATTTTTTGGGTAATCTGGACAGCACTACACCAATGAAGTCTTTTTTCTGAAGCCCATTTAAAGCTCTGTGCACCTAGAATCCATCATTTGAGATTGAAACGCCTTTGCTCAGGAAACCAGCTCGCAGTTACATACTTTTTTCAGAGCAAATCTTCTTCAACAATCAGCTATGGCTACGCATTTAGACCGGCATGGATCATGACCATGAACCTGAGGTCTTCATTGGTTCACCATAACTTGTCATGCAGGGTTGTTTCTGTTTTCAGAGTTCACGAAAACCAAGCTGTTTTCACACTTTCTTAACACATTCCTTATCAAATGGTTTAACACACTGTAGTACTGTCATTTTTCTCACATTTTTTTGGTATGTGATGAGACAGTAAGAAAATAATGAAAATTGATCTAACACATGTGGTTTGTTTGAAACATTTGCTCAAGAAGTCAGGAAGAGATTAAATAAGAGAATTACAAGATTTTAATTGAATAGCTTTGGAAATCTCAATAAATTAAAAGCAGCAAAAAATTGCTCTAGGGTTTAACGCTTAGTAACTAGAGCTAGTTTTTGTGCTTGATGGTTAAAATGTGTTAAGTATGCTATTTGTTAATGTCAGCCCAGTGTAAATATATTCTTTAAAATTGATAGAGAAAAAGCTGTTATTAAAAATGAAGTCCTCTTTGTGTTTGCAGGCAAGGGCTTAGGCAGTGATGGTGAAGAAGATATTGATGACTTGGTGTTTGAACTTCATCTACCTCCTAATGAGGTAAAGCTGGTTTATGTTACTTTCTGACATTTGTTTGGTACTAGTAGAAGATTATTACACTTTGTTATTGGTTAACAGAATTAGCTCCATTGTATTTATAACAGCCTCACGGATGCTTGATCTTAGTCAGCAAATGATGATGGGCACACATGTTGATGGTTCCCGCTGTTGACTAAATACACTTGATAATCATCCTCTCAGCACTGCTTCTAATTTTTGTTCTGGCTTCATTCCAAGTTTCTGTATTTTTCACTTTATTGATTGTGGTTCCTCCCTTTCTATACTGCAACCATTGAGTGACTGCATTATTTCCCCTGCTATTTATAATTAAATCTAGGTGGCTAAATGGTTAGTATACTGACTTTCTGATAAGGAGGGTCCGCGTTAAGTTCCCAGAAGTGACAGAATTTTTGTTAGACCGACAAGGCTCAGGGCTTTACCACCCTCTAAAAATGGGTACCAGAGATTTTTCTGGAAATAAAGGTGACCTGATGTGATACCATCCACATAAAAAAATGTGCAATGGTAAAAAAACATATGGTTATTAACACTGTATATCCTATACCCATAACAAGGTGTGGAGAGAACCTTTACTTTTTACTTAATTTTTTTACTGTAATTATTTCCTCTGCAGTGCCTTTGAAGGTCATTTATTACCTATTTTCATTTGTAACTTGCCAGTGTGTTTATTAGTTTTGAAAATATGAAATGCCACTTATATTTGCAAGTCATTGCCATATAAAATATGTTGAAGAAGAGTCCGGCTTGTTGCAGGAACTACTGAGTTAAGTGCTCTGTTCACACCGTGAGCTGTGCGTTTCATCTGTTTGATTGTGTTTCGATATTCCGATTGTTTACAATGAATGATGATATCGTATGATGGAGAATAGATGGCTGTGTTCACTTTCTGTGCGGTTTTGCCGTATGTCTTTTGGCATGTGCTGAGACTGCATGTGTTTCGATATTCGATTGTTTACAATGAATGATGATATCGTATGATGGAGAATAGATGGCTGTGTTCACTTTCTGTGCGGTTTTGCCGTAGTCTTTTGGCATGTGCTGAGACTGCTATGATGGGGACTACAGCTACCTTTCTTTGTTTGGGAGATGAGATAGTAATTAGGATGATTCCACTGGCATGGTCGGTTGAGCAGTTATGGATTTTAATTCATTTGCAGTGATACCAGGACCTTCCATAACCATAACCATGTGTTGAAGTTGGTGTTTTTGGCTGAAGGGTGAAAGATATGGCAATTTGCTGTAAACCAGAATACAGCACCTGTTTTGCCCTATTTATGTCTTTTTGAATATGAAAGCTGCTGAGCTACCAATGTTGGGGCAAATATTCACATAATATGATATTGACTCTTTGAAACACTCAATTCTAAAGTACAATCCTAAATGTAAAAAAAGAACTAATCATTCAAAAAATTCTAAAAGAATTGATGCAATGAGTATTGTAATTAGGAAGATTGTGGCCCATGAAAAATGGTGTCACTAGAAAAATTATAGTTACTATTGTACGTTCTTAGATCTTTCATTTCTGATTTCCTTGACAAACAGAACATGGATTTCAAGAACCAGTATGTGAAGAATGAGCTTGACTCTCTGGAGACAGAGCAACTGTATATTGATAGGGAGGCATCCCAGCTGGAGAGCAGACTGAGGAAGGTTATGGAGAGAGGTGAGTGTAGAGTGTGTAGATGAAGTAGGTGAAGAAATAGATTGAGATCAGTGAAGAGTATGTAAATGAAAGTAGGTGAAGAAATGGAGAGAGGTGAGTGAAGAGTAAATGAAAGTAGGTGAAGAAATAGATTGAGATCAGTGAAGAGTATGTAAATGAAAGTAGGTGAAGAAATGGAGAGAGGTGAGTGTAGAGTGTGTAGATGAAAGTAGATGAAGAAATAGATTGAGATCAGTGAAGAGTATGTAAATGAAAGTAGGTGAAGAAATGGAGAGAGGTGAGTGAAGAGTGTGTAGATGAAAGTAGGTGAGGAAATTGAGAGAGGTGAGTGAAGAGTGTGTAGATGAAAGTAGGTGAAGAAATGGAGAGAGGTGAGTGAAGAGTGTGTAGATGAAAGTAGGTGAAGAAATGGAGAGAGGTGAGCGAAGAGTGTGGAGATGAAAGTAGGTGAAGAAATGGAGAGAGGTGAGCGAAGAGTGTGTAGATGAAAGTAGGTGAAGAAATGGAGAGAGGTGAGTGAAGAGTGTGTAGATGAAAGTAGGTGAAGAAATGGAGAGAGGTGAGCGAAGAGTGTGTAAATGAAAGTAGGTGAAGAAATGGAGAGAGGTGAGTGAAGAGTGTGGAGATGAAAGTAGGTGAAGAAATGGAGAGAGGTGAGTGAAGAGTGTGTAGATGAAAGTAGGTGAAGAAATTGAGAGAGGTGAGCGAAGAGTGTGTAAATGAAAGTAGGTGAAGAAATGGAGAGAGGTGAGCGAAGAGTGTGGAGATGAAAGTAGGTGAAGAAATGGAGAGAGGTGAGCGAAGAGTGTGTAAATGAAAGTAGGTGAAGAAATGGAGAGAGGTGAGTGAAGAGTATGTAAATAAAAGTAGGTGAAGAAATGGAGAGAGGTGAGCGAAGAGTGTGGAGATGAAAGTAGGTGAAGAAATGGAGAGAGGTGAGCGAAAAGTGTGGAGATGAAAGTAGGTGAAGAAATGGAGAGAGGTGAGCGAAGAGTGTGTAATGAAAGTAGGTGAAGAAATAGATTGAGATCAGTGAAGAGTGTGTAGATGAAAGTAGATGAAGAAATGAGAGAGGTGAGTGAAGAGTGTGTAGATGAAAGTAGGTGAAGAAATGGAGAGAGGTGAGCGAAGAGTGTGTATGAAAGTAGGTGAAGAAATAGATTGAGATCAGTGAAGAGTGTGTAGATGAAAGTAGGTGAAGAAATGAAGAGAGGTGAGCGAAGAGTGTGTAAATGAAAGTAGGTGAAGAAATAGATTGAGATCAGTGAAGAGTGTGTAGATGAAAGTAGGTGAAGAAATAGATTGAGATCAGTGAAGAGTGTGTAGATGAAAGTAGGTGAAGAAATGAAGAGAGGTGAGCGAAGAGTGTGTAATGAAAGTAGGTGAGAAATAGATTGAGATCAGTGAAGAGTGTGTAGATGAAAGTAGGTGAGAATGGAGAGAGGTGAGTGAAGAGTGTGTAGATGAAAGTAGGTGAGAATTGGAGAGAGGCGAGTGAAGAGTGTGTAGATGAAAGTAGGTGAGGAATTGGAGAGAGGTGAGTGAAGAGTGTGTAGATGAAGAAAAAGATTGAGATCAGTGAAGAGTGTGTAGATGAAAGTAGGTGAAGAAATGGAGAGAGGTGAGCGAAGAGTGTGTGGATGAAAGTAGGTGAAGAAATAGATTGAGATCAGTGAAGAGTGTGTAGATGAAAGTAGGTGAAGAAATGAAGAGAGGTGAGCGAAGAGTGTGTAAATGAAAGTAGGTGAAGAAATAGATTGAGATCAGTGAAGAGTGTGTAGATGAAAGTAGGTGAAGAAATGGAGAGAGGTGAGTGAAGAGTGTGTAGATGAAAGTAGGTGAGGAATTGGAGAGAGGTGAGTGAAGAGTGTGTAGATTAAAGTAGGAGAAGAAATAGATTGAGATGAGTGTAGAGTGTGTAGATGAAAGTAGGTAAGGAAAAAGAGAGAAGTGAAGAGTGTGTAAATGAAAGTAGGTGAAGAAATAGATTGAGGTGAGTGAAGAGTGTGTAGATAAAAATAGGTGCAGAAATAGATTGAGGTAAGTGAAGAGTGTGTCTGTTTCTATTTGGTTGTGGAAGTAAGAGGTGAAAATGTGCGAGGTGAAGGAGGAATGTGGATGTTTTTATGTGGATATGAAAGTGAAAGAAGAAATAAAGATATGTATGGAGAGAATGGAGTGTGTTTTTTAAACATTTTTTTCTTTACCTGAAAGTATTGAATATATAGTGAAAAGCAAGTAAGGTGTCTTCTTATTCTTCTTCTTTCCTTCCTCACCTGCCTTTCCGCGCCGAGAGAAGATATAATTTGCGGTCTTTTGATCTTCTGTTCGCCTCTGCTGCTGTTATGTTTCCTAGTGCTTCTAATATTGAAGTAAGGTGTGTGTTTATTCATTTATTTCAAAGTGAGAGTGAGGATAGTTATAGAGGGAGATGAGCAATTGGTGTATTTATTTACTTGGTCAGACAGTAAAATCAACAATTCTTTGAAGATAACCATCACAAAAAAAAAAAAAAAAAAAAAACCAAGCTTGAAACTGCCAAGTCTAAATATATTGGATCACTAAAATGGAGTCTGCCTGCAAGGGATTAAGGAAAAGTTGGCAGTTGCTTCACAAAGACCAATAGCAATGAAGCATCAGTGATTAAACATAGTTTTATCAAGCTGAGGCTACTGAGGCTCTCAATCATTCCAATTGCAACTTAGGGTGTGAGACCAGGATACTGTCTCAGGCATCTGAAAAAAAGAGTGTCATCATTCGAGGTGAAATGTCACAGAGGGCTCAACCATTTATCTTGAGTAAACAAATTAACACAAAAAAAGCATTTTTAAACAAAAACGAAAATAAGGGAAAAACTAGTATGTGATTTTTATTAAGAAAAGAAGATGTAACATATTTTGGCTATATTTAACATAATAATTTAGATGTGAGGTGAAAATTATATGAGTGATTATGGAGTTTATTTATTTATATCTGAGTTGTAAGTGAAATTGGTGATTAGGGAATTTATTTATATGTGAGGTGAAAGTGAGATGAGTGATTAGGGTATTCATTTATATGTGAGGTGAAAGTGAAGTGATGGATTAATGTATTTATATATTTATATCTGGAGGTAAGATGAGTGATTAAGGAATTAATTATGTCTGGAGGAAGATGTAAATATGAATATTTAATTAATTATTCTCTAAAGATGTGCAGTAAATATGTTGCAAATCTGGCGTGCAGGAAGCAGAAGCTAGCATACTGTATTCACTGTATATTGATAAGTTATGATTGATTTAATCGTGTTAAGCCTTAAGAGATAGCATAAATGTATAGTAACAGTTGCCATTACTCAAACACCAGAAGAGCACAAATGATGAAAACAACAAATGAAAAATAGCTATCCCAGTGTTATTAATATCAGACATAGTTATAATCAAGGTTCAAGAAAGGAATATCATAGCATTTGAGGTATTTAGACAACTGTTATTGTGCTCAGAAGAGACAAAAATGTGACTCAGTGTGAACAAGTTGTTGAAAATATACCCTGCATAAAATAATGAAAGCAAAAAATAAAGTGGTCCAGCTACCTCATGAAAATATAACCTACTTACTCAATCTGTTATCATAATTCCCTTAAAGTAGTCCAAGACAACATTCTCCAGAGCTTGAAGATTATCTAGATCAGCCTGCCAGTCTATTTTTTTTGGCACTTGAAGCAACCACAGAAACTACTATATTAAATACCTACAAATAAAATATAAAGTTGTCAGTTAAAAAATAATAGAGAGATAAAAAAAACTATTGATACCGACAATAATCAAAGGCCTTGTTTATTGCTGACACTGCAAACTTGCTTTTCTGTGATATTTGGTGATAGTATTCAAGCATTATTTATATATTACTGAATCACATCATGTAATTTTTGATGATGCTCAAGTTTGGCCCTCTGGTCCTGGCCTCAGCTATAATCCTGCCCAAGGTCAACCTTAAGTTGGTCACCAGTGATCTAGATGGGAAAACAAATGTATATCATTATAATACAGATATCAGTGAATGTATTCTTCAGAAAGCATGTTGTTGTGATCTTCATTTTAAAAGTGGACTTTATTAAGATTGATGTCTAAAAGTGTGTGTGGTAGAAGCAGAAAAGAAACGTAAATAATATTGAACTTTTAAATTAATGTTTAGATGATTGTGGTTGCAGGTAAAAATACTTCCCTAGAAGAGAAGCTCTTGCAGGAATGGTTCCAACTAATTAACAAGAAAAATGCACTTATCCGTCGCCAGATGCAGCTAAACATTCTGTGAGTATACCCTTATTTTATTTCTCTGCCTTTGGTAACTCTTTTTTACTATTTGGAAAGGTTATTGTAATTAATAAAAAAAAACACCTCCCTAACACCTGCAAAATGGGGTAGCTTAATACTTGTTTATGTAGTATGTAGAACTATCATCATTGCACTTGTATGAAGTCTTTAGCATTCTGATTTCTTGTGTAATTGGTTCTCAGCAGGGTGCACAAACTCAACAGTACTTCTGAGGACCCATAAGACACTCAGACAGCTTTAAAAAAGATGGTTAATGTCACCTATTTTTTAATTGTTAATTACTAAATATATATTTCATCATCATCATCCACCAAGTACCAGGCCTACTGGCGTAGGTGATCATGTCTCTCCACAACTTTCGATCTCGGCAGCTATTTATCATTTCTGTTGTTGACCTTCTGCCAAGCCATTCTCTTAAGCTGTCTGTTATTTATCTCTTGCTTAACCTCTATCTCTTCATCCCTCAATTTTTCCAGTTGTTACAATATATTCCAGTTGTTTTCTTCACATTACTTGGCCAAAAAATGATGATTGTTTCTTCCTAATATTGGAAATTAGCTCTCTTTTTGCTTTGACCTCTCTCAGAACATCTTCATTACTCTTCTTAGCTGTCCATGGTACTCTCAACATTCTTCTGTAAAACCACATTTCTACAGACTCCAGTGATTTTCTTGTCTGTTGTCCTATTGTCCATGATTCGCATCCATATGTTAAGACTGGCTCTACATAACATTTAGAACTCTTTTTCTTGTTTCTATTGTCAAAAATGGATTGCATAGTATCTTCCTCATTTTTTGGAAAGCTGCTTTTGCCTGAGCCATTCTGCATCTCACCTCTTTTGTACATCTTCCGTCTGAGGTTAACAAAGTTCCCAAATATTTAATTCATTTACCTGTTTTAATATTGTTCCACTTGTCTTTATTTTGCATCGAGGTGATGAATATATATTTAGCTTGAGCATAAGACATGTTTTTCTTCCACCTCTGATAAGACACTATGTCTCACTACTCTGTATCAGGTGGAAATGCTAAGATTACGGGGGAAACAATTATGAGTAATTCACCAGGATTTAAATTGGGGACAATCAAGCCTGCTGAAGATGGATTATGTCAGCCAAGGCGCAGGTTTAGGTGAAAAATCAAGATACGGACAAACATACGAGTACTGACCATGTGATTAGTTTATCTTATTTCATAATGTTGTCCCTACCCCTCCAACAGGACAAAGAGTCAAGTTTGCATGATCAGAAGACTAAGCCTCAGTGTACAGTAACTTCCCAATTAATTGTTATGAAGTTAAAATTCCTTCACATTCCTATAGCTTTAGATATTCATTTTACTACCTCTGACTCTTTCTGTCTTATCTCTATCTTGACCTCAGAATCTTCATTATCCAGCGGTTTCTATTTGAGTTGTTTCCCATACTTTTCACAAATATTAAATAGCTAAAACCTTAAGTCTTTACCCATCCTTTTTTTTATTCTTCAGTGCTTAACTTCTGCTAAACATCTCAATCAGCAAAGAAAAAAAAATTGGATTTTGTGCTGGAAGTTTTTGCTTGTCTCCCATAGCTTGTCATGCAGAGTTACCTCAGTGGACCATATTTTCATTCTTTTGATGTTTAGAATCATATGGCTATGTGGGATGTGTTCAAGAATCAGTCTGGGTGCTCTACAGTCATAGGTTGCACAGATTCTGAGATCTATATTGTAAAATTGTGCTCTGAGGCTTCAGTGCCCAGTTCTATGGCTGAAGATTGTGGTCTGCTCATTCTGTTGAGATTATTTATCTTATTTTCCAGAACCAGCAGTCATTGAGCAAATGGGTTCTTTAATGTGTACTGAGTTTACATGGGACCTTTTGTTTTTGTCCTTATTGAGAGATCTAGATATAGGATTTCACTACCTAGAGACCCGAGGGGAGGGGGGAAGGAGACTACAAATAAACCACAAATTCAATGAGAAAAATCCCCACTGGCTGTGGCAGAATTTGAACCCAGGATCTTCTTGTACAGAGATTGATGTCTTACCTGTAAACCACTCAGCCACCCCATATAACACTAGCAAGAAGACAGTTATTTAAATTATTTGCAGGTGGTTTCATAAATTTTTCTAATCTGCTTCTAACATCACTGTAGTATACTGTTTGATCATCTCTTTGCTACTGCATTCTTTGTTATCCTGGAATCTAACTCATACACTGAAAAGTAAATGTCATTTCAAAAATACATTTTGCTAGTCAATCAAATTGTACGAAACATACATTTGGAATGGACTATACATTGAGTTATTAAGTTATTTGCGGATCATCACCATTGCGCTCCAAATTTGTCCCTAGGTGCTCAGAACCCCTCCCCAGCAAGTCCTGCAGTGTCCAGCGACTGACGACTTCAGTTCTGTGTTGGTTAATAAGTCTTCTTACACCCACTAAGTTTCTCGTTTCTGGCTGTACCCATCTTAACTCCCATCACTTAATCCGAAGGAGTGATGTAGACTCATGGTTGTTGAAGTACTGTGCCCTTGCCACATCTCAGGGGCATTGATGATGTCCACCCGATCCATTGGTTGACTGTCTTCAATGACAACGCAGCTAACCAACCTGTCTGCTCTTTCATTTCCCCATACTTCCGCATGTCTAGGGACATAGACAAAGGTGGCTCTACATATTTCTAACTTCTGCAATGACTTTACACATTGCCTACGTACAGTGCCTACCTCCATTTTTCTTATCATGCTCACTGAATCAGTCAGTATGTAGGCATGGGTGTAATCTTGTGACTCTAACCAGGAGAATGCCTTAGTCACTGTCATCACCTCCATCGCCATGCTAGTCATGGTCATAACGTATGCACCACTGTCTTCTTTGACTATTTTACCTGCCGAGCTATATAAATACAAAAACATTAAAGACTATAAATACAAAGGCCAATCAGCCTTGCTATATGGACACACATAAACTAATAAAAATATAGTTTCACTCCATTTTTTAATTACAATTAATTGTGGTCTGATACAACCTAAAAGAAGATGAGGTTGGTCAGTTTGTGCCATGTGAGGAAGGTGAAAAAATCTCAAGAATGACTAGTCATATTGGAGGAGCTTAAATGTCTGCTATCGCAATAGCAGGATCAGCATACCATCAGCTGATCAAGGCCTAGCAGATCTACCTCCTTATGGTCTCTCTGGTAGCAGCCTGCATCAAAACAGGCTGGCTGTCAGAAGCTAGGATCACGAAGTTCCCTGTAGTGGTGACTCTTACTGGTGTAAAAGACCTCGTATTGCAGTACCTCTGGGCTTGACTAGTAGTTTCCCAGCAGAGCCTGGGACTAGATGAACACCAACTTCTCCCGTAAAAGCCGGGAATGTCAAGAAAGCCATTACGACCTGCCACATCAATGAGTCAAAGGGCCTCTTGCCTGCATCAACTCGGGTCAAATTACACAGATCAGAGGAGGGAGATTAAACATGTAGGGTTTTTTCCCCATTTGTAAGACATTTTCAGTGTTTTAAAGTTTTCTATTTTGAAGTTTAAAGTCAGTGTAATGTATGGGTTTGCCGTTAAATGGAAGTTATGGACATGCATGGGTATTTGTCATTTATATTGTATTTTGACTATCATTAGAGTGGGGAACAAAGAAGATGACCATCATTAAACCCTTTTCCTTATCCTCATATAAAAGTAGCTGATGATAAAGTTTTACCTTAATGTGGTTTGACAGCTTAAATACTCTGACCTTCCCTAAAGCTATGCTATGGGAGCTTTCTTTCTGGCAGGTTCAAACGACCTGAAGAGGTTGGGCAGGTAGGGGTAACACCTCAAGAGGCACTTTAGATTGCCAGACTTGGGGTGTTGTATTAAAAGAACACAAGCTGTAATTGAGGAACAAATTTCTATGGTTTGGGCACTTACAGCTCAGAGCTGATTTGACTGACAGCAGTGATAATCTGATGTAGAGTAGTGGAAACAATGATTAATATGGACCAGACCTAGGGCAACTCTGTAAAGGACCATGTGAAATGATAGAACTTCTTGTTGCCCTATAAAATGATAAAAAAGTACTCTGGACACTGATACTAAGTTAGGATGTGATCAAAGAAATAAAAAGAAGAAATCATCAAGTAATGCTTGCTAGCATAAGTGATCATGTCTCTCCACAGTTATTGTTTATTATTTCAACTTGTTGACTTTCTACTAATCCATTCTCTTATTAAACAGTTGGTATCTTTTTCTCTTGTTTCTCTCTTCCTGTATCCTCTAATCCTGACCCATAGGAGCGTAGACCAAGATACACCTTCTCCTATATGAATTTTTGTTCTAGCAGTTTTCTTTTAAAGATATTTTATCAAATCTCGCCATCTGTCTCTGTTCTGTGCAAGCAGTTCTATCTCATTGAGGAGCCGATTCCTGCTGCTCTTGCCTCTCTCATCAATGTTCTTCTCAGTGTCTCCCTGGGTCTTCCTCTTTTTCTTTTACCTGTTGTTTCCCATATGAGGGCTTGCTTTGCTATTCGATTATTATCTCTTCTCATCACATGTCCAACGTATGACCATCGTCTTTTCTTTATTACTGAAGATATTAGTGGTTGATTGGCGATTTCTCTAATTTCCTCGTTTGTTTTGAATTCGTTCCATTCTATACCAAGTATTTTCCTTAGACATTTATTTTCGAATGCGTTCAACTTTGTTTCTATATCTCTTGTTGTTTCCAGCTTTCACACGCATATGTAAGGGTTGATAGTACATTTGATTTGAATAGCCTAAGTTTTGTGTTTGTGCTAATGAGTTTTGATTTCCACAACTTTTCAAGGCTTCTGAAAGACATTGCTGCTTTAGCCAGTCTGATTCTAATTTCTTTGCTCGTATCCCCTTCTCGATCAATGTGACTTCCAAGATAGATAAAGTGCTCGATCTCTTCTACTTTTTAACAACAATAGACACATTTTAAGTTGTTGCGTGTTTTGCATATTTTATGTTTATTTAATTATGTTTTCCACCGTCATTTAATCTGGTAGTCATTTTACATGACTCACTGCACTTGGACAGATAGAGAGAGAGAGAGGGAGAGAGAGAGAGACTGTCAATTGGTAATTTTGTAGAGAAGAATGAATTGTTGTCTTGTATTTCTGTTTATCTTTTATATTTTGCTATTGAATTGTTGTCTTGTATTTCTATTTATCTTTTATATTTTGCTATTGAATTGTTGGATGCTCTAGCAAGTGCTAATCATCTGCTTCATGTAGCAAATGTTTGCGGCAGAGCTCTAACAAAATTCTTCTGCTCCCTAATACTAAAGATATTAACCTTGGGTCAGTGAACTCATTAGAGGTCTGTGCATGTTTTCATAGTCCATGAAGCGTATGCTTGCCTGTAATAATAATAATAATAACAATAATAATAATGTATAAATTAATACAATTGCAGTTTCTGGACGAAAATAATGAATATTTTGAATAATTATTTTCCCCAGTGCTATTTATATATTATTTGATTGTATTCATGAATAATACATATTAATATAAAGTTAAAACCAATCTTTGTTGACTTAAATGTTGCATTGCTGCCCCATAACACCAGAACTCACTGTAACGTGACATAGAATATTGTTTATTAATTCTTGGAACTTGGTTTTGAAGGTTAATATTGAATCTTTTCAAATGATTATTGTTGTAACTTCTAAGTAATCATTGCTAATTTGTTTTCCAAGCATTAATCCAAACTCTATGGTAGCAGAATTTTCTGGTCTTTAGTAGTTGATTTTTGTACTTAAATCTCATTTAATAAGATTAGAAACCTTTAACAAAATTATTTTGGAGATATTTATAAATTGCTCCAGAATTATAGTTACATTTTTCCCCCTATTTTTCTTTATCTTGCCTTTGATCAAGACAGACAGATCAGTCTTTTGTTTGTTCATAAACTTGGTGATGAAGTTTATAGCTGAATTGTGTTGAAAAGGAAAGTATTTTTGTTTAAATAGACAGACACAGCCTACACTTGTTAACACAAATCTTGCCACAAAATATGAGCAAATGTAATGTCAAATGACAGCTTTTTTCCTACGTTTGACGCTCATGGACCAAGAAATTAAATTCAAACGTGGACTATGATTTATGACATCTCAGTTGCAATACTGACTGTTAGCTACTGTAAATATACAATTTATTAAACCATTAATTTATATGTCCTACCACTGACGAACATTTTAACATTAGACTTAAATAAACAAAATGTAAAGCATATGTTAAATATATATGTATAGACCACAGTGCTTTTTTGCCAAAAATAGACGTAAAATGTTATGATTGTAATGGTCTTAAGATTCATATTTTAAAATAATTGAATGCTAAGCTTGCTGAACTTGAATTTTGTGACCCGGCAACTGCTGTAATTATATTTACTAATTGATATTGTTGCCAATTTGTATAAATTACATTTCTTTTTCCCCCTTCCTCATTTGCTTTTCACCGTCGAGGGGAGATATAATTTGCTATCTTTTGCACTTCTATTTGCCTCTTCTGTGTTGTTTTCTAGTGTTTTCTAATATACCATAATCATTCATCATCATTGAGTGCCATCTCTGCATCAAAGGTTGGCTCTACAAAGTATGTTAATATTATATCAATTTATATTTTTGTTGTCGCCCTTTGAGTCTTGTGGTAGCTCAGTGGTTAGTGAACTGGACTACAACGGACAAGAGGTAGAGTTCGATCCCAACCGACAGCTTCCGGGTTCACCCAGCCTTTAATGGGTACCAGATTTTTTTTCTGGGAAAGTAAAGCGGCATGGGCGTATTACTGAACACATCACCCCAAAATTATGTGCCGAAGGTCCGTGAAATTTACGGTCACTAACACCATATTCCCTTTACACCACTTGGCGTGACGGGAGTACTTTACTTTACTTTTTGTTTTGAGCCTTGTGTTTTCACAATGTCTTTTTAAAGGCACATTGTGTTGTGTGCTTTCTGTCTTATCACATTGTCAAACCATTTTATCTGTTGTTTCTTTGTGTATTCTATGGTGGGAATTATTCCTAGCTTTTTTCTCAGTTCTTCATTTCCTAGTCTACCACATTTCATCATGGTAGTTGTTATTTTTCTTATTGTTCTTGAGTCTAGAGTCCAGATCTGACAAATGTAGAACAACATTATGATGAAGATTGTCTTGTACAGTGTCCTTTTTGCCTATCGTGTTATTTCTTTGTTGGACAGCAGTGGTGTAGCTGTCCGATGATTTGACAAGCTTTGTTGCTTGTTGTATCTTGAGTCTATTTCTACTGCTTTGTCGTTTGTCACTAAACTTCCTAGATATTTAAATTTCTCCACTTGTTTTGATTATCTGCCATCTAGCTTTATGTTGATGTTCCATTTCTTCTTTGCGATATTCCTGACTTGTCTTGTTGATGTTTGATTTTCATATTGCATTGAGTGCCTGTGTTGTTAAGTCTACTTATGTTGTTCTTGTAGGTCTTCTATTTTTCTATATTTAGTTCCTGATCATCTGCAAATAGAACTTTATTAACTCCTCTGTCACCAGTGTATTGACTAACATACATATGTAGTCCATGTAGGTGATATACTAAATCAGGGAGATAGCACACACCTCTGTCCTACGTCTGTTCTAACTTCTTCAAAGTGGTCTGTGTAGCCTGCTGCTGTTCTTACTGTGCCTCTTTGTTGATGTAGAGACTTTTAATTAGGTTGGTTAGATACTGGCTTACTCCTTAAGTTCTTAGTATCTCCCAAAGTTGTTCTCTGTTTAATATAGAGGTTTGGTAAAATTTGGTTCCTTTGTTTTTTATGGGTAAAACTGAACCTCATAACAGACATACTGTCTGTCTTGTAATTTTTATTTGATAAATATAATATCTATTGGACAGGGGGCCTCGGTAGCCGAATTGGGAAAACCACCCAACTGCACTACCGACGTTCGGACAACCCGTGTTCGATTCCCGCTGGGAGCAGTGTGAATTGTACTCGTGGTTGGAAAAAAAAAAATACCCCCACGATCGACCCAGCCGTTGCAAGAAATGGGTACCAGGGTATTACCCTGGAAAGGTGAGGAATGTTGCATCGCATCTGAGTTTCGATGCTTGAGGCGACACTATACAGAAATCTCCGAACATTTCTGGATAGGCGGCCGAGCACATATGGGTGTAAACTCGCGTGCTAAGACGCCGGTTCAAGTCTTGTACTTTACCTTTACCTTTTATCTATTGCACAAATGTTAGAACACCAATTTCTGTGGCCTGGTATGTCACTACTATTTTTCTCTTTTAATGAGATGAGATAATAGCTTTCTAGTAAACGTGTCTGTTTTAAACAAAATGAGTCGTGTGTGTGTGTGCGTGCATGCATGCAAATGTGTGTGTGTGTGTGTATATACACACACAAACATCATATATATACACACACATATCTTATACAGCATATAAATTGTTTTGGCAACTGTCAGTTATACATCTCTGCTGTTTATTTAGTCATTAAAACACTGTATGTATACTCACGCACATACCTTGTACATTCCGTACCCCACATGATAAGGTTCTCTTTTGTGAGAAAAAAACCACAAAAAACCAGGAAAAATCCCACTTCTATTTGGTTCAATTGTAATCCTCTCCTTCCCATCTCTGTGATACAGAGCTGTCTGCCATCCCTCTCTGTGATACAATGTTTTCTGCCATTCCTTCTCCATGATACAGAGCTGTCTGCCATCCTCTCTCTGTGATACAATACTGTCTGCCATTCCCTCTCCATGATACAGCACTGACTGCCATCCCAACTCTGTGATACATGCTGTCTGCCATTCCTCTCCATGATACAATTCTGTCTGCCATCCCCTATCTGTGATACAATGCTGTCTGCCATTCCCTCTCCATGATACAATTCTGTCTGCCATCCCCTATCTGTGATACAATGCTGTCTGCCATCCCTCTCTGTGATACAGAGCTGTCTGCCATCCTCTCTCTGTGATACAATACTGTCTGCCATTCCCTCTCCATGATACAGCACTGACTGCCATCCCAACTCTGTGATACAATGCTGTCTGCCATTCCCTCTCCATGATACAATTCTGTCTGCCATCCCCTATCTGTGATACAATGCTGTCTGCCATTCCCTCTCCATGATACAATTCTGTCTGCCATCCCCTATCTGTGATACAATGCTGTCTGCCATTCCTTCTCCATGATACAGCACTTTCAACCATCCCTATCTGTGATACTGCACTGTCCACCATCCCAACTCTTTGTGATACAGCACTGTCTTCCATCCCTCT